>MU399503.1:656516-1173067 GCA_022578845.1 Hypoxylon cercidicola | reverse complement strand
CTAACCCTAACCCTAACCCTAACCCTAACCCTAACCCTAACCCTAACCCTAACCCTAACCCTAACCCTAACCCTAACCCTAACCCTAACCCTAAAAAAATTCCAGTATAGTCGCCTTGATCGGATCTGGGTTGGGGATTTCGAAATGAATTTTTAAATCTGTCGGATATAAAAAACTTATTAGTATAAGATTTGCCTAAGGCAACACTGCGTTTAACTATTGTTATACTAAGTAGCTTCTTGCGTCTAATAAGCTAAACTATATTTTAAAAATTTTATAAAAATTAAATAAGTTTTTTTATTATTTTTAAAATGTTTTTAATATTTCTTTTATTAATTAACATAGTTATATATTAATTGTAATTTATTTTAAAATTTAAATTAAAAGTAATATTTTATTTTTTAAATAAAAAAAAATTTTTTAAAAATTAATTTAAAAACTTTTAATATAAATTATTAAAAAGCTTAGTTAATTATAAAAATATTAATATAATTATTATAATTATACTTAGCTTAGGAATTTTTAAATTAATTTTTAAATAAATTAAATATAAAAAATTTATTTATATAAAATTTAACTAAAATAACGTTATTTTTAATTTATATTATAATAAATTTTTTTTTTATATTTAATATATAAATTTATATTTTTAAATTTCTAAGAAAATTATATAAATAAATCTATAGTTTTTAAATTATTTTAAATATTTATTATTTTTATTATTATATTAATATATTAATTTAAAATTATTTTAGATTTTATTTAATATAATATATTATTTATTTAAATAAATATAATTTTATTTAAAATTTATTTATAATATAATTATATTAAAAATTAAAATTTAAAAAACTTTAAAAACTTAATATTATAATAATAAACGTTTAAATATTTAATATTTAAAATAATTTTTTTTATAATTTATAAATATTTATAAATAATAATTTATTAACTTTGTTTTTTATTATATATTTTTATAATATTAGTTTATTAGTTTTAGTTTTTTTAAATTATAAAAAATATTTATTTATTTTAAAAAAATAAATTTAATTTATAAATATTTTATATTAAAATAATAATTTTTTTAAAATTTAATATTTAAAATATATAAGATATTTTTTTAATATATTTAAATATATATTTTAAAATTTGTTATTTTTATTAAGAAATTAATAAAAAATATAAAATTAAAAATTATTTAATTATAATAATTTTATATTATTTTAAATATTAATATTATTAAAAATATATATTATTAATATGTTTTTTTTTTTATTATTAATTATAATTTTTTAAAATATTTTTTTTATTTATAATTTTATTTATTAGTTTTTATTTAATAATTATTTTTATTATTTTAATATTATTTTATTTTTTTAAAATTTTATTTTAAATATTTAAAATATTATATTTATTTTTATTAATAAAAATATTAATATTAAAATAAAATAACTTATATATTTATTAATTAAAAAGAAATTAAAATAAAATACTTTATGTAATTATATAAAAAAATTAAAAAAATTATTTATTATTAAATTTAAATTAATTAATTATTTTATTAATAAACTTAGTTAAATATTTAATTATTATATTAAATAAAATTTATAATTAATTAAAAACTTTTTTTTTTATTATTATTATATATTATATAAAATAATATTTTAATATATAACTTAAGAAAAATAAAAAATAAAATTAATATATATAATATTAAATTTTATTAAATTTATTTATATTTTTTGTTTTTTATTTTATATTATTAATATTAAAACTTTATTTTTCGTTTTTTAAAATTATTTTAAAAGTTTAATAAAAGTTATAAGTTTTTTTATAATTTAAATATAATTTATTATTTTAACTTTAAGCTTTGTATTTTAAATAAGTTTAATATTAAAATCTAAGTTTAAATTATATATTATATTATTTAAAATTTAAATATTATATTAAATAAAATTTAAATTTTAATAAAATTTTAAAATAATATATAATAATAATATATTAAAATTAATTTTATAATTATTTTTAAACTTACTAAGTAACGTTTGTTATTTAGTATATAATAAATTACGTTATAATTTATAATTTAAAAATCTTAAATAATATAATATTATATTTTTATTTATATTTTTTATTTTTTAATATTATATTATTAAGTTAATTATTTATAAAAGTAAATTTAATATTAAAAAATTTAAATTTAAATTTATATATTATTTTAAATATTAAAATTAAAAACTAAAGTTATTAAAATTATATTATAAATTAATTTTAAAATAAAAAAACTTTTATATTATTATTTTAAAATAAAATAAATAGCTTAAAAAACTTTAATTATAATAAATATAAATATTTAAAATTAATTATTTTTAATAAAAAAAAATTTTAAATAAAACTTTTCGTAACGTTTTAAAAACGTTATTAATGTTTATAATAAATATATACGTTTTTAATAAATTTATAAAAAATAAATAAAATTTAATTTATTATTAAAACGACGATAATTTAAAAAAAATCTAAAAAACTTTTAATATAAATTAAAAATAAATTTTATTAATTATAAAAATATTATTATAATTAGTATAATTATACTAAGTTTAAAAAATTTTAAATATTATTTTTATTTATTAAATATAAAAATTATTTTAATATATAATTTAATTAAAATAATATTACATTTAGTTTTTATTATATATAATAACTTTTTGCATTTAATAAATAAAATATTAAATTTTAATTTTAAAATTTTAATTAATAATTTACTAACTAAGTTTAAAATAAAATTAAAAATATTTTTATTTATTTTTATATATTAAAATAATTTATATAATATATAATAAATTAATAAAAAAAACTAAAATAATTAAAAACCTTAAATATAAACTTTTTAAAATTAATATATAAACTTTTTTATATTTTTTTAAAATTTTTAAAACTTTGTTAAATAAGTATTTAATATAATATAATAATATTATAAGTTTATAAAAGTTTTTAAATATTAAAAAATATTATTAAACGTAAAAATTTTAATAATATAATAAATATTAAACACAACGTTATAATTATTATTTTTTATATTAAATTAATTTTTATATATAATTATTAAAAGTCGTCGTTATGATTTTTATATTTTAATTTAACGTTAGTTATATTAATTTAAAATAAAATTAAAAATTTTTTTATTTATTTTATATATTTTAAAAAATTAAAAATATATAATTAATTATAATATAAAAAAAAAAAAATAATATATTAAAATTAATAATATTAATTAATAATTTTATTTTTATAATAAAAATAATTTTTAAATTTAATAATAAAATTTTTAAATATTTAAAAATTATTTTTTATTAATTTTAAATTTATAATTTTAAATATATTATAATTTAATAAAAATAAATAAAATAATAATATATATAAATAAGTTTTATTAATTTATTTAAATATAATTATATACTTAAGTAATTAATTAATTTTTATATATTTATATATATTTTATTAGTTTATTTTAAATTAATTAAATAATAAACGTTAATAATTTTATTTAATTTTATTTATAAATTAATTTTAAAAATTAATTTATTAAAATTAATAATATATATTTTTTTAAACTAAGATTTTAATAAGTTTTTATAATATTATAAAACTTTTAATTTTTTTTTTATTTATTAATTAGTTTATAAATATAACTTAGTATATTTAAAAATTAAAAAATACTTAAATTAAATATATTATATTAATAAAATTTTTAAAAAATAAAAAAAATAATTAATATTATAAAAAATTTAATTTAATAAAAAATATATTAATAAATAAACCTTAAAAAATTTAAAAAAAGTTTTATTTTTTTAAATATAAAAATTATTTTATTATATAATTTACTTAAAGTAGTTTTACATAAAATAATTTATATATTAAAATAATTTTTATATTTAATAAAATAAAAATTCGTAAATGTTTTTATTTTTTAAAAAATTATATTAAAATTTAATAAATAAATAATATTAGTTTTAAAAAGCTTTTTAAATAAATTTATATTTTATATAAATATTTTTAAAAAATTATCTTATATAATTTATTATTATTATATTAATAATTAAACTATTATTAATATTATAATTAAATAATAAATTTATTAAATCTTTTTTAATATTAAATATAAATAACAAATTATAAATATTATATAATATATAATTAATAAATAATTTATTTAATATAATTAAATTAAAACTAAATATTATATAATAATATATTTTAACTTTTTAATTATAATAAATATAAAACTTAGTAATTTTAAATAATATTATTAAATATAAAAAATATATTAATAATTAATTTAAAATTAAAATAAAATTAATAAATTATTTTTAAATTATTATTATTATTAATTATAAAAGTTTATTTAATATATATTTAATTATATATAACGTTATATTTAATATTTTTAATATATATTTAAACTTTACGTTTAGTTAAATTAAAAAATTTATATTAATTTAATTTATATTAAATTATATTTTAACTTATTTATTAAATATTATATAGTTTTTAGTAATTTATAAATACTTAGATTTATATTAAAATATTAATTTTAAAAATTTTTTTTATATAACGTTTCGTTAATATTATAATAATATTAATATTATAATTATATATATTAATAATTTAATTAATTATTTAATTAAATATTAAATATTAATAATATATAAAAACCAAGTTATTAATAAAGTATAAGTTATTAAATATTTTATTAAAAACGAAATAATTAAATATAATTAATAATATAATTTAATTTTTAAATTTAATTAAATTTATAATTTATTATTATATATTATTTTATTAATTAAAAAAAAATAATTTAAATTAAAAAAAAAACTTTTTAATAATTAAAAATAAATATAATAAAATTAATTATAAAAATGTATTTAATATAAATTTAATTTAATGTAACGTTATAATTAAAAATTTTTATATAAATAAATTTTTTATATTTAATAAATAAAAATAATATTTTAAAAAAATTAATAAAATTAAAAAATTTATATATATAATTAAAAATTTAAATAATTATTTTTAAATTAATTTAAAATTTTTAAAATAAAAATCTAATAGTTATATTTATTTATAATAATAATACGTTTAGTTATATTTATAATAATATATTTAAATATAAAAATTACGTAAATAAATTATTTTATTAAAAAAGTAATTTATATAAAATTATGATTTTATATAAAATATTAAAAAATAATAATAATTTTTAAAAAATTAAATAAAATAAATAATTTTTATTAAACGTAAGAATTTAATTAAAATAAATTTAACTTAATGTAATATTATATTAAACGTATTATATATAAAATTAGCTTTTGTATTTAATAAGTTTAAATATTTTTTTTAAAATATTAATAAAATTAAAAAACTTATTAAAATATATTAATGATTTTAGAAATTTTAAAAATTATTTTTTAGTTAGTTTAATATTTATAAAATATATTTTTAAAATTTATATATATTATTTATAATAATATATTTTATATTAATAATAATATATTTAAATAAAAATATTATAAACAAATTATTATATTATAATTAAAATAGTTTTATAAATTATTAAAAACTATTAAAAAGTAAGCGTAAATTTTTAAAAATTAAATATTTATATTTAGTAATTTATATATTAAAATTTTTATATTATATTTAATAAATTTGAAAATTATTTTTTTAATTTTTTAAAATTAATAAATTAATTTAAATATATTAATATAATTACAAATTTAAATATATATATTAAAAATAATTTATAATTTTTAAAAAATATTTAAAATATATTATTATTAATTATAATAATATATTTAATATATATTAAAATAATAATAATAAATTAAATTAAATAAACTTTATAAATTTATTATTATATTAATTTAATAATTTAAATAACATATAAATTACTAAAAAATAAATACGAATTTTAAAAAATTAAATATAATTAATTATTTTTATTAAATATAAAAAATTATTTAATATAAAAATAAACTAACGTAACGTTTTATTTAAGCTTTTATATACTAAATAGCTTTTTACGTTTAATAAATTTAAAAATTATTTTTAAATTATTTTAAATATTAAAAATTAATTTAAATTTATTAATATATTTATAAACTTAATAATATATTTTTTAAATAGTTTAAAATATTTAAAAAAATATTTTAAAATTTATATAATTAGTTATTATAATAGTATTTTTAATATATATAAATAATAACAAATTTAAATTTAAAAATTATATAAATTTTTTATTATATTAATAAAATAATTTTAAAATTATTATAACTTAGTAAAATATAAAAAAAATATTAAAAAAATAATTATAATTAATTATATTTATTAAATATAAAAGCTTTTTAAATATAAATATAATTAAATATAATATTATATATAATAATTTATATTTTAAAAAGCTTTTATATTTAATAAATATAAAATATATTTTAATTATAACGTTAATATTTAAAAAATTATAAAAATAATTATAAAAACTAAAAAGTTTTTATTATTATTATTATTAAGTAAAGGATTGTTTAGGCATAAATTCAAAGTTGGCTAATTATATCTTAACGTGTAGCTACCGGCTAACATAGTGTATGACGTGTTTTAAGAGTAGCTGGTTGCCATTATGCAAGGCTGGGTAAATGGTCTATTAACAGGTTTGCTTGTGTTGGCCCTCACTTTCTATCACGAGCCTCACGTCGAGCCGACAACGAACCGCTGCTACGTACGCTTTGGGACCTGGTCCACCCCAACCGACGTCATAGGGTCTAGCTCTGGCACCTAATGAGGGGTCTGCTAATCTAGATGGCTTGGATACAGGTGGAGAAGGTAGGAGGGACTAATGGAAGATTTAGTATATAAGGTGGCGATTTTATCTACATTTTTGTACCATTCCGTACTGCCTCGTACACGTACGAGTATAAGAACAGCTATACCGCTACGGCGGCTTTGAAAGCACAAGGCACGGAAAGTCCCAAAAGGAGTGGACATGGAGCCATGTTACAGCACGCCTATTGTACGCCGTCAGAGGATGGTAATTAATATAGCGGATAGCGTATCACGTCTGATGCCCCCTGGGAGGCTTGGGCTACCAAAGCAGACGGCATTCCCCTATGATATTAAACATTATCAATTAAGCTTGTGTTGGCCTAGATCAGATATGGTCTTCTCGTGTGGGGACCTGAGTACCTAGAGCAATGACTGCGTTCATCTAATGTAACGTCGTAAAGCTCCATGCAAGCTATTACGTGACATTGAAGACATAGAGATGATGTCGCTATAAACATAATAGTCAGATAGTATGAGAGGTTAGATTCGACATAAGGTTAGGCTTCCTTTTCCGCTTCGCCAAATACGATTCCCTACGCTATCTAGCGTTACGTTGGTAAGACCAAGCGGCTGTATATGATGTTTGGTGTAGGTTAAAAAGGTTTGCGATATCGGTATCCAAATTTCTAAAGTGATAAAGTGCCTGGTTAAGTGCCTAGACGGCGCTTATTGGGAAACCCGGTAACTCCTATCTAAGCTTTAACCAATAGGGCTGACTTTACTTAGGTAGCAAGGATAGATGAATTCGTGATGGGATTAGTAATTGGGATATCAAGAGGGACACTGTTACAAATATATCAAAAATCATTTTAAGTTATGATAAGAATTAATTTATAGTTTGGTTGGTAGGCAGCTTCTATTTCTAAGTATATAAGGCCACCCCTCTATGGGTGACAACAGCAAAGAACACTCTCCCGCAAAGACTAACATAACACATCTACTTTGTTTACCTCACTAATCTCGAGGGATGTTTGAAGCACTTCCCAAGAGAGAAGGAATAGGAAGATAGAGATAGGGACAGGGATAGACGCAGACGCAGACGCAGACGTAGACGCAGACGTAGATATAAACGCGAACGCAGAAACAGAGACAGAGATAGAGGCAGAGGTAGAGACAGGCAGAGACGTATCTATGATTCCAAAAAATCGTTGTCCGAATAATCAATCTCGTTTTTGATCTCATGAACGAAGATATTGTTACGAGACTTGGGAGCCTCGACCTTAGAAGTCTCGACCTCGGAAGCCTCGACCTTGCGAGTCTAGGTCTCAGGGGCCTGGCTTTCGGCAGCCTGGCTCTTAGGAGCCTTTGTCTCGGGAGCCTTAGCCATGACCTCGTTATCGTCCCTAGACTGCTGCACTAGGCGCTCAGAACCTTCGGAAATTTTTAACTAAGTTAGGTTATGATTAATTAAAGTGTAGGTACTTGTCTAAGGATTGATGGCCAGCTGGCCTACCGAGGGTTTGCTGAAGTTGTAGGCTTCAATGGCTTCGGACGAGATGGCAAGACTTGTATGGTGCGTTAGTGGGAACCCTTCCGCAGTAGTAATCATAACCGAGTTTGATAATTTGATTAATCATACCCAAGAGCGCGCGATGCGGATTGGCGGTAAGCCAGCACGAGCGACAATAAGGTGGAAGATATGCTGCTGGGTGTTCAAGAATTTACCTAAGTGATAGTCGTCATAATTGTGCGTTAAGGTATTATGAAGCACGTAATTGGGGAGGAACCTATCCTGGTTAATGGGGCCGGGATAGGTACCTAGGACGTGGTTATCCTTATAATAGTTGGCATAGCTGACAGGCTTCGGGTCACGCGGGTCACGGTTCTTGCAACGGCGCTTAGTTTTCTGTTGCAAGGAAGCTGCCGCGGGATCGGGTGTTGTCGCAGCGGAGGGTACTTTCGTAGCGGGGGGTGCTTTCGTAGCGGGGAGAGACTTGGCAGCAGGGGGAGCTTTGGCAGCGGAGGGGGCTATCACGGAAGAGGCTCCGTCATTGTCGCTGAGGTCGGCGACTTTTAGTTCCCCGGTCTTACGATAGGTCGCATCAGCTGGGCGAAGTCCGGCAGCGTGGTTGAACCGGGTCCTCAGGCTGGTGAAGCTGAAGAGCATAGGCGGGATAACACCATTGTTCTACTGCTTCCAGATCGGCATCAGCTAATTCTCCAAGACATCCGGCTCGTGAAACATACCGTCCATCCTGCCCTGTCCCGGGACGACGAAGTTGGGTGCGGGATTCGCAGATATGTCTCGTATGCCTACCATCTTGCCTCGTTTGAAGTCGCGCTGGACATCCGCGTTGGTCGTGGCCACGACACGACCGGAGAGGCCACCGTAGGTGAGGTCGGTAGTGGTCGTGGTCGTGCTGACGGAATCGGCACGGGGGCGCTTCTTTCCAGCCATCTGGGCCGGCTGCTTCTTCACGACGTCTCCGCTAGTAGCGCGGGACTGGTCTTTCTCGCCCATGATCTCATCTAGGACAGAGTCCATGGAATGAGCCGGGGATCGGGAGCCGGGCTGCTCGTCACCTGGGATTTTGTCACCAGGCGGCAAGCCACCAGAGCCACCAGAGCCTCCAGTCACATTAGAATCGGCCATTGTGCATGCAGTGATTGGTGTGTGTCAATACAATATCTGCAGGGCGATTCGAATGTTGGTTGTGGAAGAGAAGAGGATGGAAGGAATTTCGAAATCTGGGCGGGGGATTTTTTATTCTGTGTGCACCAGCCTAGTGTGCCGGCTACCTAGGCGACCTCTGGGTGCGTGATTAGGTACTATTTACCAATGCACGCCTTTTTACTGGACAGTGGGGGTACGTATCTTCTTACTCTCTGTATTCATTGGACTGTCTATTGTTTCAAGACCTATAGTTAACAGCTGCTTGTCACTGACAGACTACTCCAGGTCTCTCTGTAGCACCCAGCCACTGTAGGCTGATCTCGTATCTACCTACCTAAGATCACCCACCTCCGTCAGGATGTACATGCCTTCCTTTCCCTTACGTCTATGCTCTAGGTCTGGTAAATTCCCTTGGGCGGTTGAGATTAGGCCAAGTAGATACCCACCTTACCTTGGAATCACTAAGTAACCTAGGTACCTGACCACGATGGAAGAGGCTTTCTCTCATTCCGAGGTTGGTCTACATAGTCCTCGTAGGTACCTAGGTAGTTGGAGGAACCCCTTATACATGGGCCAGGTCTACCGTTGATCTACAGAATCTCAGTTGCACAGAATCAGTACTAGGTACCTTAGATAGTGTCAATGCAGGTATTGAGGCTATTATGTGATGCAGTCTATCTCGAAACGGAACCCGGGACATACAGCCTCACTCGTCTCAATTCATTCCTACCTACCTAGCTATCATTAAATATACCAATTCTTAGGCTCGCTGTCATTGACTGGCTCCCATATCAACGAATGGATCACGTCTCGTTCTAACCCTTCACAGTTGTAATCCCAAATTGAGCTCACTACCTTACTTACAGACTCTCTAAATGTTGCCAACCCGGTATCAAATAGCCTCGCGATACTATAGATGTTCATTTAAGCTTTAAGATGACCAATCAGATCTAGCGTCGCCATGCATGCGTGCTCCACCTCCGTAGTATATGATGTTCGTGCTTTCCCGCAACTTTAGTTTCTCTCCACAACTTTCACCTCACTCCTAGCAATCGTCGCCATGGCAGACTTGTTGGAAGAGTTCGAGAACAAGCTCCGCGACGTCGTGGACTCCATGGATGTGATCCGATTTGATCTTCAGCAACCTGGAGAGGGAGATCAGTATCTTTCCGAAGAGTTCCGAGGGACTGTCCAAATGCTCCAGGCCACAACCAATGACGTGAGAGATGCGTACCGTAGCATTTCGAGCAGCTTAGAAAGGGTCCAAGAAGCCGAGAATTCGCTGGGCCGGGACCGCGAGGCTCATTCGTCCGCGGTAACGGCTTGGCAGAAGGAGGCTGACCAGAGAGAAGCCAGACTGGCAGAACGAGAGAAGGCTCTCCAAGACCAGCAGCGAGATCTCGTGTTCCAGAAGTATCAGATTTCGCGGGACCGTGCTGCGGCCGAAGCGGAACGAGTGTCTTCTGTGACCAACGCAATTCGTGGCCAGACAGTTCGCGAGCTTCGTAGAGAGTTAGAGACGGCAACAGTGTCTAACGACGAACGCAAAGAGCTCGCGGAAAGACTTCACGATGCCAACAACCTGGTCCGACAAGGCTTGGAGCGGGAGGGTAAGTTGCAGGTAGAACATGGTAAGTTGCAGCAAGAGCTGAAAGACGTACTGGAACGACACGATGACCTGCAGCGAGATCACAGCACGGCGCTGGAAAATCTAGCAGCTGCGCAGGCCAAGCTTGATCTCGCCAGGGTACATCGTATGGAGGCCATCCACGAGACGCGAGAAGAATGCTCCATCGAGACGCACGAAGCAGCCGCAGAAGGCTCTCGCCAGATAGCCATTGTGGACGGGAAGCTAGATGCGCTCGGAAAGGTTCTGTACGACGAACAAATAGCCCGACGCGATGCCGAATCCGAAATCAAGCAGCTCTCTACCAATGCAGGGCGATTGACGGAGGAGAACCGGCAGCTTCGCCTTGCTTTCCACCAGGAGCAAGCCCAGCGCAAGGAACATGAGGACACGATCCAAAGACTGGAGGTGGAGATGGAAGAAATGAAGACTCCGCTGACCCAGTTCGCTGCCTCTCGGCGCACGGGCGAAGATGCCATATGGCAGCGTATCCTGAACGAGGTGGATGTTTTCCTCTTCGACTTTCGACCCAATGTCGAATTGGGAAGCACGTTAACTCTTGCCGATGTCATACCGCACTTTCTCCCCCTCTGCTGGTCCCGCGAGACCAAGACGAACCTGTCCGACTTCCTCGAGGAGGCTGATCCTGCCGAATGGTACTGCTTCCAACAGGTCGCGGATACGAGCGTGAGGGTCCGAGACGACGAGTCGCTAGTGCCCGAAGGAGAGCTCTGCCCACTCCACGGTAGCGGCCGATGCGTCCAGGCTAGATCGGGCAAGACAGACAACGGCCGTCCCTCGATCGTCCTTCGGTCCGTCGTAAACGGGGTCGAGTCTGTGTTGACGGCGGAGCAGCTGCAGATGCAGGAAGAGGAGGAAGACGAAGAGCTCTCTTAGGTAGCTAGGGGGATGAATTGACTCGTGGGGGTTATGCCGTTTATACCGTACAGCTTGATTTCTCGCACGTGAAGGTGTCTGTGATGTCTAGAGCCGTCAGCTTGATCGGAGGAAGTAGGTGATGCAAGACAAACTATGGGGAGCACGAATAAATAGCCCCTATGACGAACCGGTCTGCCTGGGTTCCAGCTTTCGCTGATTCTGACGGAGAGTGAGTAGTGTTGGTCCGGATCTGGGTTTCGAACGAATAGGGGTTCGTGGCCTAGGGGTTCGTGACCTACGTATGCGCGTAGTCCTTTGCTATTCGTCTCATAGCTCGCATTATGCACGCACCTTGTAGATTGCGTCCTGACATGACTGAAATCTTTTATTCTTGGGTAATAGGGTTGTTGCCCCATAGACAAGTAACTCGTTACCTGGTAGACAGGTACCTCGTCGCCTGGTAGATAGGTAGATAGGTACCTTGGTAGGTGATTTCGTGCTCTTAGGTGCCTACGGACCTATTTTAGGGACCTAGCTAAGTACCTACCGTCCTGTAGCTCGCTGACCGCTTTTGGGATGGGTTAAATTTGTGTTTCGAAAAATAATTCTTTCGTTTCTTCTTCCTTCTACATTCTTCACCAACGCATTCCCACTTCTTCTTCTCGAGATGTCTACCACAAGCACCGACAAGATGGCGTGGAATGCGACGAATGAGCTGTCGCATGTGGAATTGGAACGAGACGATTTCCTCTACCAGATGGTATTGGAGATTCGCACCATGACCCGCGAATCGTTTGACCGAGAACTCGCATCGGCCGAACAATTCTGCATCCGTTCCCTGTGCGACAGACTGAACCAGCCGCCCTGCGTCTCTCGCGAGTACCTTCGTTGGCTTGCGGGCCTGAACTGGTTCCACAAGCGCTTCAAGGGCACCGGTCGCGAGTGGCCCTTGGCCGAGGAGCAGCCCGAGACGCACGCCGAGCCTTACAGCTTGGCTTACATCGAGTACTGGTACGACAAGAACGTTGGCGATCCTACCGAGAAGGACGAGCCCGCCGATCGCGAAGCCCGCGTCGTCCCCTCGGGAGTCCAGCCGACCAGCCCAGAGCTGCTGATGCCGATCTGGAAGAACGTCATGAAGGACCAGGAGGTAGGCGTCCGACCTTTCGAGATCGCCATCCCCTTCTCTCGTGACACCAGCAAGGTCATCAGCGAGCCCGGAGAGGAAGAGCCCGTGCTCGCCGAGGTATCTGCCCTCCTCGGACCCGAAGTCACCGTGTTCTGTCAGTTGGGTGGCCTATTCCATCCGACGACGGTGTTCTTGGGTCTGGGCCCTGGTGTCGACGCCTCCAACCTCGGAACCTGCTGCCGCGTCGGCTGGGCTTGGAAGATGCTCCTTGCTTTCGGCATCCGCGTCAGCAAGGAGGACACCAACATCCTCACCGGCATGCGACTCCTCGTAGAGGAGGACATGCAGTTCGGCCTCAACCTCGACCCCTTCCACGCCGCATTCCAGAAGGAGCAGGACAAGGTCTACGGCCTGGACGAGGAGAGGCGCCAGAAGGTCATCAAAGCCTCTCAGAGGTCCGCCAAGATAGCGCGCCTCTGCGACGCCCAGCACCGCGAGATGGACCGCCTGGCGGAGGAGGTTTCGTCCAAGCTCTTGAACGTGGACAAGTCGTTCGCCTGGAAGGTCCAGAAGCTACAGGACTTCATTGAGTTTGGCGATCCTGGCATCCCGCTCTCCAAGCCTGCTGCCCGTGCCCGCGTCGCCGAGAGACGAGTCGCCATGCTTGCCGCGGATCTCGTCAAACAGATCATCCAGAGCAATAGCTCTATGAAGCAGCCCGGGCTCCTCAGGGCCTTCATCCTGGATGGCGATGACCGCCTTCCCACCCTAGACGACCCCATGGTTCGTCTAGGCGTGGTGCAAGAAGTCTGGCCTCCTCTAGCTCAGGAGAAGAGCAAGTCTGCGCTCAAGCGCTGCAAGGCTGCTCTTTCCAAGGCTAGAGAGGAGATAGAGAGGCGTGGCTCCAACGAAGAGGACTTCGATGACGACGAAGACGACCTCAACAGCCTGTCCGACCAGGGCCAGTCCGCGGAGGCTGACGTCACGAAGGACCTTGAGGCTCTCCACATCGAATCCTCCGAGTAGGCAAATCTCGATTGTCCCGCCTTCTCTTCTCCCGGACTCAGGCGGCCTCCCTATTCGGGTGAGGGCAGAAAGACCTGCTCTGTCCGCCCCCTTCTAGTAGATAGACAAATAGCTTAGCGAAAAGCTATTAATACATACATCACTGCACTGCCTCTACTGACATTGTTCCCTGTGACTTGTGAATTCCATAATATGAAGTCGCCTCTTGTAGCTGTAAATGTGACTTGAACGAAAACCCATCCCTTAGATGTGTATAAAGCTCCGTCAATATCCCACCTTTTGGAGATCCGAGAACAGCATCGTATTTCTCATTCAATCCTCTATTAGAATGTTCTCTCCCAGTGCTCAATTGCGTGCTGCGGCTGCGATAGACCAGGTCTTAGATGGCCGATCCCTCCGCCATGCGTCTAGGGAACACTACATCGAACGTATATTTCACGACGAATTCAAGGGCAACGTACACGCCAGGAGTATCTAGAGGCTCGTCAGAAGCTATCTATCGAACAGGAAGACCATTTGGCTCAATGGGCGTTGTCCCAGTCCCGTTTAGGGTATGCTCCTCCCTTGTATCGATTCAGGAATATGGCTCAAAGGCTCCTGCTACTTACTATCAACCCCATTCCCCTTGCTATACATCACATCGAGATAGAGTCTATAACCTCACACTGTGACAAGGGCAAGTTATTCTAGTGCTTGTAATCAGGAGTTCAATTCTCTTGGTGTTGAAGTAGAATAATTCTTGTATTAGAAAGATAAGTTACTAGGAGTATCTATGGGGGCTCTAAGCCACTATATAAGAGGCCACAAGTGTGGGGCGTAGCCCAGCCACCTGGTTTACCAGCCATCTATTCCAACAGGAAACACGTTGTTGCACAGAGAACTATGAACCTAGGAAGGGTACAGGAATCCATATATGCACAGAAGGCCAAGGCCAGGACAAAGTACCACGTTCAGGCCACAAGGGAACCCGTAACTCCTATCAGGTTCTAGGAATAACCTTACCTAAGAGTTGAGGGACGAGGTTCTGACAATGAGGCGCCTAACTGTCTCTTCGCGTTCCTTGGTACGTGCTGCCGTGTCACACGCGGAATTCACAAGCGAGTTACTTTAGGTATGTAGACGGGGAAAGCTAGCAATTGTCAACTAGTTCTAACAGCTATTCACACGGCCTCGTTGGCCTGAACCCCAGTTCCCAATCCCAGCTCTTTCTGCAACTCCCGTCTTAATCCCCGTCCTCATCCTCATCCTCATCCTCATCCTCGGAATCAGGATATCTGGGTCGAATGCACGGCCGAGACACGAGCAGAAGCGGATAAGGGCGGATGTTCTTTAGTATACCCTCCTTCGCTAGGTTACTCGGCCCTAGGAAAGCGGTTAGCCTTTTCGGCCTGTACGCAACAACGGGAGGCACGGTCGGTCCAAAGCCCGTCGCTACGTACTCCCGACTGCTACCCAGCGCTATGCCATCCTCGTAGGGGCGTTCGGGATCCTCTTGGCTAGGATTGTCGGGACTAGGGGGATCCATGTGAGCAGGACTACCACCACCACCGCCGCCGGGGCTTGCTGAGCTAACGGGGCTAGATCTATCGGAAGAGATCGTCCTGGGTGGGCTCGGCGCGGGTGGGCTCGAGACGACACTCGGACCGAAATCATCCATATGAGCATCTCCCGGTACATCATCGTCGAACGAGTGGACAGCTCGGGGTCCTTCGGGCAGCTCGCCTGCCAGAATAGCAGCCACAGCTGCTCTTTGGTCGGCGGATAAGCTCAGCACCGCGCCGATTCGAGCCAGGATATCGGTCTGGGTAGCTTCGGAGAGGTCATTGGGATCTCTCGAAGGAACCGGCTCGAGATCGAGGCGGCGACGCTTGTTGGAGGGCCCTTGTATTCCGCTACTGCTTTCGGCCGAGCCTAGTCTAGATCTAGACGGCTCGCTCGCGGGTTGAACGCGCTCGCGGCGGTGAGCTTCGGTCTTCTCGGCTCGTCTGTCGCGCAAGAGAAGCCGTTCCCTCAGCCGATTGAGATCGTCGGCGTTGGCTGGCGCGTCGTTGGCCTTCCTGGCGATGGTCGCGATGCGCCAAGCTACCGAGAGGTGCACAAAGGAAGAGACGCCGCCCGTCTTGATGGCATTGGCCGCTCTGGTTAGGGTCGCCAAGTCCTCGGACGTGACTTGGAAGACAGGCGCCTGCTCCGGACGGAACGGGGAGCCTGCCTTCTTCCTGAACGCTCTCTTCTCGATATGGCGAAAGAGTTCCGACATGTGGGAGGTCGGTTCCATTCCGACGCTGGCAAAGTGAGCGAGGATCTCCTTGTGGATTCGCACGACGGATTTGGAACCGCTCTGCTCCCGCATGCGGACGAGAAACATGTCGAGGAAGCCGTCCGTGCCTCGATTAGTCCAAGGCACCTGGCCACGATAGTCGGTGCGACAGATGACGACGTACTGCAGCGCCAATACCAGCAGGTGGACCTGGAGCTGGAACACTCCGTGCAGCGCGAGACGTCCGAGCCTTCTGCAGAAGGTCTTGGTCCAGTTCGGGTCCGCCAGCACATTGCCGTCTCCGTCCACAAACGTCCCGTAGTACTCGAGGTGGCTTCGGGGGGAGACGACATCGACCGGGAAGCATTTCAGGAAACGGAAAAAGATCTTCCACATGGGAAGGATGTCCCTGTGCTTGCGGACATCGATCTCCTCGAGTCTGGCCTTGACAGGGTCGTCATTCCACTCGTCCCACAGCTTTCGCTCGTCCTCCTCGGTCCAGTTCACGTCATAGCGAACCTCGGGTACAGCCCCGAGGCAGCGTCGCATGGTGACGTGTTTTGAATGGTCTTGGAGCCAGTCGGAGGCCTTCCTCTCCGTGGTTGCTATCTGCTTCGTGGCAAGCAGGGCGACATTCTGCAACGAACCAGGGAGGGCATCGAAATGGGCGAGTAGCACCTTTTGCTTGTCCGTCGGAACGTCTGTAGGCCAGTTCGCCTGCTCGGTATGGCCGACGGGGTACTTCATGATAGCATCATCCCCTTCGAGGTCCTCGTCGCTTGTCGCGCTCATGTCATCCCACTCAGCGTCCGACGGAGAGCCGGCCGGCTGCGGGCCAGCTAGCTGGTCTCCTTCATCGGGTTCGGGATGGAGGGGCTCACCCTGCTGGGCGTTGATGTCCGCATCAGCATGTTGGGAAGGGTTCTCGTCGTGTTCGAAGTCATCGTCGCCATCGGGGACAGCACGGCGAGATTTCGATTTCGAAGCGGGAGGGCGTGATGCCTTGGAGGCAGCTCGAGTCATGCGTGTAGACATGGTGAATGCGTGCGGATGAATTTCTCAAGATTCAATTCAATCCACGAATTGCTCGGCTGTTGTGTTGGTGTCGGTAAGAGAGAGGGCAGATTAGGGCCTTAAAATGGGAAAACCCTACAGTGGTAACCTCGGTGACGTAAGGCCTATTACCTGATGTGGAATAGCAAAGAATCGGATTCTCGCCAATTCAAGGATTTGTTACCTACTTGCGCTCTACCAAAACTTGACTGGGCGATGGCAGACGAATCTACCGTAAATTCTCGGTGCTTCGCAAGGTTAGAGGCTCAGATGGTTCGACGGAGAACGACAGTATCCTTCCAAGTATTTTGCAGATGCACCAGCCAGGTATTAATCAGGTACATACTAATTCCTACGTACTGCAAATATCATTTATCCTATCTCCTTCCCCTCTAAGGCAATATTTGGTCAAATGACATGCGGTGCTCCTGTAAACGGTCTATTAGCAGCCCCGTGATAGGAATTAGAATTAGTAGAAAGCCCTGTGGCATCTAGGATTAAAAACCCAGTGATCCGTTTAATTGGCTAGGCTCTATCAGGCTGCTATCCAAGTAGGGCCTCTGACTTATTGGTCACCCTTAGAGTTTGGAGCTTGGATGAGCTGGGCCATTGGTTCGTTCGTCCTTTGTCCTGGCCTCTGCATACAGGGTGCTTAGTGAGTCTTAGGTTCGCAGTCCATTGTGCAACAACATGCAGGAATGCAAAGTCAAGGGACTTTAGTACTGTGGAAGTGTAGGTATAGCAAGACTACCCCCTTTACTTGTAACAGCTAGTAGTTCACCCAATACACACAACGTCAGCTCAAATAGGTACCGTATATACCGCATGATTGGCTGTGACAGTGTTACGGGTGCGTTAACAGTATTTGGTGAGGATGGTCTCTGGAAGCTTCGCTTCCTTTCGGTGGACACAATGCGTCCGGCATATTACATGCTCTTAGGTACCATGTTCATCATTTCAAAGGCCACTACGCTCTGCTACTCGTAATGCCATGTATAATGACACTGTTCCCATAAAGTGACTTGGGTAGGATCCTGACCGAATATTATCAAGTGCCGAAATCCAAATATTGCCGGGCATCCACCAATTCTCTCAATCAATTTCCCAGAGTTCCCAGGTATGCATATGAGCGTCATATGACTCTTCTAGTGTTTCTGTGTTCTATCGAAACTGGGGTCTGAGTCTTGGTAATATCCATTGGATGCGGGAAACTCTTAATTGTTTCTGGGGCCGCATTCTTACTCTGGAAAGCAAAGTGACATGTTTACAATAGCACTAGTCCGATATTAGGACTCTAATAGATTCATGGCCGCATGTTACTAGGTGCAAAGGTCTAGACGGGATACTTGTTACCATCGAATACTAGGTATCTTAATTCCGTACCGGCCGGCATCCATCGTTCTTGAGCATGAATTGACGTTCTCTAGGCACTATTCCCATTTGAAGCAAGTCACTCATCTAACACTGGCATTTGGCATCGTCGCACCGCATTCTGAGACTCCTGCTTTCTCTGATGAATTTTGCAAACTTCCCAAGCCGCGATATTGTGGTCAGAATATCATCGTTACCTATCAGACACAAGAAACCATTTGTAAAACATATTACCAACAGTCCCAGACTTGCCTAGACAGGTAATGGGAGCCTCTTCATTGCTCTGATAGTTTTTGCGATTTTGCTAATCAGCGGTATTGCGGTGTGAATGTAGTCGGTACCTGTCAGAGGCTGGAAATCATCCAGTATGAGGTCTATTCCCAGGCGTCCCAGACCTGCTTACCAAGGTGATCTGAGCCATCTGGTGCTTCCGGAATTCAATTCCCTAAGTCGTGACCCTGTAAGTAAAGCGTTGTAGGTATTTGTTAGACTTATTCCTGCTCCTGGCATACCGAATCCTTTCAATTTGGATCCGCACGGTCTACCCGTTCTAGTAACTCGGCAGATACTCTCCTGTCATATGGCGGGAGGTGCCAAGTCGCGACATGTCGCATAGACACCCAACGACAATTGATAGTGAGAGCGTCTATAGCAACTAAATGAGTGGTCACGAAGATGTCAGGAGAGTCAGGAGAGTCAGGCCTGTATGCAGGTGTACCAACAGAGCCAAGGTTGGCTTACAGAAAGAGTTGGAGCCCTTAGCCATTGGAGCATAAACGACCCTCGTCTCCCTCGACCTAGCTGTCGCGAATCTGTCTGACTCGGGTATTGCCCAATTACTTCCCACATGATCCCCTACTAGAGAATCCCTGGTCCTTCCAACATTTTGCAATTTTCCAAGTCGCGTACTGGTGGTCAGAATGTCATCTATATCCATCGCAACGTGCTGTCCGGATGGCCTGACTCCGACTAAGTCAAGTCTGTCACTCGATCAGTGAGAGCGCACACGTCCGAATAGAACATGGATGACATGAGCGGCAGTACCGATCTTGTCTAGGCCCATGATGGTGAGATCAAAGTAACAAACCTCGTCGGACTTGAGATTCTTGCGTTAGGACCAGCGCCATTGATGGCACCTCATCCAGTCGGATTAAGACAGTTGAACGATTCTACGACCAGATTTGCGGCGATTGTTAAAGTCATCCGGGCTTCCGACTTGAAAAATCGTTGCCGCCGGCGTCGGCCGAGGATGTCGTCCACACCCCGGCTCGGAGGCGACATGCGCCACACGCCGCAGCCCAGCCACACTTGAGTCCAGCCCTCCGCAAAATCCGGCGACTGCGCCATGAGCTCCGCAACGTAATCGATGAACCCCGCGGTGTCGGCGTCGGTCTGCGTCGGAGCATCGCCGAGCGCCACGGACAGCAGCGTCTTGCGACTACGTCCATTCCTATGGCTGCCAATTTTGATGAATTAATTCCAAATAATCCCACACTTACTAGGGGTGATAAAAGAAGTCCCCTAGCTCCAGTACTAATTTTCGTAATTTCCCAAGTTTCGTCGTTGGGGCGCAAATGTCGTTTGTGTCTAATTCAGGCATGCGGGCGGAACCGAAGCATCCTGCACCTCACTGGGCCTTGTCTAGTTGATGGATGACGAGGGAGACAATAGGTCAACTCCAGCCGAGCAAAGTCACACAAGAGTGTGCTCGCCTGAAGTCATGGCACAGGAGGGTTATGGGATGGATGGGATTGGATGGCGGGCTATGACGGACGGCTGTTCCACATGGAAGCTCTACGGCGGATGGGCTTACTACGGGTTATGCTAGAGAAGTGTTAACCGTCACAGGCCTTATACCTAAACACAGGTTTCCTTCCTTGCAAGCCCAAATCTGTACAGGATGAACGGATCACTTGTGCTGTACATGATCTCACACGGAGGAGTCAAGAACAGTCACTGCGCCAACGTGTGCCATTGGGTTAGATGTGCAGGGCGTAAGTAGGAACGTATACATCTGCACGATGCATACCCTAGGGCGGTCAATCGTTAAGGTCAGGTAGCTAAAGGGGTAAGGGACATTGTAAGGTCATGATCACACTATGACCTACGAAAGAAACAAGGCGAAGGCATCTTCATATTGTAGAATGGTGTAACTAAAATGTAGGAGGGAAGATTCTCAATACCTAATCATGCTACATAACCGTGGCGTCACATCCCCGCCTCCCCTAAAAGGCAGACTCCTGGCTGCCACCGTGTCCGTATCCGTGTCCTTGTACTTCCCTTCCTTTCCTTCACGGTGGGGTTCTCCTTGACCCAGTGTCTGTGGGCCGAACTGTCCTTGGTTGGACGTAGACAGAGCTGATGTCTGGGAGTCCTTGTTGCATCGTAACTCGATACGGAGAAGGCTGTGGGTGCATCCAGGCGTTACCGTTATGTCGAATTGGCTGCGGATGGTTCCACATCGGCATGGTCGACGTTTGGCTCACCGACATGCTAATCATCTGACTGGATGCGCTGACTGGCTGAGGAGCATCTAAAGGATTCTGCGCGGAATTAGGCAGTCAAGGTGTGCTCGCCTGTCCCTGACTGGATATACTATGCGGCTGGCAGAGGGACGGTCTTGAATGGGACGATCTCAGGCGAATCTCGATTGATTTCTTTCTGGGAAACATCGATCTATCCGTCCGGGAACGCGGGTGATTGGGGATGAAAGGGATTTTGTCAGGATCAATGTTGTCGGGTCTTTCATCGTCACTGGACGGCGGCGAATGCTGTGTGCTCGTTCGGGTGATTTCCTTGTCTGAGCCATCGCTACCGTCGTTGGCTTCTCTCAGCCAGATCGAAGATGACTGGGCTACCTCGTCTTTGCTGCTGGCTATCATCGTCGATGTCCTCCTCGATGTCATCTTCGATGTCATTGTCTGGTCGCTAAGCTGGTCATTCTGGACGGCTCTTGCCTGGTGGGCTGGGGCAGGTGTACTTGGGACTTGAGTCATAACGGTAAACTTGTAGGGTGCTCGTTTCGCAGATCGTCAGGACTGTTGTCGTGTCCTTGTGGATTCAATTTTGCAATGCCGTGTAACAGGTTTGCTTACTTACACGCCGTCCAAGAATCCATACTGTGGATATGTAATCCACGGTCTGACGGTGGTGGATTGACTCGTCCGTTGTCTGTAAGGCGAACCCGCAGTCATGCGGACTTGGAGTATGGACAATAGGGCTTGAATCTGGTGACTCCACTTTCGCTTCGCGAGATGCCAGTGTTTGATTGAGCCGGTCCATCGCTTTCGACTCGGCGACCTTGGAGATCTTAGGTTCCATGCGAGAAGGTTCTATCATTTGCAACATAGTCGTGTAGCGGTAGCTTGTCCTCGTTGTCGAACGAATGCTTCAAGGCCTCTGCTTTCACGATAATCTGGATCCGTCTGCATTGTACCGGGGTATCCGGAACCGCGTCTTCACCCTTGCCATGAACTATGAAGTCGATCTTGTTCGTGTATTCTGACACGGGGTTTATTGCTGCTGTTACAAATGAACAGTTGTGGTTTTACTCTCCCTGTTCGTTGTCCACGATTCGCAGCGTATGTAGTTGCTTGACCCTTGGGTGGTTGCGTATCTGGTAGGTTGTTGCGTCTGAGTATCCAATTGTCTGAGGGGATTGCTATCCAAGACTTGCTGGTGGTGGTTGCGCGTATTCGGCACGGTTTTGTGTCTGTCCGTTGTCTATACCGTTTCATAGTACTACTCGACAGCGACTGCATAGTGGTCTGTCATTCGTATGTTAACCCTTGGGACATGCTACATACGGTATATATCGGGCGCGGCACTACATCTTAAAGCCTAGAACCAACCAGCCGTATGATGGGAGTATCATGCCTTGGGCGTTTGTGTGAATGTCTTGCTTAGGTCTAGGCATATCTAACATGATAGACGATGGTAATGATACCTTAACATCATAAGGGTATAATGCGTAGCAGTATCCCACGCCTCCCAGGGGGGGCACGAGCGCTCTTCAACTGACAGTAGTTCCTTGACCCTTCATTTCAACAAACCTGTCGTTAAATAGGTGGCCGGTGGCTACCTGAAGAAGATGGACCGATGGCGACAGTGTTACAGTTATTAACAAGAGAAGGAGAGTTAAAGGAAGGGCTACTGTTTTGGACTGCTCAGTCGCCCTTCTCTACTGGGAGGGTCGAACTAGGGGTGAATCGATTGAAATTAATCTACGGATAGTTCTACTCGTCGGTTGTGTCGGGCACTGCGGGCCACATAACGTATACCGATTTCTACACCGCATCATTCTAGCCAGCAAGTACCCTCACCCAGCCCTCCTTGCATTCCTCCTTCCCGTCTCCCGTCCCTGCTACCGCTGCCCAAAGATCAGGGCTTAAGAGGATAGTGGGTTGCCACGGCCTGGTCGAAAGGCATTCCTGTAAGGTCCTTGACCTCGCGGATGAGTTGAAGAGGGATAATTGTCAAGCCGCTAGCGATATAGCGCGACCCGCTAAGGCTTAAGCCGGCATAGATGGCGAAGCACCCTTTACCCTTGTTCTCTTGGGCGACGCGAGGTACGTTGAGGTCGAGAATCTCGTCTGAACTGATCGTGACGTCCTTCAGAGATACGACGTCGACTGGAAGCGCCGCGGGGTTGTCGGACAAGTAGACCACTCTGTGGAGGTAGGCCCATAGAAGCTGCCTTTCGACAAAGAGGATCTCGTCGCTGGTGAGCTCGGTGTCGCGTAACTCGGCATTGGTGTCTGGCAGCTCAAAAAGCCCATTCAGAGCAGACACCAAATCGAGCACACGTACCGCGATACCGATGCTGAAGTTGACATCCCCGCGACGGATGGTGGGATAAATGCCGTTGTTGTCCTTGAGACCGCTTTGAACGCTAGCTTGCCACAGGCCCAGAGCTATCCACACGGCACCTTTGTGGGCGAGGCTGGCTCCAACACCCACACAGTGCACCCGCACGTGTTCCAGGGACGGATATTCGGCCTCGGGTGTGGCCTTGGTGCACAAGGTATGGATGCCGATGGCCAAGATGGCGGCTATTCGCACAATCACACGCCTCACGTTGAGGCTGAGCTTCCCCTTGTTCGTATAGATGCATGCTAGGAAGTATGCGACGTGGAAGTCGATAACGTCGCCGGTAGCTTGCTTGATGGAGACGAGTGCGAGACCTCTCTTGTCCATCTTTCCCATAGTCTGGCCGTCCTCGTTCACGATACATTGGAGGATAGATAGGCGTGCCATGACCTCTCCCATGCCTAGGGTGTCGGGCGGCAGTTTGACGGGCAGGTCGTTGGGTAAGGACGACGGCCAGGCGTGAATCAAGTTCAAGGCCGTCCAGAGGAGATCTTTTCCGTACGCCTCACCGGCTGGGTCCGAACCTAGCGGGCGCCTGTCAAAGTCTTCGTACGTCGTGTGGAAGTTGGTGTCCTCCCGAGGACGGTCAGACTTGAGAAGCCACGACTGCTGTACCAAGATCTCGGTCCTTGTCATGTGTCGGGCCAAGGAGACGATCTGGCTTGTCTTCCGGTCGAAGATCTGGCTCTTTACGATACCGTGAGACACGAAATGCGCCAAGCCCGGCCACGGCAGCGAGACGCACAGGTCGGAAGCGACTAGCATCGACGCGGGCTTGCTTCGAAGGTCGGCGAGGGTCTCCTCCGCGTGCATGGAAGGGCGTTCAATCGAGTAAAACTCGTCGTCTACCTCCCCAAAACGTTCCTGGCCTATCACGACACGCTCGGGCATCTTGTCCGGTCCACCAGTACCGTTGGCTCTGGTTGCGAGCCCCTTGGCGAAGTCGCGCCACGGCTCGGGCATCCGGCGCAGAGGAACCGGCGCAAAATCCTGGGGGATCTGAATCACCTTCGGCTTTCGGCCTATGACCCTGTCCATTGCAGCTTCGGTTCTAGGGGATTCGAAAGTCGAGATGGTGATGACGGCGCAACCGGATCCTTCAGCCCGGCTGAAGTCGGCCGCTTCTAAGACGTGGCCGAGGAGCATCTCGCCGTCCGTAGTAGGATTGACCTCTAAATCGATAAGCACCACGGCTCCCGTTTTGAAGACGGAAAAGGTTCCATTTCGGATGTCCTGGAGCGCCGACGTGTACGACTGGACGTACAGCGAGCCGGCCGGTATGGCTTCTCCAGGCGCGGGTTCCAGCACTCGGTCGGAAATTTGAACCGGGAGCTGCGCGTTGAACTCTTCCGAGGCCAGGTAATCGCGAAGTAGCACACATTCGACGAGGGTGGGCATCAGGTACACGAGGCTTGCACCGGACAATCTGGTCTGAACCAGACCTAGGATGTGCGCGACCATGGTGGTGCTTTTGCCGGAGGCATGAGGACCTTGGATGAACGCGGCAGAAGCGCCACGTCTAGGAATGCGATCGACGAAATCATCAATCTCCTTCTGCTTGACCGTCCAAGCGGGCGCATTTCCACTTCCCGAGGCCATCGTTTCGTATGCAGGTTGTCGCGAGCAAGATGGTGGGTTCGGTACAGCGAAAGTGGTAAAGTGGTAGATGGAAGAAGGGAAATTCACATTTGAGAGAGTATCTAGGTACCTACTTGTACTCGTGGACAGTTGCTCACAGGGCTGCCGGGCAGTCAAGACACTTCACAAGAGCGGTGCTATTTGGAGAGTGTTCGCAGAGCTTTTAACCAGGTGGCAACCCGTCTACCCAGCCGTCACCTCGGGATGCCGTTCGCGTTGTATACCTCCTAACCTCAATTATTCTCCAAATAGCACTTCTTCACAACAGGATAGGGGTAGTCACAGATTCGTTAGCAAAAGGATGAGGCCCGTCATCTTACGATCTCTTTACATAGTGTCTCAGGTTAAGCACAGGAAATGAATTGGTCTATGGAATTGATAACGCAAGTAACATACAGTGTAAGCCAGCCATCAGAAGTAAAGCAGGTGGCAGCAATCATACAGAGGCGTGTCGAGTACGATCGGGAACAGAGCCGGCCGAAGGACGCGCACTCGCATCTTCGTCGACGGGGTCCTCGAACGCCAGGAATCCCATGAGCTCGTCATCTTCGATTTCGGCACACTGTAGGGACTTCTCGGCTTCACGCAGCGCGTCCTCGATCTGCGGCTGAACGGATTGCACGAGATTCTCGAATTGTTCCCAGGCTAGATCCCTTTCCTGGCGAGCATCGTGGACATCATCGAGCAATCTCTCGAGATCGGCCTGGGAAGATCGTTCCAGCTCGGCCTCTGCGTCTACAAGGTTACTGATCTGCGGGTAGCTATGCACGAGGTTTTCTTCGAACCACGGGTTGAACCTCCATACGTGAAGCCGACAGCCTTCAAACGCCCTATGGGAAGGCGGATGCTTCTCGGACTTGGTCCCGGGCCGCTTGACGTTCAGGCCACCTACCGAAACGAGAGACCCCGTCAGGACGGTCAGGAGGATCTCGGAGAGGTTGATATGATCGAGCTGCCAGGCCTTGCAGATCGGTACGATGGTATCCTGAGCTTCTAAGTCCATGTACTTGAGGCACGATACCAACAAGCCCCAGAGGTGGGCGGAGTTGGTTAGGTTCCCGATGAGGCGATGGTTTTGCTTGCGCTTCTCCACGTCATCCGAGTTGCCTACCATGCAGAAGCTCTGCTTGCACGGCTCGTTCTGAGGTGCGTATGGGTCGTTCCGCTTCTTCAGGATCTCGATCAGTTGCCTGATGTGTCGCGACTTGTTACGCCGGCTACTGCTCGCGAATCGGGGCATCGGATAGTCCTGCGACTCGGAGTCTTCGGTTGTGGTATCGTCGGCTGAGCTGGTAGTGTCGGCTTCGACGTCATCTTCTTCGTCTGACTTCCCGTCTGACTCCCCATCTTCCTCCTCGTCCTCCTCGTCCCCCTCCAAGGTTGGACGAGTCCGGTACACTTTATCGACTTCCATGGAGACCAAGAAGGCGGCCACGTCGTCATCGCAGTACTGGCTACCGCCGTAGTGGTCATCGTCCCTCTCCTTCAGTTCGATAGCGCGCGCGTACATTTCGAGACACTCGACGATCTGCCTGTTCTCCATGATAGACCACCCGCAGCCGTTGCGGCCGACAACCGAGACGGTGGCGATGTAGGCGCCAGGCCCCTCGGCGTCGTACAGCAGCTTGCGGTTCTCCGAATCCCTCTCCCAGAAGTCGTGAGCGACCATCCGCATTACGATGGAACGTAAGACGGGTCTGGGGATCGAGTGCAGAAGCAGAATCATTTCTCTCTGACTCTCAAGATCAACGAAAGCTTGGAGGACCAGTTCGGGGTCAAAGTGCACGACCTCCTCTCCTAGATCGCATAGTTCGCGCGCCATATCCAGAACGGTCTGATATATCTCTCGGTAGGCAACTCCATGATCAATCTGCTCGACCAGCTTAATCTGGAGATTCGACATGAACGGTGTCGCCGCGCAGGGGCGGGGCTGGATCGAGGAGTCCATGCTTGCGGATAGAGATAGGTCGCGACGAAGATGTTGAATCTGACCGTTGAAGAATACGGGCAATTCGAGACGGCTGGAACTACGACAGGCAAGTACATTTGTACCTCACCGGTACTGATCAAGATTAACTTCTTACGGGTCCAAGGGCACCTTCCAATTACTTTGCACTTTCCAATTTATCCATCGTAACTTCCGTTCAATTTTATGCGCCTCGGTTTTAACGTCTGAGCAGAGTTGAGGCTCTGTTTCCATGAAGTTGTACTCTGCTACGTATGTCGCGACGTACTGATTGGCTAACACTATAATGGAGAAAGCTATAATAGGGGGGAACTTCCATCAGCTTAGTGATCCTCCTCAACACCAAGTCGGGCGGTTTCTTGTAGGTAGTAATGGTAACCCACTTACATACTAATCCCGACGAATATCCCATCGTGAACTTGTATAATCTGGGATTGCCAATGATGATACCTTGCTCCTAAGTGTCCCGAACTTGCTTATAGATAACCTGAGCCTCCTATTTACTCCCGTGATTTTTGCAAATTTCCTTAGCCGTGAGATTGCGAGATTAGGAAGGCAACCATTATATTAGACCCTAGCAACCATTCTAAGGCGGGCAACCGTTTCTTGTTGCGGTTGCCCTGTCGTAGAGCCATTTCCAACTTTCATCACTCACCAACTTCCCATCATTCACCAACTTTGTCTTGTCTCCTGATAACTCGCCGCAAACCAGCCATGGATCCGAACAAGACAGAGGCGATGGATAGTCTCGGCGACCTGAGGGAAATGTTTCGGGGCGATGAAGTTTCGCAAAACCTCCGCTTTGACTACCAATTTCCGCCGGTGTATCGTCCACAAACCATTCCTGGCATCCCCGCCGATGATATGGTCGATTCCAGCGGGCTAGAAGCGCTCTTGGTGGTGATTCGCCGCCTGTGCAGTCACTTGCGCGGCCCATTCCGCGACGCCAAGCTGGACGACACCATTCGCGACCAGGAACTCATCAACCCTCTGCTGCGTCTTGCGATGAGCGACTTCAGCAAGACTGATAATAGCATCCACATAGCCATGTATCACGCGCTCAAGGCGTTCTACCCAGACGGCACGCTGAGAGGCAAGAACTTGTCTTTCGACGGCTTGGCAGAGCATAAGCTTATGCGTACGACGCTGTGGCAGCGTGCTCCCTTCTTGCGTTTCAATCCCAAGACCGTGATAGAGGAGCAGGGCAAGGCATCATTGGCAACCGTGAATTTAAATCCCATTACGCGATGGAGCCTTCTGAAATTCCAGAACGGAGACCTTGGTCAGGCCTTGTCAGCGGATTCGAGCTGGAGGGAGAGCCCGAACGGGGAGAGGTACGCGGCCCACCATAGTGACCCGGCCATCATACGAGTTCGATACGCTGTGGACGCCGCCGACCCAAAGCGCTTCGAAGACCTTCGCAGAGTCACTGTCGACCAGAAGCGTATGATGGCGGAGGTCACGCCGACGGGTCTTGGAAGGTACGGATGGTCGGACCCCGGTTCCTACTTGATGACCTACA
This sequence comes from Hypoxylon cercidicola, assembly GCA_022578845.1. Classification (NCBI taxonomy): domain Eukaryota; kingdom Fungi; phylum Ascomycota; class Sordariomycetes; order Xylariales; family Hypoxylaceae; genus Hypoxylon; species Hypoxylon cercidicola. Next base: position 1,144,234 of record MU399503.1, on the reverse strand, counting down.
GTCTGTTAGCTGCGGTCCGCCTGGCCGCCGATCCGATGAATGCCAAGCTCAAGGACACCGTTCGTACGTATACGCTGGACGGACACAGTATCCCCGCGGTCGGGCCTCCAGCTATGCGTTGGGATGAAACCCTAGGACAGCCCGACGCGGTGTACTATCTATACTACGGCCTCTCACCCCCGGTGATCGCGCCCGAGCCTACACCACATATTGAGATAAGGGCTATGCCTAATCTGAGTATGGCCGCCAAGATAGAGAAAGCCCTCGAGAATGATGAGGAGGAGCCGGCGCAATCGCCGAGCATGTTCGGAGATCAAGGTCAAGAGCACAGCCGAATCTCTTCCCGGGACAACCGAGACGACAAGGCCGACCGTCGTTCGGGATACCAATCTCGAGATAGCCGTCGTGATCGCAGTCCAGAGGGACGCCGCTCGAAATATTTTCATCCACCTCGAGATGATGATCGCGATGATCGTGGCCGCGGAAGCCACAGTGACCGCAGAAGCTACCGTGACCGCGGCTATGGTCCTCTTCCCGAGTACGACAGCACTCGCCATCCCGATCGCCGCAGTAATCGTCGCAGCCACCCCACTCCAGACCGCGACCGTCATAGCGGTAATCGTGGTAGTCGAGAGTTCGGCAACTCGGCGCAGGACGGCCGAGGTCGCGGTGACTCGAACCGAGGCTCGGGCAGAGAATCCGGCTCTGACCGTAGACAAGTATTGCCTATCTACCCGGCCGTGCCGCATCATCCGCCTCCTGCACCGTCCCCTCCGCCTCGGACCAATAGCCGACGAGTAGCCAACCGAGACCCAGGTCGAGATCAGGACACAAAGGAGTCTAGGATTCAGAAGTCGGGTAGATGAGTAGATGAAGTGCTAGGGAAGAAAATGAGGGTCTAGCTTGCGTTGGGTTACCTGTGTACCTAGCTGAGATAGGAATGGTCTGCTCTCGGACGTACCGGAGTTCTGCTTGTGTGGTATTGAATCGACATGATCCCACCAGTCCTAGAATGGTATTCGTGAATCCAAGTTCATTCGGCCATAAGACCTAGAGGAAGAACTGCGCAACCGGAGGAATCCTTTAGAGGGGAAGGCGTAAGCTCGGGAAGGCGTAAGCTCGGGATATACCATTCCGATGAGTTCCGATGAGTTCGGAAATATCGAATCTATCTACATAGAGGTATACATAAAACCCGACGAGAAGGATCCTCCATACATCAAATTCCCTACACTAGGTACCTTTTACTGCATCTATCTCTGTTACACGCAGTGTTCGACGCCTCAATGCCTCTATATCATATCGGTTCGTCAATTCCTACCTAACCTATCATTTCACGACGCAGCCGAATCTAACGGTCTGCTTTCAAGTCCTCTTCAAACTCAAACCCGGTGTGACGGATGAACAGACAAAAGAGTGGGAAATGCTTGCTAAGGATATGCTGGGCAAGGTCCCAGGTCTAGTAACGTTGGAAGTGAATTCTCCCCTAGTTGCGACGGCGTCTCGGAGTTTAGGCTTCAACTTTGGCCTGGTATCGGTGCTAGAGACGACGGAACATCTTATGGGCTACGCGACACACCCAGCACATAAAAGGTATATTTCAAGTTTGCCATACATGACCACACGCGGGCGAGTTCTTCTCTGTGGGTTTCATCAAGGACCCCATCAAGTAGAGCTCGGGTTTTCGATCTAGCATCCCCTTCTATTGATATCAGACACTGATGTATGGAACCAGCGTTATGGAACTTCGTGAGAAGCTGTGCGAAGAGACGCTCGTCTACGATCTAGAGTTTTAGTCCAAACGAGGTGGTCACATCAGGCGGATCGCAAGCTCAAATGGAATTACCTCTCAGTCTCACATCTCAGATAGTTCTAAATGCGATTGGGGTTGCCTTGACTGTAACATCACCTTTCGGGGGTCTTAGACGTGTATAGTGGCTTTGCTAGGCTTCCATGCTTCACTCGGGACGTCATGGACATAAAGACAGTGATCCGGCCCCGATGTAGGACAGAGCTCGGAGCACGGAGCTTGGCAGTCGGATCCCCGAGTGGAGAAGCGGGTGCATCTTCATGATGAAGCGCTGCTGCCTTGTCCTATCGTACTTTTAAGAATTATAAATGTCAAAAGTTGATCCTCCTGTTCTCACCCAGTTTTAACCCTGGTCTCGTGAGCCCCGGCGTGAACAAGAGAATCTATCGACTGGTCCGAAAGCGTCGATTACGTAATAAACGAGTATCTTCCTTGGCGGTCCGCGCTTAAATTAACCTCATCGTCGATCTTTCACGCCGACGTGGTCCAAGAGGATCAACATTCGAGATGGACCTCGACAGGGCTCATAACTGTACACATTGCAGCAAACTGGTTCTAGATCTAGCCGACGGACGATTCGATTCCGCAAGTGGAACCAATAGGCTTATCTTCAACTTGAACCTGCATGATCTACAACAAGCTCATACGCAAGGCTGCCTGCTACTAAGTCCAATCGTCTCCGCGTGGCTCACTTGGAACGCGTCGCTCTTTTCTCAATGGGAAGATCAGAAGGACAAGATTGTTCTTTTCGCTAGCGTAGAGTACCATTACCACGAACAGGAAGACGAACACTACGACTGCGACTTGACTGCAATCGACGGGATGGGTCTGTGGAATACGGTAGCAAAGGAACAAGTCCATATGCCCCTTTCTGGGGAGTTCTACGTGATAACGAGCAAAGGTACAATATCATGAACTTCATGTCTCCATTTGAAATCTCGAATGCCAACTCTTCACAGGTGATACGGCATCTGCAGCGATTAGATCACGCCCCATCAACATCGACCCGGCATCTAAGGAGACATGGGCACGACTTCGAGAAAACCTAGATTTGTGTCGCCGGATGAAAGGTGTCCACGATGGTTGTGTGGACACAGCTGGCAAGTATGTACCTTCGCGGTTGTTGAAACTGGATGCCTGTTCCCGAGGACCTCCCAAGATGCGGATATGCTCACCGACTGAACCCGTGCCTTACGCAGTCTTAAGTTATTGCTGGGGCGGTGACCAAATCCACAAGACCACTTCCCTCAATCTGGCTGCCAAGTGTATCGACATTCGATGGGATTCCCTGCCATTATCTATTCAGGACGCTATTCGAGTCACGCTCAACATCGGCCTAGAGTACATCTGGGTGGACTCAATTTGCATCATCCAAGATGACGACACCGACAAGCAGAGAGAGATCGCCTCTATGCCACGCGTGTACAACGAATCAGTTGTCACTATCGTCGCCGCCAGAGCGAAGTCTGCCGGAGAAGGATTCCTCCATCGTCTGGACACGTCGAAATACAAGGACCGCATATTCAAACTTGGCTTCCGGTGCGATCACGGCACGTCAGGCCAAGCGTACTTGGTACAAGAGAACCAGTACAGTTATGGGGAGGAGTCTGACCCTATTGACAGCCGAGCTTGGACGTTGCAAGAGTCATACCTGTCCAAAAGAATTATTCGGTACGGTAGCAAGCAATGCTCTATGATCTGCCAGTGTTCTCCGTCGAAACCGCAAGTCGTCGACGGCTGGGTTCTGGATCCATCTTACGATGCTCCAGATGTAGGGAACATAATCTTTCCTGGGTCCAAGCTGAGTATCAGCCCCGAAGATATCGCCAAATGGAAACAGTATTACAAAGAAGAACATGGGATGGATCCTGTGGGATTCAGAGAAGATGCGGAGGACGAAGACATCTACAACAACTGGAGGGAACTGGTCATGAACTACAGCACTCGATCCTTAACCGTCCCTGCAGATCGCATTCTTGCCATCTCCGGCCTGGCGGATCGTATTGCCCCGGCTATACAGAGCAGATATGTGGCGGGACACTGGGAGAACCATCTTCCTGGGGATCTACTCTGGGAGATAGCTTCCGCGTCTCTGGGAAGGAGGCCGACAACCTATCAGGGGCCGTCCTGGTCTTGGACTTGTGTCAACGGATCCGTTATAAGCTTCAACTACATGCCGGCAGACGCCGCCACTCTCCAAGTTCTGGATGTCAAAGTAGAACTATACGACTCTCTCGCACCGTTCGGCGCAGTAAAATCGGGACTCCTTCGAGCGAAAGGGAAGCTCGTAAAGGCGCGATGGAACGGAACAGAACTGCTGCTGCGAAAAGACGGAAAGACGCTACCCCTAGCCAATAGGCATTTCGTAGGTTCTTGCCTAACCCCTGACACCCTTGATGAAGAGTTCCTACGGATTTCCAATCATCCTCAAAGCGTCTGGAATTCATTGGTGGCCCGATACGCGAATGCAATAGGTACAGACATTCCCACGCTACCTACACCTTCTTCGGGGTACGAGATGTATCTCCTAGAGATTTTCCCGGCGGGTGCGACTACGGGCTTTGATACCGAGCTGGAAGGGGCCAGAGGTCTTATCCTCAAGGATATACCGGTTGGGAGAAATGATCCGAATATGGATACTCCTAGATTTCGGCGCGTTGGTCTATTTAATTTCACGAACCCTTCCAGCAGAGAAAGCGAAGTTCCCGTACAGGACTGGGAGGCGTACATGTCGAACCAAAGGCATTGCTTTGACGAATGCGAGCTGCGGGATATTGTTATAGAGTAGAGCATAGTATTGATCGAATTGATCCTAACAGTCTTACAATGGCACCTATCTAATCGAGACTCATCGAGACTCGAAACGCGTCAATTACTACACTACAAGTCTAGCCAGGCTCATCGTACATTCCCGGAGCTATCAGATATCACGGTTCCAACTCTCTCTGACGCATGTTTCTTAGAAGCCAGGCCTTGTCGGCAAAATGGTGGCAGTCCAAGACGACATCGTTCTGCTCGCCTGGGGAGGTAATCCTGTATAGAGTAGCGGTCCCGTCCCACCCTCCGTGTTCACACAGCACCCCTCGGATTGTTCGATCGTCGACGGAGAGTACCCAGACGAAGGCTCGCCAATCCGGTAGAGGCTTCACGAGGCCGAGTCTCGTTCCGGGTGAGAACAGGTACTGGAAGGGTGGATCGGGAACTGGGTCTCCTTGATCGTCCCGAGTCGCGAGGAGATCCCGGACCAGCTGGGTGCCGTCGTCATTCACAAGCTCGGCTAGCCGTAGGATGGAGGGACCGCAGCGGGTAACGAGAGCTTCCACGCGGAGAAAGAGAGCCTCCAAGGCGTCATCCTGTTGGTTCAGGCGTCCCCGAGTGCAGCGGACGGCTTGCAACAGTCCGAATGCGAGCAGCTGCAGCGTACGGTCGCGTTCGAGAGTGGTCGGTTCGAGAGCGGACAAGAGACGGTCCAGGACAACAACGATCCCACCGAGAGGAAGCATATTCGCGATCCCTATTTGCTGGGTTAGCAGATGCAACAGCTGCGTAGGCAGACCGTCGCCTTCGCTTAGAGGTACGCTGTAAAGGCGAGTTAGCATCTCCACTAGACCGGCTGGTGTCACTGTCGGGTCGGGTCTGAGATGGCGCGCCTGCAGGGGAAGCATGGTCCACGGCCGCTCAGACTCGAGGCCTCGGACCCAGCCGGCATGCTGGAGCTGTCCGATAAAAGACGTCCAGGTCCCAAGGTCTTCCTGGGAAAAGGCGAAACCTGCCTGCGTCGCAAAAAAGCTTGCCAACCCGTGCTGTATTTTGCGCAGCTCGGAGATGTCGTGCTCCGACTGGGAGCAGTTAGCCTTGAGTTTAGAAAGCTCCTGGTCTTGGACTTCGGCCCGGGCCCTGCCTGTATCGTAAAGAGAGGTGAGGCTCTCAACCTGTCTATTAAGATTAGCTACGGTGGCGTCTTTCGATGTCACATCCTCCCTAAGGCGACGGATTTCGCGCTCCAGCTCGGCAATGGTAGCTTCAGCTTTTCCCAGGGACTGTTCAAAGGACATTGCCTTGGCCTCGGCTGCATCCCGTGTGTTCTCGAGGCCAGAAATGTCAGATTGGAGCTCAAGATTGGCTTTTTCGAGGCTACTAATCTTCAAGTCCTTGTCTCGCACGGATTTCTCTGACTCACTTAGTAGCCTCCCGTTCTTTGAAGCCAGAGCTTTCTCATCCTCTATAACTCTATAGAGACCGGCAATATCATCGCGAAGATTCTTCTCGAGCTGTTCCTTTTCGGAATTCAGAAGAGCGTCTCTATGTGCTTGAGATATACCTCTCAAACGATCTAAGCTGCCTTCGCGGCCGAGAATCAGAGCAGCAAGGTTATCAAACTTGGCCTGATCCAGTGATCTGGCTTTGCGCGACAACATCTTAGTATCAATCTTACCGAACTCATCCTGAGTATCTCTAAACGCTTGCTGAAGGCGTTGGGTATGTTTGGTGAGTCGTGTCGAAGTTAACTCGCAGCTGCGGCGCAGCTCCTTTTCCAGGTCAAGGACGTGTCTGATGTCTGCGGTACAACGATCGAGGACCGCATTGTTGTCCGCTTCATCTCGGACATACTCGACAACATCCTCGCAACGCTGTAAACGTGCATCCAGATCGTGCGACGCCATCTTGCTTGATGATGACAGCGGCGTTGGATATTGTGAAGGGAAGGAAAAAGAATGATTCGTGCGCACAGACAAATGGTAGGTACCACATTACGTAATCTCTTATCTCTTATCCTATGTTGTGGTTACGCCAACCTTCAAATTCTTCCCTTCCAAGTAAGAAGGCTACGCTCTTCGTGGTAGAACACTATCACTTGTTCGAGATACAGCTGCTTGGTAGAGTATCGCTGCCTGGATGTTCGTATGGGACTTTGCGTATCCTGCCTTCTTGGATGCACCCCTCCATATTCGAATCTTGAGCGTGATGCTCACAACATTGGTATACCGAGACGTCTCAAGTGATAGTAACCACATCTAAGGATGCAGGTTAGTGTAAGCATGCTTAGGAAAGTATAGGATAACCATTGTGCTGATATTGACACTATCGGGTACTACGCAAAGCTCTGGACTACTCCTACGACACCTTGCGTCCAGGTCAAGTGAGGCGAATGACCAGCCGAACAACGATAGACGGAAAATTCGCCAGTCTTTTGACTCTGGGCAGCTATCATTCCTTCTTGATATTCCTTGGGTAGTGTCAGGTCACCCTCCAATACCAAGTAAGCGCAAGGTAAAGCTGCATATGCGTTGTTGGTTAGTTTTGTGGTCAAAACTGGAGATGCCGCAAGACTCGCTGCCCATTTCTTTGCCTCGGATGTCTCAAGGCCATTGAAAAGAAACTTTTCGGGCTCGACCATTGTACCCAGCCCAGCTTCGCCATGTTTCTATGAGACCTTCCAGTCAGCAGCTACGTTATTCGGATGGAATCACAATTCGTAGACGGGAGTACTTACATGGAACCGCATGAATGGTGGCGTCACGAAAGAACCATCCTTTGGTTGCAAGAAGCTATGTATTGATTCACTGACAGGAATGACGAACGCGCCGACATAGAATGCCAATGATGCCACCGACGAGTCCCTTGCCTTGCCGTGATTTCGCTTGTAGCTTTGGCTGTGCCGCTTCTGTAGCGACCCAGCCGCCGGACGAATGACCGATCATAAGGACATTTTTTCCACGACTTACCAGAGGACGAAGGATAGTAAGGATAACCTCGGTATCCGCTTCACCTTGGGGATATCCTCCGCTGGGGGGTTCTCGATCGAAGTCGGGATGGGTTACGTCGCCGACATTCAACTTAGACAGGTCTGAGGTAGGAAGCTGAGGGCAGTATGCCTCTATTCCGTTCGCTTTCAATGCCTCTACCAACGGAATATATGGTGCTGGACTATGGTAGCTTCCATGACAAATGACAATAGCGAGATCGGAGACGGGAGCCATGTCTTGTTGCTGTAGTTCGGGGGCGTATGTGGAATGAGATGAAATGGTTAAAGACGAGAGATGAGTAGGATGCCGACCTAGGCTTGCTCTTTGTCAAAGGAGGAAGGAAGGGAGGAATTGGACCCTACCAAGTTGGTTGGGTACACTACAATCTTACAGTTGAAGTGGCACTTTGAAATATCGTGTTGATTAGAACAAGCTTCACCTACTACTTGAGGTTAGCCATGACATCTGCCAGCCCCATTGGCTTTTCTTATTCACGTTGTTTAATGACTTAAGGGGGCCACCTGGCTCACGAGGCTCTTAATAGGGTAGTCATTTAATCAATGGTGGTATACCAACCATACTTCCATCGCGTCTAAGCTCCGAGAATGCCTCAAGTCTAGAGGCCACTTTGCTCCTTGGATATGATTTCAGATTCACCCAGCGTATTAAACAGTCCGAACAAGTCAGTCAGAGCCCCTTTAAATGCAATATATCGAACTAAGCCGATCATCTGAAAATATTCAATTGATTGAAGCTATTCGCAAACTGGTTCGATATCCAAGTAATAAGTGGGTTCAGAATCGGACTTATAATAATCCGTATCTTATTTTAGATAGCGTTGTATCTAAGTACTGGCTAAATTGGCAATTAGGGGGCCTGTCTTATCTTATCTCTGATTGATCCACCAGTTTATAATCAATTTTAATTGGTTCAGGTCAGCAAGTCGGAATTCCTTGACTGGGGCAGTCAAACCAACCCAGTAACCAATCAAACCAATCTTACGACTGAACTGTTTAATACGCTGGATTCACCCCAGAGCGGCAAGGTTGATATTGCAAACAGAGTCCATATATCAGCTTCTCAGCCCCCATAGACCATTGGGACACCCCTCGAAACCATGAAACGGGCCAAGCAAAGATAGCCTTCATTCTATTGGCAGTCATTGACTGCCTGGTCTCAAGTAGCCTGACAGAATTCACTGTTTCGCGTCACATGTCATTGGGGGTGCGCTCTAGTCGTGCTTAAATCTTGAAGAGCATCAAGAAATGCTCTTCCCATACATCTTGTGGATTCATTAATCGAATTAATACGGCCTTGCATTTGTTGGAGGTTGGGGAAATCGTCTTCTCTTATTGTAGGAAGCCACCTGGCCTACGTTTCGCACCGCAGGGCCTCATTCGTTCGGTGAGCCCAGCCACAGCCACCACTACTACCTACCCATTTGGTAGGCAGGTATATTTAGAACGGAAACGTTTGTCGCCCGACATATATGCCTGAACGCCTTCTTGGATTTTCGTAACGAACGTGTTTCGAGTCAGACGGGATGTATTCCTATTGTGCTCCAAGTCCACTTCGAAAACCTTCTATCAATTCGTCTCCTCTTGCGCTTAGCAACAAGTGCTTCCGGCCAGCTAGCCGTCTTTTCCTACTCTGAATCTCGCTACGCTCTCCTGTCCAACTCCATAAGCACATTATCAATGACTGAAATACTCCGTGGAAGTCTAACGACGACTTTTACACCCCCAAGCGCTTGTATCACAGACTTTTCGAGAATCTACTTCGTCAGTAGCGCCAATGGCCGGTACTTTGCTGAAGGTCCCGTGTCACTGGGAAGCTGTTTCCCGGGCGGCTTTGGAGGACAAGAGAGTGAATTCTATTCTCCAGGGCTTTGCCCTATGGGATATTCGACCGCCTGTAGCAGGCTAAACCATATCGGATCCATAACCGAGACCATTTTCACTTGCTGTCCAACCAGATCTGCGTACACCTGTCGGATCACAGTGTCGGGAGTTCCAGGAGGCTTCGGTGGATGTCAATCTGAACTAGAATCAGGCACGATCTGGACACTGACATCGGTGTATGTTCTGGAAAATGGCTCGACATCAGTGCTCCCTAGTACTACAGGACTTATAGGAGCTGTGGGTGCGCATAGTATCCAGGTAAGGGTGCAGTCGACAGACTTCCTATCCGCCACATCGGAAACTGTAAGTAATCAGTCTGTCTGGAAGCACAGTGTTAGACGTACTAAGGTCACAGCAGATACCCTCCAAGATCGAGTCGACGACTACGGCACCCACGACATCGACGATAAACTTCGACACACAAAATGCTTCCGAGGGTTTGAGCACGGGTGCCGCAGTCGGAATTGCTGTCGCGACGACAGCGGTTACAATAGGGTTGATGGCTGCAACCATAGTGCTATTGATCAAAAAAAGGAAAGCGCGTCGTCGACTACCAGTTCAGGAATTGCCCAATGAGGAACATTCCTATGCAGGTTACCAGTGGATGCCCCCCGCTGAGCATCCTAGTCAAGCTACAAGCCTGGCCATGCATCATCAACAACTCAGGGAGTTGCCTGGGGATTCAGCAGGGCCACGAGGATGACCATGTGCGTCACATCAAGACATCGTAAACTCTGATATGAGGCAAGCGTGATAAGCTTCAGGGTGAGCTTAGAGATTGGGTCGACCAGCAGCACGGGAGCATTGTCGATGTAGTAAGGGGTTACATGGCCCGGCCCGGGAGACTCCTATTCCGCCTGAGAAGTCCGTCTTGTTACCTACTAGAGAAACTAGATCAATGGGATGATAACAACTACCTAGTCTTTTAAAGCAGCCTCGACTAGTCCCTCCACTTCAGGACCGACGGTCCAGAATTTAATTACCTTCAATCCAGCTGCATCTAGCAGCTTCCTGAATTGGTCCTCTGTTCTCTCCATCCCGCTTAGCACACCTATAAGACATGGATCAGCATATCGTGTCGTAGCCTACCTGGGTACCTAACTGTGTACCTAGGTGTACAACAAAGCCTAGAGGTAACCCACACATCATCTCAATATCCAGTAATGCTGGATAGAGAGGAGCATTGCTGGCGGGTAGCACGAACTTGGATAGGAGCAGCTTCGAGTATCCCGGGGTCATAGCCTCGGCTATTCTCTTGAGGATCTTGATACAGTCCGCATCGGGCCAATTGTGGAAGATGGAGCGGAAGTAATAACACCTGGCGCCTATTATGGCTCGAGTCGGCCTTCTTCTCGACCGTATAGGATAATCGGGATGGATATACGTACCTTTGATCGGCTGTCTCTGAAAGATGTCGTGCTTCTGGCGTTCAATCTTAGGGGGGAGCTCCTGGATGCTGTCTGTAACCTCGGGGAGATCTTGGAGAATGAGCTTTCCAGGGGCGTCGGGATAGCGCTTGTAGAACTCTGAAATGTCATGACCTTCACCGCCGCCGATATCAACGAGCAGTGTGGCATTTGGTTCGGCTTTGGCACCTTTAAGCAGGATACCATGGACGTCTAAAAATTCAAACCACTGCTTGCGATCCGCTCGCTGACCCGTCATGAAGGCGTTGAAATTCTCATCATTGGCGGGTCCTTCATCAGCCACGTGAACATACTATCCTGTGTACTATGCGTGTCTTGGAAGGGGCCCGGTGTGTCTTCCACGTTTTTGAAACCGGTCTTCTCGAGGTAGAAGGGCATGTTTGCCAGGGATCGCGTACTAGAAGAAAACCTGTCGCACTTCAGTGTTGTGTTATTGTGGGCTAACAGAGTCTTACATGAACTGAAACCCCCCTAGCAAAGCACGGTCTTGCAGGGCTTTCGTGATAGCTGTAGGACCATATTCTTCCCGGCTCGTTTCTTGAACGAAGCCCAAGGCATTGAGGGGACGCAAAAGGCGCACTGGAAACAGGTCAGCTGAGCATCGTCCTACGCCCGGCTGCTCTCGTACCTATTAGAAGTTTATCTGCTCCCGAGACCGTAGCAAGGTGGTCGGCTGATAAAGGAGACTCTGATTTGGCGATTTCTTGAATGACACCAGCCTTGATTAAGGCCATCAAGGCAGAGGGGGCATGTGGCTAACAGCTTTCTGTTAGCCATTTGATGCGGTAAGGTACTAGAACCCGCTTTTCAGGACTTACGGACATAATTGTCCTCCAGACAGTGTCAAGCGGGGATTCTAGCATAGCCATTGCCTGCAGGGCGACCCCAAACATTTGCTTGCGAGCGTCCTCATTATCACTCGCAAGGACGCTTTGAGCTGTTGCGATGAAGTCGGCGGACGTCTTTTCTAGATTTTCCATTCTCTATATGATTTGAAGTGTATGGCTTGTGGTGTCCCTGAGTTGTTAAGTGAATTGGGTCTGAAATGGAGGTTAATATACACATTTCGTAATCGTCTCTGAAGTTGGAATCATTCTCGGATGATCCCTTGCTTCCTCCTGTAGCTTTACGGCTCAGTCGTTTGAGTATTTGCTGCTTAGGGCTTAGAGCGATTCAACACGTAATACAGCTGATACGATCCTGGTTCCTGACCTGTCTCGGCTCTTACTTTAGGTATTACAGAGTTCGCTGACATATCCAACTCCGCAACTCGTCGACCCCGGACTTTAACCTACGTAGGACGTCTCAGACTCCTAGCTAGATGGAGAGAGACGTGATAGGGAATAGTCTCTTTGTCCTCACTCCACGTATAAACCCAGTAACGTTGTTGTTCCCTCACCGCTTGATTGGCGTCGTGACAGGATGCCACCGGAACAATTGGATAATGATTTGCACGTGTGCGCCCAATACCTATGAAATCAGTATTGACGAAAGGGATGGCGCTTCGCATATTGCTCCGCATAACCGGGAAGAGCACCGCATCCTCTCGTATCAAGGCTGAGGCAACTATTCTAACCAACAACAATCCTACAGACTCAACTCTTCAGTCCTGGGGATCGCCCTGTGGGAAAAAGTTCATCCGCGCCTCACTATCTGATGCTAAACCCATTCGCGTTTCTTGCATGACCTCGTCTAGTAAGGATCTTTTCTTGCTCCTCGCTCTCTTGCCCTCACGCCCTCACTCTTTATACCGTGCTATTATCCCTATTCCGAGATCGTAACAAATCTAAGGATTCTTGCGCCTCTATAGCTTAGTAAGATTATCCTCTCCGTCAGAGGCAGGCCTTTTATCGTCAGCGTTGCTTGGGCCGGACTGTCTTGCATAGTATTGCTCAAGAGACAACATCGCTGGATTTCACCGACGTTAGATGAGTGAGGTACTCGATTCCAGGGATTACCGTCAGGGAATTCCATATTCAACCCCTTAATGGTTATCATACTGTCTCCAAGGTCCGTCATCACCTCTCCTATCTATTCTACACTCCTTAGGAATCTGTGCTCTCTAGCTGCTCTCTCAAGCGTTGCAGTGATCTTGGCGCTATCTTCTCCGCCTCGGCGTTGGGCCTCTTCTTGGACTTGGCGATACACCTTGTAGCAATGATAGTCCAAAAAGTTTGGGAGCCGCCAGCTCGTAAAACCTTCAGCGTCTTCATTGCTCGGGTCGACACCGTACTTCTGAGGCTCGATGACCTTCCTGTAGATAGACAGTGCGCTTGGAGTTGGGGCCTTGGCCCTGTTTGCCTTGCTGTTACTGGTTCTAGCCCTGGTGTGGTGCTACGGGCTAGCCGTGAACATGCCCATTGGGCCATAAAAGGTAGGTCTGGATCAATGGCGAGAATGCATGTCTTGATCAGATCATCATCCGAGTCATCGAACAGCCGATGTGATTGAGGTTGCTGTTGGAAATTTATGTTTCCGGGGCCGGCACTTTCCTCTGTATCCATCTCTCTATCCAGTATGCTCTCCCGCTTGCTGCGCTTGCCATCCTTCTCCCCATCATTTCTCGCATCCTTGTCGTTGTCCCTCTACTTGTCGTTGTCCTTCTCCTTGTCGCGTTTGTAGCTTCCTCTCATATGATTCCTTTGTGCTAGAAGATCTCGCTCTAGTGCTCTGTACGTTGTACGAGAACCAGGTAGAAAGGCATAAGATGTTTGATTGTGTTCAGCGTCACCTCACCTTTTGGGATGGCAACCTTAGGGGTACCTACCTGGCAACTAGAATCTAGGAACATTTCGATAGGTACGCATAAATTAGATACAGGCTCGGGGGGAGTTTATTCGCATAAGCAATTTATACATCACAGTTCCCGAGTATCAATATCCTCTCCTGATGTACCCTTCCCATCTCCAACCAATTGGAACGCGTTCTCCATCTTGTCCGTCGTCGGCATGTTGATAATCATCATGTACAAGACATCCTACATACTCGTTAGAATTTCGACCGGCATTCAGCGCTAGGCTGGGGTTGTTCTTGAATACCTTTTGAAGCAAGCGCTTGCGTGACCCCTTCTCTACCCTCTCAGGATGCTTCTGCGCTCTTTTCTCGCGTTTCCGCTCATGTTTTTCTTGTTTTCGTTCGTTCTTTTCCAGCCTACGCTCTTGCTTTTCGCGGTCCTTCGGAGTGAGCTCGACCTTGGGGTCCATCAAAGGGCTCAAAGCGCTTGTGGGGTTCTTCTTGAGCTAATAGATCCGTTAGTCGTGAGCATCGCGAAAGGTCCCGTGAAACATTACGTATTTCCTTTGGGATTTAAGGTCCCTGCGATCGTTGAACCTTTCGAACGCCTTCAAGACGGTGTCTCCTATGCTGCCCTCGCCCTCTTTGTCATCCCTCGATGCGTTCTCGAGGTCGGGAAATATAAGCTCCGCCGATGCTGGAAACTCAATCGGCCCCATCGTGCCATCATTACTTCGATACCTGTTGTTCCTGTTGGCCTGTGTGCCAGTGGCATTGATATCCAGCTGTGTTACAGTTCCCTGTCGTGTACTATTCTTGCCGGAGTCCGGCCTGTATGCCATTATCAGGCAGTAGAGGCCCCGCGGCCTGAAGAGCTCCTCGTTCATCCTTACGATGAAGTCGTTCTGACTAGAGTTGGGTAAGAAGGTCAGAGAGTCGGTGGGGACTGCGAGGTTTGCCTGCTCTCACTGTTTGCGACCTTGGGTCTCCTTATAGACCCCTGCCGCTATCTGGACGGCCAATCCGATAGGAGCTGCTATGGCGTACGGAATAAGCCCGACTGCATTTCCGGCGAGGTCGATGACGCTTAGCCAAGGAGATGTCGCCGTCGCCTTATTGAATCCGTCTAGAAAATCCATGAAGGTGCGCTGGTCGATGCCGCAGCGCATCAGGTCGGGTGCATACGCCCTTATGAATCCACGATCGCGGTTCTTAGGTCGCCGCTGGGGGATAATGACGGGATACGGAAGTTGTGCTGTCGAGGCTGGCGGCGAAGGCCTTGCGTAGGCCAGCACAGACGTATGTAAGAGATCATGCTCATGCTGGGCAGAGCCTCTGTGTTGATGGGCGCGCAGCGCCTCTTGGGCGTCGTCCATTTCCCATTCTTCGTCGTCGTAGGGCCGGTAATCATCACGTGATTCGGAAGTGCTGCCGTCCATATTTAGCGAACGGATCGACCGGTCTGATCCGCTCGACTTGCCTTTCTCCAACTCGCTCTCTCCTAGGACGTTACGCACCAACCCCGTATTGCCTGGATAAGGAGGGGGGCGGGAGGATTCAGACATCTTTGGCTAAGACTCGGATGCCGATTATCGTGATTTTGCGCCGAATTGTTGGCTTAGCACTGCACAGCCTCAACGACTCGGACTCGCTTAAGTTTATGGTTTTTGGTTACAGGGGATGAATCACGCTGTCCTAATTGGTGGCAGGTAACCATCTTATTGATCAGATTCAGCCCTCTTCATTTCGGTGCTTGCGCCGTTCCAAGTGAAAGTGAAACTACGGACTGATATAAGACAAATCTCACTTGCCACTCATTCTTCCGTCTCCAGATTACAACAGAGGTTAGTTTACCACCCCGAAAATCCGAGAAAGTATCTCCTCATTTTGATGTTGTTCACCCTCGTCCTCACCCTCTCCTCTCTGCGCCCCCATTTCACCAATGACGCCCATTCTCTGCTGGACCTCCCGAGGTTGATATGCCCACGACGATGGCAGTTCTTCTGATCGTTAGCTGTATGGCCAATGGCAGCGTCATTCATATTAGCCACCACTTACCTACGATCTCGGCCCCTTCTAGTTCACGATTCTTGAGACACAACAACAACGCGGCCATGTCTAGGCTGTTGAAACCTTGGAAGCAAGTTTTCGCCAGTTGGAGACTGGAGCCCACTTCCTCCTGCGTTGGAAGCCTAGACTCTGACCACAACTGTCGAAGCTCTTTGACTCGGTTTGTCCATTGCAATTGGCCACCTGGATCTTTGAACTCGGGGAAGAGTTTATAAAGACCAGAAGCAACCATCGCCTTTAGTGAGCATATGCATGATCGCCCTTTGTGCCTTAGTGATCCTTGAGAAAGATATTCACCGTTGTAATATTCCTTGAGGTTAAGCCGAAAAGTAAAGAAATATATATGTTGCAAGACGATATACGGAAATGGCAGTACAGACCCCTCCCAACGGCCCCAACCTGTTACACAGGCTCCCCCCTCAGACGTATTTCCTAGTGCTTCTTGCACTTACTGTTGGCTGGGCACACCGCTCGGAAATGTGCCGTTAGGTGGGGAGCCACGGGGGCCGCCTGCGCTAGAGTCGGGGTTCGCGTCACCTCCCTCTTCGTAGTAGAAGGCAGCGGGGATTATGGACTGAGACTCGGTGGTGTTGATGCCAAAAGCGATCCAAGCGAAGATACCGTCGGTAATGTCCTCGCCCAGATAGGCATACTCGAAAAGGGGGTCTAGGCCATCGGTGGCGGCCTCCTCGCCCAGGATGCTGTCGTCCGCGTTCTCGGTGAGCTCCTGGATTTTGGTGTTGTGGGGCTTGGTGAGCTCGACCGCGATGATTTGGTCTTGGTCAAAGAAGGCTTGGCTGACGTGGCTGGCGCTGGCATTGTTTCCGAGGGTCTAGTTGGCAAGAAGGACGGCGTCCCGGTGAGCCATGATGTGGATGAGTAGAGCGGCCCGTGTAGTGACCGGGAGATATGGGTTCGAACTGGGCAGCGCCGTCAAATTCCATCTTCTGAATACCGCGCAGCCAAGTTGTTGATGTTAGTCTCGTCTGAGGAGTCGCCGTTCCCTCTTGTCACGATACGCCACAAACACCGGTGGCATTGCAGTGAGCTGTTCGACGCATAGGATTAAAGTAAAGGGGAGGGAATGGCACCATATCCGATCACGTTCCGAAGTTGATATGTCACCAATCGTCATAACCATGCTTCCCATCTTAAACGCCCTGTGTCTGACAAGGAGGTATCGGTGAGCATTGGGATATCCTGCTGCTTCCACGCCTTAGTCAACTGAGTTAGATACGCGTGGCTAAAAAGATGTAGTATAATTTTAATGCTTCTCTAATGCTTCTGGAAGGTATGTTCATCCTATTGATTATTCACCCAGCAGGGATTTTGACAGACACGAGGCGAGATGGTGATGCGTTGGCTAATTCCTACGGACCCAAATGGCTATGTTGGGCATACTCCACAGAACATCTTGAATCTCGAAGCGCGCGGGATATATCAGTTCATAAATAGTGGTCTAAGTGAGTCCCTTTAGAGGCTAAGAGCGATATGAATAGCAAAGACAGAAAGGGGTAGATCTAAGTCTTTCGACCCTAATACAGCTTGCTATATACTTCCACACATACTGCGCAATAGTAGGCAAGGTAGGACACAGTTACCAATGGATTCAGTAATGCGAAAATAGTCTATGTGAGTAGCGCGATTCCTTTCGGGCCTCTCTAACCCGAACCCATATTACCTCCGAAGGAACCTGGGGATATAGGTATCGTTCTGCCGCCCGGGCCGTGGTATTCTACCGGGCCGTCTTCCTCGATAGGTCACGGGGCAACAGTGCTCCGCTGTAACATGTTTCCGTTATTGGAATACGGGAAATTACTCCCTAGTTGTGGCACAGAATATTAGAACATGTTTTGCGACGTTGGATTTGAGCCTTCCCGAGACATTAGGTGGTAACGCAGCCCCTGTCCAGCTGCAGCATGTCCCAGGATCTAGGCATGGCCTAAGTAACAGGATATACGAATACCTACCGAGGTAGGTATATAGAGGCATTGACATTATCCTTCAACGTTGCTATCCCCAGCAATTCTCTTGTCCTGGGGGCTCTTGGCTCGATACGTCAATCACAATGTTTACTGCCGCCATCCTCGCATTCGCGTTATTGGCCGATCGCGCCTTGGCGACATTTGGTCTTACTACCACGAGTAACAGATACAAGGTAAATTAATAATAGCCGTAGTATGCCGGCTAGTATCTAACCAGGCCTTGATGCGGTAGGTCGACACGAATGGCGGCCTTGTTTTCGAAGTCAACAGGTTCTGATCCCTTGGCTCCGATGCGTATACGATGAAGCTAACCGACAGTAGGGCGAATGGGGACGTCACGAGTCTGGTATTCAATGGAGTGGAGTACCAAGGCACGAGTAAAGCATCTGGCATAAACTCAGGGCTCGGGACTTCGTCGGTTTCTGCAGAGACGATCAACAACAAATACATCAAGATCACGGCCAAGTCAAATTCGTTGCCAGTGACTCACTATTATGTTGTCAAGCCAGACGACCCGACGATTTACATGGCAACCTACATTACCGGCGAGGTTGACCCGGGCGAGCTTCGATGGCTTGCCCGCTTGCGTCAAACAAATGTTCCGACCGGCGTGCACGGAGATGTTGGCAACACCATTGGTTGCACCGCATTCGAGGGCAAGGACACCTTCCGATGTTCGAATGGACAGACTCGATGCAAGATGTACACGTCAGACCGCTTCATAGACGACCAAGTGCACGGCGTATCCGGATCGGTAAGTAATTCGACCTTGACGGTCCCTAAAAGTATCTGCCTTGGGTACCAAGCTCATCCGTTTGCTAGAACGTCGCTGTGTGGATGATTATGCCTGGAACTGCCTACGAGACCTCAGCTGGTGGTCCCTTCATGCGTGATATCAACAGCCAGACCGGTAGTGATCAGGAGCTTTATTGGTACATGAACAGTGGTCATGTCCGAACAGAAGCCTGGCGCTTCGGGTTAATGGGACCTTACGCCATGAGATTCACGTAGGTTCTTGAATTGATTTAAAGCTCTCACTGGGTATCTGGTGGTTAACGCAGAACAGTAAGGGAGACAAGCCTTCTGCAGACGTAGACACCTCTTTCTTCGGCGATCTCAGCATTCAAGGATACGTTCCAGCGAGTCAGCGTGGCACCGTTTCCGGCTCTGCCACCGGAGTTCCGGGTGACTTTGAGGCCGTCATCCATTGGTACAACAACCAAGCTCAGTACTGGGCCAAAGCTAGCGGTGGCACTTTTAAGTCGCCTCTGATGAAGTCTGGGACATATACCATGAAACTATACAAGGGCGAGTATGAAGTAGCCAAGGATACGGTAACTGTCACGGCCGGAAAGGACACGGCCAAAAACATCGCTTCGGCGGAGCCAAATCCTTCGGTGATATGGCGGATCGGGAACTTCGACGGGCGACCCCAAGAGCTGAGGAATGGAGACAAGATTGAACGAATGCATCCCAGCGATACCCGTATGGGATCTTGGGGAGGGACATTTACGGTAGGCCAATCATCTGCAAGCGACTTTCCCATGGCCCTCTTCTCGAAAGTTGGTGGTAGTGTCAAGGTGAACTTCAATCTCGCCTCTAACCAAGTCCGAGATCTTACTTTGAGAGTTGGAACGACACTCTCGTTTAAAGGAGGTCGTCCCTCTGTAGCGATAGGTAGCTGGACCGGAAAGGACCCAGGTGCCCCGGTAAGTTATATCGATGTATACCATGCAACGTGTCGTGAAGCTAATGTAGTTGTAGACACTCATCGATTCCCGCGGTGTGACTCGTGGAGCTTATCGTGGCTACGGTGAGGTCTATACCTGGACCGTTCCCGCCAGTGCGTTGAAAAGCGGGCAGAACACTCTAACTCTAGGGGTATATGGTAGTGGTGACCAGGAGTTTTTGAGCGCAAACTATATTGTGGACGCCGTTGAGCTTCAGGGTCCAGCAGCAAGTTGATCTTTTGGTCGCCATCGTCACAGTAACCAGCTATATGTCTTTTGTCGGTTAGACCCAAAAGAAGTAACAGCTTGTTCAACTAATGCAATCCTAAGACAAGCCCATTTTGTGTAAACCGAGAGACTGGCGGCGAAGCTACCTCCCTACCTCTGAATCATCAGGAAGAGGATTCCACTAGGCACTAGGTTATACGAGACAAGGCTGCATAGCAGATGACAACTGGATAAATAACAGCTGCGTTCGGATGTTCCCCATTGAATCCGCGGCAGGACATTCAGATGGTATTCGCTTGCTTGCACTACTGAGGTTCCAAGTACTGCTTCTGGTCGACTTGTTGTCATATGCTTGCGTAATGCCTAGCTTAACCACTCGCCCAAAGAATACTGCTGCGCCGATCTGAGGCTCTAGTTGGTATACGGGATATAAGGCTTGCAAGATAGCAATAATCTGATATCGAGTGATGGTAATCCCTAGCACATACTTCTACACGGAAAGGGTCTTGCCTGAGCCTCGGGGCTCTCCGGATTCGCTACAACCGGTGAGTAGGAGTCACCGTTCTGGTTCCCATCTTATGAATTCCGCTGCCCAAATACACCCACACAAGATGGGAACGAACGCCACCAGGATCCACCATAACTCGAGGGTAAGACGCGAATGAAGCCATCGCTTAAACCGGCCAGCGAATTGCCGTCGATGTGCGCACCGGCTTGTCCCGTAGACGAGACAGCCCAAGCCAGGACGGGATTCGCATTCGATGTGCTCACGACGTCGCTGCATGAGTAACCTATAGACGCAAGCTTAGCCATGTCGGAACATGCAATGTTACTGTCCTAGCATATGCTCCCAGGGTGTCGCGGGTACTTACCTGACACTACCCCTACAGAACTTCAGATCGCTTCCTAGGTCGCAGCAGCGGTCGTTGGGGCATTCTAAGTGCAAGCTCCGTCGTTCGATTAACCAATCCACCTTGAGCTCAAGGCCGGTGTCGACAAGTGAGCGAAAATATCTGTTGGTATGTTTAAGGGATAGAGCATCAGGGTAAATGAGTTGCTGACTGATGAGCAGGTGCAATTCAGGGGGCAGGTCCGTAAGCCCGATTGGGTTTTGATGAGAGATTCGAGTTACGGACTCCTTAGGCATTTTGATAGAATTCCTTTGGGATACGCGAACGTGACGGATCATGTCCATTTGATATGGTGATACTCTCCCTTAAGCCGCAGAGAGCGTAGAGACTTTTCGGTAGGATGAGCAGGACCAATTGGACACAACTGACTTAAGCGAATGTATCTAAACACGATGCGAATATTTGTTTATTGTATTCCTCTGCTGCCTAAAAGGTAGGTAACCGACGCTATTCTCAAGCTGGAGCCTACACGTAGTGTGATAAGACGAACCTCATGCCCAGTGAAAACCCACTCTTCAAGATGGGATTGGTAACTGTGAGCGTCAGCCACGTGGCGAGTAGCCAATAAACGACGATACGGAGCTAGGCAGCAAGAACACGATTTGATACAGGAGTAGCTAAGAGATTAAAATGAAGGAGGCAACACGATACGAAGTCACCTTGGGATACTGATATTTCCATGGTACGTAGAACCAGGGCGAAGAGGAAGCGCCGCTGACACCAAGCCAAAGCAAGCAGCTTTACGATATCAATCTTGATCCAGACAGGCTTATGTTGTAAGATCTAAGATGACCGAGATGTAGAATTGGTGATAGTACAGGGAATAGGGAAGCTGAAAACGCACTGACTGTGCCACTATGCTACGTACCTCTTAATTGTGGCTTAGGGCATGTGACAGCGCGTGACAGCGTGGGTTTAGCGCGTCAAAAGAGTCCAGACTGCCAGATCTCGTCTCTCCCCCTCCCCCCACTTCTACTTCTAGGCATCTTTTGTCCCTCCGTTATGTGAATCATCATGTTCAGCCTTGAAAACACACAAGGGGGTCAATCATGACTCGTACTTGTTGTGATATACACTCGATTGCTTATATATGAACCACACCTTGCCTACGCTAGCTACTTCTGCGCATCATCAAGTAGACGATACGATACAATAGGTACAATACAATACAATACGATAGCGTGATGCTTTACTAGCCAACTTCCCATGGCCTCCGTTGCTCCCATACTAGACCGTCATGGCTCTGGCGAGAGCGATTATGGATCTGATTTTTCGGTAGGAGAGGAGGATATTGTAAACCAACTCCTCCAAGATCTTGGGAGTAAGACAGCCTCCCCTACCCATCCTACTAGTACAGCTTCGAGTCCTGCACTACCTCTCGAACCACAAGATCGTCATCATTCCCCGGATCTACGCATCCGCTCCGAAAGTGCTCTACCTGGAAAGGCCAAGGCGACCGCCGTTCTACCCACGACCATTCAGTCCGCCGAGCATGCAACACCATCTATACCGTTCAGTGACGTCCAGTACCCAGATAGTAAGTCACTATAGTCGACCCGTATTGCGCGACACGTCTAACTAACTAGCAGCGTTTAGTTAGCCATGCTCTATCTACTGTACGATCCAAAGTCGCCTCGGGCTTCAGACCGGTCCCTGTCGAGCTTGAAAAGGACTCCCAGTCTCCTCTCCAACGCTTTCGCTCTTTTCCGAAGAAACCACTCACTGTTTCGGATTTAGCCTCCGGTGCTTGGTGCGAGTTACAATACTGGTACACGCTCACCCTGCTCCCCGGTGGGAGGAAGACGAGGACTACGGCGATGCGAGGCGGTACCCGCGTCCATCAAACCTTGGAAGACGAGGTGCACACCACGGTCCAAGTCACCATAGCTACCAAAGAGGAGGCATTTGCGCTACGTCTGTGGAACGCCATTCAAGGTCTGCGCACACTTCGCGACACGGGCATGACCAGAGAACTCGAAGTATGGGGAATGATCGAGGGCCAGATCATCAACGGCATCATCGACGAAGTAAGCCACGAAAGCCCCAATGCCGCATTCGAGCAGGAGCTGAACCTATCGCAATCGTCCCAAGGTTTCCTCTCGACTCGTTCGAATCCGCAGGCGCCCATAACAGACTACTTGGAACCGCACGGCAAGAGATTCTACTTGACTGACGTCAAAACTCGAGCATCAGATAGGTTACCTACCGGCGCGGCTCTCCGACCTGCCAGGGTTCAGCTATTCCTATATCATCGGCTTCTAGGAGATATGGCTTCTGGCATGGTAGACTTCAATGCCATATCGGACCGATACGGCCTCAGGACAGATGCTATATTTTCCGACGCCTTTATGGCCCAGATAGGCAATCTGCACGATGAAATATTTTACGACGCAGATTCGGACCTCGGACAGTCACCGTCAACTCCGCACTCAGCCCGCGACGAACGCGATGCCACTGGATCGTCCGATACGACGCCAAGTCGGTCATCCGAGATACCACCGCCACATGATTTGATTGGGTATCGGTCTATTGCGCAGATACTTCCGCTGCTGCAGTCGGAGCTACGGGAGACATTCCCGCGGGGCCCGGCTTCGCTAGGGAACCTCCTCGCCGTTCAGTATCGCCACCGGGATGACGGTCGCGTTCTCGGGAATAACGCATTTCCTAATGATCCCGAAGCGCTGGATGCATATATTAAACAGAATTTGCAATGGTGGCGTGGAGAAAGAGATGCCGACGGCGTGTCCATTGAAGAGACGTACAAGTGCCGGTCATGCGAGTTCGCCGAGGGTTGCCAATGGCGGAAGGACAAAGAAGCCGAATTTCTTCAGAAGAAACGAAGCCACACTCGTGTCCGTGGTTGAAATATTGGTGCTTGTGACGGTTCAACTTCCCAATGCTTGTCCTGGCAGTTTTGCTAATCGAATCGATTGGATATTATCCTGCTTCATCCGCGTCACGCGCACCGTACTCCGAATGGACCCTTCCGGTGTGATGGGTAAGCAATGCTCTAATCTCGATATTGCCAGTACCAGCGCTCCAAAGTATCATAAGCCAAGGTGCAGCTCCATGTGACATGCAGGGCAAAGATGTCGCACTATCGTAGCACGATAGAGCTTCGATCTGGCCGCTTGGAATCGCAACAGGCATCGACTCGATCTATCGACACTAAAGGGTTGTTGGACTATTCCATCTCCGTATTAGGTAGCTTCGGCGCTGGTCATAGCGGTGACCAAGTGGAGTGCAGCTCGCTTCTTCCGAGCTTAACGGCTAGTCTCTCTGTCCAAGCGTAATTGCTCGGTTTTCGCCTTTACTACTGTAGCCGTTGGAGCAGCTCTGTGGACCAGGCATCCACTAGAATCGTCGAGGGTTACGGCCGTATCAGCCGCACTCGTCCACAATTTTAATCATTTTTGTATCTTGGCACCTCACGTCTAGATCGTTTGGATCATGCCTGCGATCCGTGAGAGACGGAAGCCCCGTGCTGGATCCAAGGAGCCTGTCTCTCAGCTATCCGCTCCGCTCGCTTTACCTAAACAGTACCTGCATCAGTGCATATCTAGGTACATACACGTGCCGTGCCAATGTTGTGCATCATTAGCTATCTCCTATATGTCCGAGAATATTCGGGCCCCCCCTGCCTAGATTCCTTTCAGCATTCGATAACGATTCTAGTCAGGGGCTCCCCGTATTCGGGACAATTGTTCCGCAATGGAAAAGCATCGCGGCTGATAGCGGCGATCGTGCTCTTGCCTTAACCTACTGTTGGCACTACTCGCGGACTCACCGTCTCCTTATATAGTATAGCTTCTCATCGATATGTTGTCTAGCGTCAAACTTGCTTGAACGGCGGGCTATGGCGCAACCCTTGGACGGATACCCACGATCTGGAATGCCCTAAATTACCGGGACCTCGGGTCCAGGTCTGTTGTCTGATCAGCAGGATACGGAAAGTAAGGATACTTGGGTTACATAAAGGTCATTGTTCTCCTAGCTGCTCGTCTCGCCTGCTCGCCGACCCTCTAAGGGTTACGTGGTTCTTTGCGACGATGCGGTCATCAGGAAGTGCCATCTCCTGATCATGAATAGCCAACTAGCTTTCATCCTGCTTCCGTCGTAGCCGTTGCTTGTTCAGAATCACTCGCTTTCGGTGTCCCACTAGTTTGCTTGACCCTTGAGTACGCTGTACGACGACCGAGGGGCCATGTCTATCCGGTCGTTCGAGTCGATAGACTCGCAGAGACAACGTAGTCTCTCTGATCGCCGTGGACGCAAAGTGCCGCTGGTCTCCACAAGCGCCGTACCTCTCAGCTACGACTCGACAATTCCGCGTGTCATCTCTCCTCTTCCGACATCTCGGAGTCCACCAGCTCGGCCTGACAGGCTGTCGCTACGGCTGAGAAGCAACTCTGGTATGAGTCTACATACAAATGCAGCTGCCCTCAGCCAGTACACCAATTACAGCAAAGATTCCCTCTCGTATCCCTATTCGTCTATATACGATCTACCCCTGGACGAAGGCGAAGTGAGCCCCTCGCTTCGAAGGGGTATGCTATGGCCGACAGGAGATTTCACCTGCCGTCCGGCCTTTCCCAAGTCTCTGGACGCCACCTCTTTTCAAATAGCGTTAGATGATCCCGTCATTGCCCGGAGCTTTAGGAATCATTGTAGGGAGCAAGGATGTGAAGGGGACTTTGAGTTTTTGATGAAGGTCGGTAATTCACCAAACACTTGATAATGTAGCTCCAAACTCACTGCTCTCCATCTCCGGATAGATTCGAGAATACACGGAGTCGACCAACGAGTTGACTTCGATACTCACTTCTATCTCGACTTCCTTTATCACGTCAGGGGCTACTCATTCTTTAAATCTGCCTCGTATGACGTCTAGGGCGTTGCATACCGATGTGAAGCGCATTGCGCACACCATTCTACCCAGTTTAGAGGCGGTCTTTGTCGATTCGAGGTCGCACATTGAACGGCACATGCTCGCGACCGTATTTCCTGACTTCGTCAAGCATCAATTAATCCACTGCACGGCTACGGCCCTCTCGCTTGGCTCGTCCAGCACGACATCGTATAAGCCGGAGTTCCCTGGCCTTGGAAAGAGCTTCTGCATTATCGAGCCCTCGGGATCCACAGTGACGGCCGTCACGGATGCTTTCCTCGCCGTGACCGGTTCTCCGTTACGAGAAACCATACTCCAGCAGTGCAATTTCCTGCGAGGGCCGCACGCCGACGCCGTCCTGGGAGAAGGACACGAGGCTACTGGGATTCTGCTGAACTCCCGGAAGGAATCTTGGGACCTGTGCTTTATATACCCTCTGCGGGATCAAAAGGGTCAGCTTCGATGCTGGCTTGGTGCCCAAGTTGACATTTCAGGCTCCGTAAGAAGCCGAGAGGATTTAATACGTGTGTTGGACTACGCAAGTTACCCCAATCTGGCATCGGACAGTAGCTCATATAGTAAAAGCGAGGGGTCGTCCGGAAAAGGGGTCACGGTCGAGGCCAAGTCGGAGAGAGATCACAATATTCACAGCCGAGCGAGTTCGCGGAGTTCAACTTCTCGCAGCCGCTTCTTACAGCAATTTCGAAGACCGCATCGCAGCCATTTCTCTGCTCTTATTTCCGAATCGTCTGACTACATCATAAGCTCTGCGGGTTATCAGTCGGGTCGGAACAATGACTTCTCAGCAAAGCTCCAACCTCGAACCATAGTTCCGAGTTCCCCTACCACCTATTCTTATCACCTTCTACTTAAATGCAGCCCGTCACATACGCCATCAATCCAACAGAGGCAGCCTACGCCGTCTGGAACACGAAAGAAGCAAAGCTTAAAACTTCATGTCATGTTCTACTCGGACGAGGCAGCTGATATTTTATCGATTCGCAGCGACGTCACGCAGATGGACATATTTCGAGTGCTAGCGGATAAAGCGCATTCTTCTTCGATTACGAAGTCGTTCAAATCAACAATCCGGGAGAGAATTGCGTGCGGGAAATCAACCAGCGTCGAGATTATGGTAGATACAAACCACAAATCGAATATCAGGCAAAAAGACGCGATAGATGCTGGACGGACGGGTACAACTGGCTGGAACGGTCCCAGGAGCGAGGGTTCCGTCAGGTTCGAGAAGAAGCCGGCAAAGAGTCTCAAGCAGGAAAGGCTCGTTAGCCACTGGACTCCGCTAAGGAATTCCGATGGCGCCATTGAGATGGTCATATTGATATTGGCACCGCCAATATAACGTGTGATGGTAATATCGCCCCAGGGAGGACAAGCTCGTGACGAGGAGCCGGGCTAGGTGATGGTGAGAGGCGACGGTGGAACAACTCTATAGCATTAAGGGAGTTCGGACTCGGCATCTGCCTCCAGTGTGCAGTATACTCTATTATGTTTAACCCAAATACCCAGCGATTTATTATTATTAGTATTCTTAAATTTACATGAAGTTCAAACAAAGCGTGTCGGTACACAGCATTAGCTAGCGAGACTGAGACCTCGTCACCGAGCTGCCAAGGATAACATGCGAACAGCGGCTTTCTTTTCCCTCTTATGGATTCCATCTGCCATGCGTGGCTTAAAGAGGTGACACAATACGGCTTCAATAGGTTGGTGTCCGCTGTATCAGACGATACTTGTTTCATGTATCTGATGTAACCTCTGGGACCGCGGAGAATCCTTATGCCAGCCACGACGTTCAAGACTTCAAATGCATGCCCCTTCTTCTCCTATCAGAGTAAATACGTTCTGGATACCGAGAAGCATGGCATATGATAGCAACCAGCTCGGAGAGACGCTGACAAGTCTTGCTAGGGTATGCAGGACGGACAACCCGAATGGCACAGCAAAGAACACCCCGTCTTCGTACTGGTATAGCTCTCACGGTTCCAAAGCGAGGTAATCGCTCTGCCATTGACTGTTCTTTATCAGTCTAGGAGCACACTGAACATTGGCCTAGCCTAAGGTACTAGGTAGACATTTAGGGATTTGGCTACGCAGAGGCATTCCAGAGGAGCTGCGGATGTCCAGACTGGCCTCACACCGGTAGAATGACACCTTCAGTCTTCTCTTCAACGCGACGAGAACTAGGTTATCCGTTCCTCGCAATGGCGCCGGTACTTTGCCTAACATGAACTCAGGCAGTGCTTCAGGCCCTCCGACCCATATGGGACGACGGGCGATGGGCTTCCCAAGAAGCTGTCAATCGCGCGATGAATGCAATTTACGCAAGCAGCAAGGGCGCACATAGGTATTAGGTACCTACGTAACAATTGCCCACCTTGGATTCGTTGACGGACTTCATATCATGCTAGCATCGTCCTGCGGTGAGAGTAACCAGCGAGAACACGGCCTGACTACTGACGGCGTGGCGGGCTAATGTAGCACGAGCTACTCTTCAATGCGCTTCTCAAGCTCGCAAGGCCGCTGCGGGTTCAACTAGGCATAGTCTGCGAGGGAGTTAGGTAGGGGGTAGCATTTGGTGTCTGTGTACCAACTTTCCAGAATGTCAATAGCTCAGTAAGAGTTAAATCTGCAGGGTCAACAGCCAACAGCCGCCTGTGTTACCGAGAACGGTGGCGGTTGAGTGACGTGACAGTGTCACTGAACGGAGACGGTTATGGCTGGGCATGCCCACGGTATTAAGGCGATGAAGCCAGAACTGACTGGGAAAGCCTTATATAAGTGATGAAGAAAATTTGAAGTCGACGCCATAAACGAGAACTGCAAGCCACTACTAGATGCATGCCCGGGCTGCCTGGTAGGGCCTAATCTCGCTATATCCTAGCGCGAAAACAGCCTACACACACTGATTGACAATGTCGATAGAGGCTTGCATACCAGGTAAATCACCTGATCTTTAGAGGACAATCACATATTTTAGTGCACATACATAACTGTGTGAGGTTTCTGATGAAAACGAAAACGACGACAAGCTCCTTGATCTAGAATGTTCGGTTAGAATGTTCGGTGTCTACCTGGTATTCTAAAGACGGAACCCCTTGATGGCTATCCCTGTTCCATCATCCTAGTTTGGACTCGGAGAGTGGAGATTCGATTGAGGCTTGTGCTTGTCTGGTTTTGGTGACGAAAAGGTTACATACGATGGGCATCGTCTCATCCCTCGGGATTGTATCGAGTACTTCGCTAGCTCTCCGCAATAGGACGAGTTCATCTCCATACCATTGGTAACGAGTACAATCCTACCGTTCCGGTGCGTTGTGGCGGAGATTCCAGCCAAGACTTGCGATTCCTCCCATTGGTGTGTCCGTGCAGGGCTTGTAGCAAACTAGCATCGGTTGCAACAGTAGGTCAGCGTGATAATTTTGGGGACGGGTGGGTTAGGCAACAGGGGGCTGTATCGACGTCGCAGTCGCCTTAATGGAGAACCTCGCCTCCATGCTGCCATGTAAATTTTGTGTTGTGTCGTGGATCCATCACATAGATATCAGCTAGATTCGACCGCCTAGGTCCTTTGTTCGGCCTCATCCATTCGCTCTTTGGCCTTCTCGATCGATCTATCTTACCTCGTAGCCACATTCGCCTCGCAGCCACCGCCATGAAGCGTGCCTAGTCTGTGTCGTGAGGAAGAGGCCGAGGAACTGAACAGAGAAGTTTCCCGTAAAGGAGTGCGCTCCTCCCGGTAACGCTCAATGTTGGGCAATCGCAGTCCTCGCGGCTGGCTAGCTAGCCTTCCGGACAGCCGTATATGTTCTCTCCGATGGCAATCTATACTTCGTTATGCCGCCGTCGCCTTCGTCGTCTCCATAACCCTGTCCGGCATCTTCCTGTTCCGTCGTCCAGAAGGGTTCCTCCGCCAGAGCGGCTCGCATTACTTCGAATACTTCTGGAACCAAACGGCGGACCATCCCATCGATCAGCTCATTAGCGATGCGCACGCTTTCCACGAAACCGTGCTTACACAGCGGAGCTTCGACTTCCCTACGGCCGCCGCCCGGTATCGCGACCGGCGAGGCCGACATCCGCCCCCAGGCTTCGACGCCTGGTTCAAGTACGCGGTAGAGCACGATGCGATTATCGTAGAGTCTTTCTTCGATCGAATATACGCCGATGTAGCGCCGTTCTGGGGACTCGACCCCCGTACAACAGCCGAGAGGGCGGCATCGTGGGAGTACGTGGTTCGCGTGCGCAACGGCGTCGCTAACGGTACGGGCGATACGTCGGGCAAGGTTCCGTGGCTACAGCTCTGGACAGGCTTGGTCAACGAGGCGGCGCCATGGCTTCCGGACGTAGATATGCCGATTAACTACATGGACGAGTCTCGGTTGATAGTTCCGTGGGAGGACGTGACGAGTCTCGTGGAGAAAGAGCGGAAGAGCCGATCCATCAGGTTTACGGACGAGGTGATAACAAATTATAGCGGCCTGGCTCGGATCGACGCCGATATGGCAGCCAAGGGCGTCGAGCCTTATAATCCGAAGTGGCTGGGCGGAAACTATTGGAACCTTACACAAGTAGCATGCGCACCTGGTTCGCCGTCGCGCAACGCTACACCAATTCAAAATATCGAGGAGCTTCCTGTGTTCCCGGAGGACTGGAACCCCGAGTACTCGTACAAAGGCTACGTCCGCAACTATACCGCAGCCATGGATCCCTGCACCCAACCCCACCTCCGTGGCATGCACGGTACATTCGTCGAGCCCTTGACTATGGCCACGAGCAAGGAGCTTATCCCTTTATTCGGAGGGTGCAAGTTGCCCGTAAACAACGAAATTCTCATTCCCGGAGCCATGTATTTAACGGACGACCCCTTTTACTCCGGCGGAGACTCCCACGGCCCGCCTTGGAGACAGAAGATTGACGGTGTCGTATGGCGCGGCGTGGCGTCGGGGGGTCGCAACAAAAAGGAGAACTGGATGCATTTCCAACGCCACCGTCTCATCGAGATGTTAAACGGGACCACCGTTTCTGGCATGGAAGAGAATAGCTCCCGCGCCATGACGTTCGAGATGCCACCCATGCAGAAGTACGATTTCCCGCGGAGGCGCGAGGGAACCATCGGTGCCTGGCTAGAGGAACACGCCAATGCCGGGTTTGTCAACCTCCTCTGCTTCCCGGCAGATTCCGATTGCGACTACGTCAGGCCCTATCTCTCCCAGGTGGAAAGCGTGCCCATGATGGAACAGTACAAGTACAAATTTATGCCCGACGTGGATGGCAATAGCTTTAGTGCGAGGTTCAGAGGTTTCCTCCTATCGACCTCGCTCCCTCTCAAAGCTACCGTCTATGCGGAATGGCACGACGATCGCCTCGTACCGTGGCTCCATTTCGCGCCTATGGACAATACCTTCCAAGACCTATACGCTATTCTCGACTACTTTACCCGAGACAAAAAGGGAGACAAGTCGGCTCGATTTATCGCCGAAGAAGGTAGATCATGGGGCATGAAAGTGCTCAGGAGAGAGGACATGTTGCTATATGTCTGGAGATTGCTCCTAGAATTTGCACGTGTATGTGATGAGAAACGGGATATGCTCGGATATGTAGACGATTTAAGGCCAGAGAGACCAGTGTAATGAGTGTATATCTTTTCTTTCTTGTCTCCTATTAGTTCACATACTACCAATACCCAAGCGCATCATTACTATCTTAAGTGATCATGCCAAGTTACGAGAATATGTAATGAGCTCGGTTTGACCCCGACTTAAGCTCCTTATGGTTCTGATCGCCGACTCCGCCCACACTCGAGCGTCATTATACCAGTTGTGCAACAATGGCGTACATCATCGGATATAAGGCCGATCGGTGTTTAGTACGCAACGCCGAATCAGCAGGTGAGTCATTATATCTCAGATATCAAGGCGCCACCGATGCGTAAGACAACTTCGAGTCTTCAACATTAGACAGTGGACGAGGTATCGCTGAAGCGGAAAAACGATGTCTGACTTTATGCTGCCGCTTTCTGGTAAAACCGCCTTGGTGACTGGCGCATCTTGAGGCATCGGGGAAGGAATCGCGGTCGAACTCGCTCGTCGAGGAGCAACAGTTCGTTTTTTACACCTCATCAATAGCTTGGAACTGATCGAGTCGATAGGTATTTCTTACGTACGTGTCACCAAACAGCCACACCCGCATTCAAACGATCTGCCAAACCATAGAGTCGCTTCCTCACAATCCGCGTGTTCACGCCCACCGAGCTGACCTTAGCACACCTGACGGGGCCCAATTGCTCATCGATGGCCTCGTCGAATGGAGCGGAGGCGAGCTCAAGATAGACATCCTTGTCAATAATGCTGCGGTGGAAAAGGTGAAGTCGCTGGCGGAGCAGACGATCGATGACTACAACGACGTCTACAACTTGAACGTGCGCGGTCCGATACTCTTAACGAAGGCTGTCCTACCACATCTGAACAGCAACGGGCGTATCATCAACCTAAGTTCGGTTGCCGGGAGATTCGGTTACAAGGACCTCAGCCTCTACTGCTCTTCCAAGGCGGCGCTCGAGGGTCTAACTCGATGCTGGGCTGTCGAGTTCGGCCACAGCGGAACGACGGTCAACTGCGTCAGCCCGGGTCCCGTGCAGAGCGATATGCTCGACAATATACCAAAGTATCTGGTGGAGGCGCAGAAAGCCCAGACGCCAATCCAGAACAGACTGGGCACGGTGGCCGAAGTTGCAAACATAGTAGCCAGCTTGGCCGGTAAGGACGGTGCTTGGATTACTGGACAAACCATCAGCGCTTCTGGAGTACGTCAGCTTGTCTGTATAGTTGCCCACGCTTCGTTCTCTTTACTAACCATATGTCTTTGAAGGGATCGGCCATGTATTGATTCAACCGACTCCTCGATACTTCTCGATACCTTAGGTGCTTTCTGTTCCCAACAGGGCAGACTACCCGCCATGTAGAGTAGTACATATATGCTGTATGGCAAGATAACCATCGTGACTTATCGGACTGCAGTGGCATTATAGGTACTGCATTGAAGCATGGTATGATCGAGGTGTACGTAAATTCCTTTCTGGAATGGCGTGGTAGGAAATGCGCCCCATCCACACCCCTAGCTCTAGCAGTCACTCTTGTATGATCACAGATGGCAGCGACAAAATTGATTTCCAACGACATTCTACCAGCTTCTCCACCTCACCTGCGCCTCGTCTCCTTGTGTACTGTGAGTCCTGCTGATGGAAAAGCCAAGCTGACAAATTACTCCGAAGTTCAGCTGCGTTGTTGAATTACCCCTGCACTAGCAGGGTCACATCGTTCAGAGCGTCTCCGAGGATAGTCGAGCAGAAAGGTGTTCGATGTATTAGCTAGATTGGAAATGCATTGATGGCTACGTTGACGCTGACAAATACATCAACTACATCCTTTGCTTACAAACGTGGTGGTCGTATGGTTTAGGTGACTGCGGAGAGGGGAATGATCTCCTATCTCCTATATCGAGACTCTCGTATAAAGGGGCTTCAAGATCACCAACTGTGACTCTTGGTTCTCTTGGAAATCAACCCAGTCTCCTTCCGTTTATACCATTCAGTCCACTCTAGCATAAAGTATGGCTCCCACCATCAAGGTTGGCATAGTCGGTGCCACAGGTAAAACGGGCAAGTCAATCGTGGAAGGATTATTGGCATCGGAGACGAACTTTGTTTGGCCCCCTTTCTGCATATCATCACCATCATCGTCATCATCATATTTCCAAAGCTAACTTCTGGTCTCAGGATATTACCTCCCTTGCGCGTCCGTCTTCTATCGACAGCGCTGCTAATGCTGAACTCAAAGGCCGCGGCATCCATGTCGTGGCGGCAGACTTGACAGGCCCCAAAGAGGATCTCGTCAAAGTCCTAGCGGGCATAGACGTAGTGATATCCTGCATCGTCTTTTCCAGTTTGGAGGACCAGATACCCCTTGCCGAAGCGGCGAAACAGGCTGGCGTGGGGAGATTCGTGCCGTGTGATTTTGGCACGCCAACAACCAGAGGCGTTATGAATTTGCACGATCGAGTTTGTCCCCCGTGGCTCTATGCCTTTTTGTTTATATCTAACCATCGCCATAGAAAGATGACGTCCTCGCCGCGGTCCAGCGTCTTCGCTTGCCATACACCGTCATCGATGTTGGCTGGTGGATCGAGAATACTGTGCCATCGATACCGTCCGGCAGGACGGACCACGCGGTGAACAAGCTCGTTGACGTGATTCCTGGCGACGGCACGGTACCCATAGCGTACACAAGTTTGACGGATGTTGGCGTCTACGTGGCAAAGATCATTGCGGATCCTAGAACTCTCAACAGGAAAGTCTTTGCCTACACCGAGGTGCTCACCGCGAACCAATTCGCAGATCTCATGGACGAACTAAGCGGAGAGAAGTCGAAGAGGAACTACGTATGTCACATCCCTTACAGCCTGAAACTGATGTGGCCCATGGGCTAACATGAGGATGAATAAAGCTGCCGGCACACGAGATTCAGAATGCTTTGGTCTCTTCCCGATCTGCTCTGGAAAAGAACCCTACAGATTCGTCTGCGACGGTGGCTCTAGTGTTGAATGAATATTTGGACTCGTGGGGTCTTCGAGGTGACAATACACCCGAATACGCCGCGTATCTAGGCTATCTTGACATGAAGGAGCTGTATCCCGGTATAAGCGGGAAGACTACGCGAGAAGTTTTCCAGGAACTTTTGAGCGGTAAATAAAACCGGCTGTCGGGACGATGCGCTTGCGATGAGGCGGCTGAGTAACGTCTCATGTTTGCGATCTTGAGTTACCACATACTGTATCGACGAGAAGTTGTAAGGTATCCCATGATGGAATGCCGCAAACCCCTTTTGTGAGACGGCTAGATACGGTGGAATGATGGAAATTGACTTGAATTAAATTGGCCCACTCGATATAGTATGCAACATCGTGATGCTGAATGCCTGGTCACCCTAACTAAATCGAGGGATCATGGGTGAGCTGAAGTGTCCGGCCACCATGGATCCAATGTTTGCCATATATGGAGATTCTACCTCGTTATTATCTGCCTGAAAGAGCTCCTTGTTACTCCGAGATCATCTCAGCACCCTGATCTACAGCGATTGGGCTTTGACTTGGCGATGGATCGTCAGGATCCGGCAAGAAATTAAGAATAGGGGCTGGCTTCATGTAGTCTAGAAAGATGTTGCCAATGAACCGGAGTGGAATCCAAGGAGATAGCCATCGCAAGATGCGCAACCATAGCGAGTCCATCGACTCGTAGCGTGTGACGAGATGTGCCATGTCAAAAGTCAGATCGGCCCTAGGACGTTGCATGCGCTCGTATCTCTCGAAGCTAGCCACGATCTCTCGCGTAGTAGGTGTCTGGGTTCTTCGTAGCAGTGGCACCAACTCGTTGACAAGACGGCAGACTCCTTCGACGGCGAGGTTCCCTCCTAAGCCAGCATTGATCGTTATCTGTACACATGGGTTAGCTCTATGGCACTTACCAGGTAGGCATAGACCGTGGGGTTTACCTTGCAAGTAGCATCCCCAACGAGCACGACCCTGTCATCGTTATTCCAGGGTCCTTGAATTACACCTTCTTCCATCGGAACCATGCCCGATTTGATGCTGCTCTCCCAGAGGTCACGGAAGTTGTATCCAGGACATGCAACTAGATCGCCATACTTCTCCATCGTTGCTGCGACGTCGGAAGGCGTATAGCGCGGGCAATTTGGTGATGTCGAAGTTGACGGTTCTTTTACAAACAGAAACCAAAATATGAGCCCCTTGCCCCCAGCTGCAGTAATGCCCGAAGCGCCTCTATGATAAACGTGATGGGCGATCCCATGAGGCAGCAATCGTCTAGGTTCGGGGCCATCAAGCCCATTGGGCGATGTACCGAAGATGGTCCTATAACTGGATGTGAATCCTTTCAACTTTGGTTAAATATATTTCTCGCCTACGTTGGACACACTGGCCTACCCTCAAGGAGATTTCGACGTCTCTCAGGATCGTCTTCAGAGATCGAGTCGGCTAGCAAGCTCCGGACTTTGCTATGAACCCCATCCGCGCCAACAAGGATGCTACCCTGTATGCTCTCGCCGCGGTCGGTGATTACAGTTATGCCGTGCTTAGTCTGTATGTAAGACGCAATACCAACGTTTGCCCGGATTCGAGACTTGTCCTTTATGTTGCCGTATAACACCTCAAGGCAGACACGACGTTCCATGAATACAGTAGGCCAGTTGGTCTTATCCAGCAAGAGCTGGAAAATAGGTGAGTCATCAAACAGAGTTCCTCGCTCGTCGAGATGATGGCGAGCTGTTAGCGGAGAAGTCGTCGCGCACATGGCCTTCCAAACACCGAGCTGTTCGAATATCCTAGCGGTGTGGCACACTATGGCGATGGAGGCCCCGAGCTGAGGGGCAATCTCATATTTCTCGAGCACGATGAAGTCGACGCCAGCCTTGTCCAAGGCATTGGCCAAGGTCAAGCCAGCGATGCCACCGCCAGCTATTATAACTCTGAATCGATCACAATCCGCCATCATGGCCCTAATATCCTATCCAGCAAGGACAAGAAACGATTTGACTCACCGACATCGATGAAAAGGATGTTGGGGTGGGCAATGGTAGCATTGCAAAAAGCAAAAGCACACTATCGAGGGTGTACATAGTGCTGACCTGTCTTTCCCCTTATAGTCCAATCAAACGTCATATCGGTGGTTTGGATTGATCTAGCTCGAGGGATTTAATCAGCTATCCCGTTACCTACATGGAGCCTCGTCGAGCGTCTTTATAATGTAATAGTCGAGTGTTTTCATGCCGAGGGTTGGAGGTTCCAACAAGGAAAATAACCACAGTAACCACGTACAGTGTAAGAAGGACTGCGCACATGCCGCGTTTCTTATTTCATCCAGCCTTACCTCAAACCTCAAGCCTCGATGTTATTTCACGATTTGTCAAGCTGGACGACTTACTATTATCGTTCCCCTTCTAAATCCTATAGCTTTTTCAACTCATAGTAACATACGTGCCTTAGGGCCTGTAGTTCACCATGGCCTCTGCTCGATACTGGCTGGATAAGCTCTACCTCACGTACTTCCTCATCCATCTCCCCGTTCTGTTCTGTAAGCGTCTAATAACCTGATCTCGTATCCACGCCTCAAGTCATTCGTATGAAATAACATCTCGTCTGACACTATATACAGGCGTCGACCTCGTACCTCTTTACCCAGCCTTCCTCTGGGTCCCGTCCTCGTCATCGCTGCACTTTCTGTATGAGTTGCGGGTCTACTACATAGAAACATACAACGACCAGTTCTTTGCGCCACCCCCGGCACCGATCCCGAGTTTCTTCCCGCTATTCGCCTTCCTGGAGCTCGTCTTTCACCTGCCTGTATCGGTGTGGGCGGTGCGCGCCCTCTTCCGCAGCGGTAGTGGCAGCAGTAACGAAAGCGGGCTGAGCGGCCGCGCCGAGTTGCTCCTCCTCGTCTATGGCATCGAGACGGCACTGACTACGGCGACGTGCATGTACGAGGCCTTCCTCTGGGACCCGGCTGTGGTGACTGCCGAGCAAAAGGTAGTACTTCTGGGTGGTTTGTATGGCGGTTATCTAGCTGTTGGTAAGTGGATGACAACCGAACTTTCAACGTTGTAGGAACTCGCTAACCGTGGAGTAGCGATTCTCTTGACCGCCGACATGTATACACGATTGCTCAAGCGTCTTGCCATGGTTGACGCGAGGAAGAAGGACCAGTAATCGACTCGTGAATAGTTCCCAAGGCTAGGTCTACAATTGATAAATAATTCCGTATTAAGACTAGGCAAGACATCGTCTGATGTCTCGTGAATTGCAGCCACCCTTGCATCCGATATCATTGCCGTACACTCTATTGATACAGCCATACTCCCAGGGTTGTTGTGGTATACATGATGCTCATCATCTTCGTAATATGTACAAGAACCTAGTCACCTCGCCGCACCATTATCCCGATTAATCCATTCTCTTTGAATAGCCCCATCCGTTGCCGACCCCGTTCACACCGTAGCCAAGCGGCGTGGCACCACCGAGACCCCGGCCTTTCAGCCTCTTGGGTAGGATGATGCCGAAGAAGTAGACGCCCGACACCAGGATGCCGGCGAAGAAAGATACGAGGGCATAGAAAACAGTGCTGGCGTAGATATGGCCACCCATCCCTTGCCATTCCACTTTGCCCTCGGTCTTGGGTAAGGCCGGGGTCGGAAACCATCTGACGCTGAAGCTCAGGGGCAGAGGGTCGCCGATGACCAGCTTCCTAGTAAAGCTGCCGTCCATATGGCTAAGGGGGCTCGTGCTATATGCGGCGCCGCTATCGAGGACACCGCTGTCGTGGGGATGAATGTGGTGTTTTGGCGTGCTGTGGAGCAGGATATTGAGATGGGTGCTGATGTGTAGATGGCTCAGCTGTAAAGTGCCAGCTAATGCGAATACCAGGGGTATGTATTCTTGCTCGTATGGCTTCTCGCCAACCGTCTCAACGTGGGCAGGAGGTCGCGCAGGTAGGCGGCAGGCAAGGGGAGCGTCGCTATGAATATAGAATTCTAACAGGTGGAAGAAGGGGTCGTCTACCATGGGTATGGTGCAGTTCATCTCGCCTTCGATGCCGTAGTGGAATTCGAGAGCATTGCCAGTCTCGTTGCACACGGGAAAGGGAATCCATTGGATCTCGTTCTTGGCGTTCTGGATGTGCTCGCCCGTCTCTCTATAATGATCCAAGGTATACGTTAATGGGTGAACTACTTTGGCAGCTCCTTTTAGCATCTTAACAGAAGACACTCACACACTCCTGTTCATGCACTCGACAGTAATGGGGGCGCCGAAGTGGTAGGACGGTAGGACGCCGTCATGGAGATTGGTGTTGGCCGTCGCAATCGGGACAAGCGACAACGCGCCCAGGACCAGGCGCGCAATGGAAAGCATGATCGATCATCTGTCATCTGAATATCGATGTTACGGTTGTAGGACGGACATGGATGCGAAGGACATGGACATGTCGAGGCTTCGCGCGTAAAATAGAACTATTGTTTTTCTTATCGACACTTGTCAAGAGACAAAGGGCTGAACGACAGCCTGGTCCTAGTCCTGGTCCCGGTACTGGTCTTGGTGTAAATTTCCCCAGGTTGCGTTTAGGTACCTATCTACCCCATCTATCCCCTAATACCACCCTGGCTGCCTGGTTGGGAGCCTGGGTTACACGGCTAAACCACTAAAACAGCCGCTACAACCACTGTAACCACATGTATCCGTTGAAGATTCATTTACAAATTACATTGAGTGAGCCGAATTATACTAGCAAACGACACCATCCTCCATCTTCATCCGTCACCTGGTTCATGATATGATACAACCATCATTCTGGCTTCTGACAAGTAGCCAAAACCATTGTCCAATGCAGGTCTCATCCCTGGCCGTTATACTTCTCCTTCAGATGCTTGACAATATGCTCGTCCAAGTCCTTCGCCTTCGACTTGCTCTCTTCGCTCCAGTACGTATTGACCATCCAGTCCTTCATCATCCTGTAAGTATGGAGGTAGTCCTCAGCGCTATGAACCGGGGTAGCATGAAGCACCGTCTTGACCTGGATATTCTTGAATCCGCGTGCTCTTAGCTCCGTTTCGACGCCGTCCGGGTCCGCCCATTGGGGTTTCCCGTGGATCGTCATCGGAACCGGGTTAGGCATCGGCGTGTCGAAGGGTAATGCTTCAAAGCACGACCTCATATCAGTGGACCAACCCTTAGTATCCTTGTGCCAGACACTCATCGCGAACACACCGCCCGGCTTGAGGATCCGCATTGTGTCTAGAAGCTCGTCAGCAATGTTTCCTAGCTGAACTTGCTCTCATCAATATTCTTAGAAATAAAATGGTGTTCCCTTTGGCCCTCTCTCAGTAGTGTTTACGAGCTGGCTTTATACGCGTTGAGAGCCACTTCTCATCCACCCAAAGTCCCCGGAAAGTCTCCGATTTAGTTGTCATACGAAACCCTGAGGGCCATGACCTTCCAGGGCTCAAATCGCAAGCCAATGGCTTTCTGGATAATCTGAAGGATCCAGTGTTATCGCTTCTCTGCAAACTGATAGCTTTGCCGTCTTCCGGTGGCCGGCACTGGCAAGTCATCTGATTGATCACCTTGGAGAGTAGGAGACACGCGATACCTTAGCATCCATCCTGATTACGTCCATCCTGATCACATCGATAGCACTGGTCAATACGCTGTCTTGCTGGAATATCATCTTATTACTTGGTTCGATTTAACCAGTCATACGGTAACATGCGATCGCGAGAATTCCCTATCTGCTATACTACTCTACATATGCATCCGTGCTAATGTAAAACGACTAGAGTATCTCCCCTTTCGTGACTTCTCGTGGGTTGAGAACTACTCTTTTCCAAATCGACCCAATCCCTTGGAGGCATGGTTGGTTCATAACGTTGTCAGTACACTAGAGTTGCCGAGACGTCTAGCATCGGCCACCTATTTTAATCCAGTTGTACAGAATCTTGCTATTCCAACGCCTGACGCATTGCCTGACGCATTGCCGAGCGTCTTATATTTCCATCCCCGGAATTCTGATCCCGGTGTTATCCTCATGGCGTGCTTCAAAAGAAACCCATACTCCTATTGGCCACTGGTGACACGACGAGCCCGTCGACGGCTCTTCTTACTTCTTTTACGGCTCGTGCGATATCTCTAATATCGGCACCGCCCTCGTTGTTGATGCGTACATTGGCAGAGACCCAGCCGTCGCACTCCGCCATCAGCTCACTGACCCACGGGTCCAACCTCGCTTCGGGGCGACCGTTTCGGCTCAAGTCGCGGATCCACTGGCTGACGGCGTGGGTGATCCATTCGACCATTCGTGCTCGCCCGGCGTTACGGAACGGCACTTCCTGCGCCTCAAACATCGACTCCAGGACGCGGACTACGAGGTCGTAGTTCACCCCCAACGAGAGGAACACGGCAATCGGCCAGTGAACGTCGGCTCTAATCCTTCCGTCCTGGGCATTTTCAAAGGCGTAACGACAGACCTCCGGGAGCAGGGTGGGCACGGGGAAGATAAAAGAGTCGTTAGAAGAGCGGTGGCAGATGTCTTGAAGTTGAGTGACCAATACTTCATACGGCTGGGGAGGCGTATCTCCAGTTTGTGCTGCACGGCCACGGCGTCCTGCTTCGTAGGCCGACCACTGCTCGGCGACATTCTCGTGGGTCTGCTGAATAAGGCTGCTCCAGGTCTGGGCGATGGTGGTGGTATTTCGGAAATCGGCGACGTGATAGATCAGGAGGCAAAGATCGTAGTAGCCGGCTTGGTCGGCGTAACCGTTGAAGAGCTGCTCACTCGTGTTAGTAGTTGCACACGAATTTCATAATCCCGAAGGTTAGAGCAGAAGCCTGTTGAGCTGTGACTTACTTCCGAGAGAGGCTGAATCTGGCCGTCCAAGGCGGTATTGATCTCTGGCAGGCGCTCCGGCGGGATCCTGCTATCCGCCTTCAGTCTCTCCAACAGGTCATCTTGGATGTGGGCAACCTCTAGAAGCTCTGTGACGTCGTGGTTGAGGAGCTGCTGCTCTTGCCGGCTAACTCCGGTAGTCATAACACTAGCATTGGTCTTCGCTTTGCTCAGTAGAGTAAGGCGATCCTTGATGGAGATGGGGAAGTCGGATTGTGCCAGGTCGGCCTGGACCTTTGCGGCAGCGAAATACTGCGAGCGCATGGTGTAGAATCGGCAGAGAAGGTCCGCGTGCTCGACGTCTTTCGATGCCAGGCGGCGGAGGAACGTGGTGACATGCGGCGAGTCGATGCTGAGAAGGCGATCGGTCCATCCTTGTTGTATATACCATTCGTAGAGATCGAAATGGAAAACCTCGTCGGACGAGCTGCTGACTACATCATATGCCTCGGCGCGTTTAGTCGCGATCAGCGTAGGCTTTCCGTCGACCATTTCGGGCTCGCGACTACTGGCGGCATCCAGATCTAGGAGGACGCGATGGATCAAGCCGTAGCAGACTTTGCGATCGTCGAAAGACTTGGCTCTAGGGTCGCCGACGGGCTTGCCGTCGCTAACCCAGGAGAATGCAGCGTTACCTCGATCTCTCTCGCTAGCAACAACGAGGCAGAGTTGGATAGCTCCGGCGTAGTACCTTAGGGCGACGTATTGCTGGATCGCCGACTCGAGATTCGTCTGCGTAAGGCTCTTTGCGACCCTCTGGAAGAGTCGCAAGCTCTCGTGGAGGAGTGTGCGGGACGTGTTGGGGTTAAGAGACGGTTCTGACGCCCTCTTCAGCTGCTCCTGGGCTTTGAAGATGACGACGTCGTCGGGACTGCAGAAGCTACCGCACTTCCGGCGAAGCGCATCCGCTACAGTCTCGACGTTGGATCCGTTCTCGATATTCCGGTTGACGATGGCTTTCACTAGCACCTTCGCGAGTTCCTTACCGCCATCTTGCGAGAAGAGTTGCTCGTACGTGAGATCGCGAAGCTGCTGCCGCGCAACGTCATCGAGGCGAGTAAATATATCGGTAACTCGTTCGTCAAACAACGTCGTCACGAAAGATATACCTTCCGTGACCCCCATCATCAGGGTTTCCAGCGCGTGCATGGCTTGGTGCTCCCCCTGGAAGCCGAGC
Organism: Hypoxylon cercidicola; assembly: GCA_022578845.1. Lineage (NCBI taxonomy): Eukaryota > Fungi > Ascomycota > Sordariomycetes > Xylariales > Hypoxylaceae > Hypoxylon > Hypoxylon cercidicola. Next base: position 1,102,104 of record MU399503.1, on the reverse strand, counting down.
TCTTCCTGCTTGCTTCCAGCTCTGCGGAGGTCGGCCGGTCCCGAGAGACCTTGAATGAAAGGCCGATTCGCGTCTAGGAAACCTCGCAGGCTCTCCACGCTTCCTTGAACCTCCTTTAGCTTATCGATCGGGATGGCACTGTTGATAGTTAGTACCCCGTTGGCATCCGCCCCCGATTTGATGACGGGGGACTTCCATAACGATCGCACAAGTCGACTGAGATATAGGGTGAGAGCGGCGTGGCGAGTAGAAGGCTGCACCATCTCGACTGTTGCCGGCTGTCCGTCCTGCTCAGGCAGCCTCGGGTTTCCGCCGAAGTTGATATACACCTGCTTTGCGCGATCCTGGGTGGCTTGGTCGATGGCACCGCGGCTTATGCCGGGGCGACCGTTGTCTCCCTGACGACACGCAACGGCGAGCGCAGCCGTGATGGTTTCGATGTGGCCGTAGGCGCTCCGAAACTTGCTCACCTCCGCTTTCACACCTTCGTCCCCTGCAACATTCCTAATGGCCGAGGAAAAGATGTCAACAAGCCTCTTACGTCGCACAACATGTATTCCCTTATTCGTGAGGATAGCAAACTCGCAGCCTTTCGGATCGTCGAACTGAACAGCCAGCTCATTACCAAAGCCCTGAGGCTGCTCCGTCGCGGCAAACGGCTTCGTGATAAGGCCTACATCTTCCGCTTTACTATTAATTCCGAGGTCGATCCAGGCGGCGTGCTCGTAATACCGCAGGCTTTGCGTTTGTCGGCCGTAGCTAATCCGCCCGCTGTCGGGAGCAGAGACGAATAGACCATCTGCCGTGGGGTTCTGTGGGTTGGTGACGAAGTCAAGAAAGTAGCCTGGCGCGAAGCGGATTCCTAGCCGGCTCGTCTCGAGAGATTTCGATTGGATATCGACGGTGTCGGAAGGAACGCCGAATCGGTCGGTCCGGGGTCTCTGTTTTTCGGACGGCGGGAACTTGATGCACTGTAATTGCATGCTCTGGGGCGCTTGGGTCGGAGAGTTAAGCATGTAAGAGGCGGCACTAGTGGCGCTCATAAATAGACGGCATCCCGTGTTCGTCAAGGCCATGAGGTGGACCTTGAAGTCCTCGTCGGCCGATATGGGGCTGATGGAGACGATGCTGATACGCTCGTTCAGCAAGGGCGATCCGACGCTCAGCGTGTGGGCGATGTCGCGCAGGAAGTCGTCTTTGGTCTTTTCGATGACTTTGGTAAGCTTGTTCGGGGCTTCCATGTGATAAGTGCGAACGGTAGACTTGTTCGAAAGAGAATAGACCAGATTCCTGCTGTCGTCCACCACAAGATCCAAGATGTGCTCGTCGGCGCCCTTGCCCCAGAGGATTTGAGACGGCTTGGGCACTGCGGCGCTCCAAGGGCGGTACGTATGGTTGATCTTCTCAGTCCTACTGGTAAACCATTTATCTTCCTGCTGGTACTTTAGCTCGTAGATATCGCTATCCGAGTGACCAGCGAAGAATATACGTCCGTCCGCGGAGCCAGCAATAACGCGCGCCTCGGTCCCTTTCAGGTGCAACGTCATTTTGGTACCATACAGCTCTATGGTCTTGGTACCGCCTGGTGCATCCTTGGTAGCTACTCCCAAGAGGGTTATCTCGGAGACCGTAGCGACGACTAGTATTTGCGTGATCACCGAGTTGAACACGTTGGGTTTCGGCGACACAAGCTTCACCGCGGTGATGTTGTGCTGGCTGTCTTCGTAACCGATCAGCTCGGGGCGCGGGTGTGTGTAGTCCCAGAGGTAGAGAGAGTTGTCGATCGTGACGTAGGCGTGGTTGAGCTCGGCGAAGAGGCCCATCACTGTAGAAACCTCGGCTCTGTTAAACTGTTCCAAGATGTTCTGCGGGATGGGATACATATGGGTCTTCTTGAAGGGCGCCCAGGCGGCATCGGCGTGGGTGAGGTCGTAGTCGGACGATATTTCTATATCAGTAAGATCAGTACTGCAAGTCGGAATAGAGCTGGACAAGGAAGGCTCACGTCGACAGTAGGAGTCGAGTTGGGGGTATTCGCCATCTCTCGTAAGGGCATTATTTATGTAAGAAGCAGCTTTAGCCAAGGGGGGGAGAGGAGGCAGATTCTGAACCGGTAGACTTCGTAGAGCCTGTTCCGCAGCAAGATCCGTAGGAGCATCGACTCCTATGGAGGCGTCTTGACCGAATCTTGCGACCTGGCCGGGGACTGAGTTCTCTCGGAACAGGCGGCGACGGACGGGGTCCTGTTGGGAATTGAAGCGCGATGCGACAGCAGGAGTATGCAGGAAAGCGCCCGGCAGTGCATGAGACGGTGTCTGTGGAAAAGCCATGATGTACGCGCCCAGGTGCGGAACCAGGCGCAGGAACGGAAACAGAGTCGTCGCGAGAGAACAAGGGTATTCAACGAGGAATTAAAGGAGCCAATACAGGCGAGAAAGGCATCAAGATGCTATCGGGTCATCAATGGCGATAGTCGACTGGTTCTCTCTAGAAGGGCGTCGAGGTATCGATGACGAGGTACGGTACGAAAGACGGAAGACGGAAGACGGAAGACGCGAGGTCGCTCGATTTCGTTCTTGAATTTCGCAGCAGATGGGAGAGGAAATTAGTTTTTGCTGAACGTAGAGAGGAACGCGAAATTCGAGGTTGTCGAACCCAGGTCTAAAGTCTCAATCCCAATGTTGATGAGATGGCTGGAACTGGAATTACAAAATGTTCCCAAGTTAGGTAGCTTCCCTTTTTTTGAGGGAGCTTGGACACGCGCTTCAATTCGAAGCTTCTCAGATTTTTTTACCATTTCGCGACGGATCTAGGCTAATCCCCATTGGGTTTGTCACTAGCAAGACCCACATCCCACATGCCTTCTAGTGGTTTTCATCCATGTACCTAATTGTTTGCAGTACAATGGCGTCTGGCGTACCTAACCTCTACATCAGGCCTTAACGATTTTATTAACCTGATCCCTAGGAGGTATACAGTTGTAGGGGCCTAGGAATTCAAATGCGTGAATATCAGATTAGTCCAAATAGCAATTGACACTTGAAATGGCCAATCTACATGGTCTACCATTAGTCTCCCCACCGAATCCAGATCAAACCTTGGAACAATACCTCCTTTCATGTGTACACCTTTCATGTCGTATACCCATGCCCAGACCCTTTAGTTCATCTTTCATATTCCGAACCAGACTCTCCTTACAATATCTTACCCCTCCTACTCTTTCTTTGCATTCCGAGCAGCCTTCTTCAAGGCCCGGCTTCGAATGTCCTGGTGCATCTTCAAGTTGACCTTGATACCAAACGAGTGGCCGATGCCGATGGTGTTCTCGATAAACCAGGCCATTACCGCGTGACTCCAGTACGGCGTGTACGTGTAGGCCGTACTCTGCCAACCGCCGAGTCCTACCTTGCCAAGGGCGGCACGTACGAACTGCTTCGGGCCGGGAATCAGAAGACTGGACCGTCGGACTTTGCTCATCGCCGTGGTGACGAGGTAGCTCAAGCAGAGCTGGACGTCGACGTTGCTCGGCTTTAGTTCCGCGGCGAGAGCAGACGACCAGTGCTGGAGGAATGCCTTGCTACCCGAGTACGTTGCGAGATACGGGGTCGGCATCCATCCGCCAAAGCTGCCCATGGTAAGAATCAGACCACGCTTGCGAGACTGCATACCGGGAGCGACGAGCTGGGTGACCTTTAAAGTGCCAAGGCAGTTGATGGTGATGATGTCCTGTAGTTCCTTCGATTCGGTAAGGAGGAAGGGAACCGGGATGCTGTGGCTTTGGCCAACATTGTTGATGAGAATGCCCACGTCGAGGCCGGAAATCAGCTTGGCGAGACGAGCGAAATCCGCATCGTCGTCGGCCGAAAAGTCCATGTCGAGCACTTTCGTTTGCAATCCAGAGAACTTGCTCTCCAGCTCCTGGGACAGCGCCTCCAGTTTAGACAGAGTACGAGAGACCAGAACGAGGTTAAAGCCCTTAGCGGCAAGCTGGGTTGCAAACTCCTTTCCCAGGCCGTCGGATGCACCCGTCACAACGGCCCAAGTGCCCTTCTTGCCATATTTCTTAAGCTACGTATGTGACGGTTAGCACGGAAGCGAGATAAATGAATCTGAGAGGCCTGTAAGTGTGCGTAGGAACTTACGTTGGTACCACTGAGGACGAAGACGCTCAGGAATAGACGGAGAAAGCCTAGGACTTTGGATCCTACAAACAGAGCTCCGAGACCAGCAAACGCCAGTTGCACGCTTGGCGGGATAGATGCGAGGACCTCATTCAGTGAGTCCATGATGACTGTAACGAGAAGTGAGTCGGTCTGGTGCTTTATAGTAAGATAATATATCTGCCTTCAGGGCAGGATTCAAAATGAGATGGGAAAGAAGGTAAGGTTTCTTGTTTCCGTGTTGCTGGGTTGCTGGGGTTTTGCTAGTGTCGCAGCGGATCGGCGTCAACTATTGAAGCCAAGGCTGGAAACATACCTTAGGTACCTAAGTAGTACCCTATTCGGCTAGTTCGGCCTGTCATTATCGTAGCTCCGGGGCTTACACAGCTTGAAGCTCTTAGCCTTGAGTCTTGGCACCAAACATAGACGAATATCTCCAATAATTATATACAGTCTAATTCATTCTGGTCCTTCAAGCTGCTACCTTCACGACCCTGCTACAGAACCATATCAATCGACGATTCCAGTTTGAAGGGTCGAAAAGCTTCATCGAGATCGAGCGTCAATCATCATGGACACTCTTCAATCCTTTCTCCCACCCGCCAAGGGCTACCTACCATACTATATGCTCATAGTACGTGATCGCAATCCGAATCTCTTCAACCCCTTTTTCCATCACATCACTTCCAACCAAGACTAATGAGAGACGCTCCCTAGACCTCCATCCTTGCTGTCGGCAACACGATCCAGAGCTATATGACGCTGCACTATTCCCGACGTATTTACGGCGGCAAATTCGTACCAAACTCTTCGCTGCCTGCTAAGTCGGCAACCTTCGACCCAGACGACTCAACGCAGAAGCTCGTACCAGCTTCCACCTCCAACTCCAAGGAGGCCCGCGCCCAGGATCAGGTTACTCCGCTCGCCGCCAGGCTCTTCGGCACCTATACTATAATCTCGTCCATCGTGCGCATCTATGCGAGCTACAATCTGCATATAGCCCCCGTCTACAATATCACCTTGTGGACATACGTCGTTGCGCTTGCCCACTTTGGCTCCGAATGCCTTGTCTACAAGACAGCCCATTTTGCCGGCCCTGTCGGGTTGACCTTCTTTTTTGCTTCCGTTGGTATCACATGGATGGCTAGCCAATACAGCTTCTACGTCGAAATGTAATTTGGAGGGAGCATGTTCAGAAGAGACAGACTCACAAATACGATCGAGACGCTTTTAGCGAACTGACAGAAGAGTTATGCCATCGAGACCAAGTACTATCATGTATATAGGTATACTACTAACTGTATTAATCTAACGCTATACATCTATCTCTTACCGTATCTATATTGCTGGCAGCGTTCGTTCGCTATTGGAGCTTCTTGCGATATAGCTCTCCTCCGCAATCCCTCAGCCTGGCCGCGGCTTGCTCGGGGGTAATATCTCGTTGCGGCTCCGCCATCAATTCGTACCCGACCAGGAACTTGCGTACCGTGGCCGATCGAAGCAGCGGTGGGTAGAAGTGCATGTGGAACCAGCTGTTCTCGATCTCCTCCTGGGTCCCATCCAACGGAGCCTGGTGAAGCCCAGAACTGTACGGGAAGCTCGTCTCGAACAGATTGTCATATCGTCTCGTCACCTCCTGAATGGAGTCGGCGTAGTCAAGCCTTTCCTGCTCCGTTAGGTCTACTAACGCTCGTACGTGCCGCTTAGCAATGATCATGACCTCAAATGGCCAGATGGCCCACCACGGACAAACCACTAGGAAGGACTCGTTCTGGTACACGATGCGCTCCTGCTTCTCCATCTCGAGTTTGACGTAATCTCCCAACAGGTGCCGACCTCCGTTCTCCGCTCTGTACTTGGTCATCTGGACGATCTCGGCGCCTGGCTCCTCGGGTAGCGTACTTGTTGTCCAGACCTGGCAGTGGGGATGGGGATTCGAACATCCCATCGCCGCACCTTTGTTCTCGAAGATCTGCATGTATCGTAGCTGTTGCGAGGGCGGAGGGACAATGGACTCGGAGGGCGCTTCGCGGCTCAGCAGGTCAAGCTTGGCGGCAACCTGGGAAAGGGGGTTTGTCGGCGAAAGATGAATAGCATAGATCCTTGTCCACGTCTCGATAATCGGTAGCGTATCTTCTGCAGACATGTCGGCGAGGGTAAGATTGTGCTTGGGCGAGAAGGTCAAGACAAAGCATTTGCCCTTGACTCCTTCGGCACGCAGTAGTAACGAAGAGAGATCTACCGGGGTTAACATGGAACTAGGACACACATAAAACCTGGCCGCCTACCATTGCTTGAAGGTTCGGCCTCGTAGTCTTGCTGTTGCTCTTTCACAGCGCTATAGTCGTTGACGAACACAAATGTTTGGCTGTAGTCGGGATTGGTATCGCCTTGCGCGCGCGGGTTTCTAGGGCATAGGTAACACTTGACCCGGTTAGCTATGGACATCACCAGTATAGCAAGGGGCTTCGCTTGCCTTTGGGTCGTATTCAGGCAGAGTGACAATTCCCGGCGCTTCTTGCTGACCCCTAACCGGAGGCACGGTAAGCAGCTATCTTGGTCATGCGCAAGCACCAACAGCAGCACCAGTGCCAGCAGCGCAGTGGATTCGCATTACACTTACTGCCAAGGTCTCTTGGTTCGATGAGGTGATACTAATAACCACGACCCTCTCAATGGGTTGTAGCGCCGGTGTGAGATGTCGTCGAGAATCTTGTCAGGCATTGCGAATAGGAGTGAATCAATTCCAAGATTCGATAACCTGAAGTCGAATAGGATAAATAGGATAATGAAATGCCCGCACTATACCAACTAAGAGCAACAGAAGAGAAGAATATCGCGGGGAGACAGGACTCTTATTCGGAATCCTATGCCGATGAGAATATTTACCTCAATGGACAAACAAATTGCAGGTGATCATCGGCTCATGGTACCCAAGGCAAAGGATACACACATATAAGTTAACGTATCATGTGGTTCACGCAATTCTCGCCTCACATGTTTCTCGCATAGTAGCGTAGCTGAGAATGAAGCAGCAAATAATAACCCCACCTTTACCCTACGTTTTGGAATGCTATGATGCAATTGGGCATCTCGGTGCTTCGGTCGGCCGAATTCGACAATTCGCGTTGAAATTCTGTAAGACGATACTCCTAGACTCCCCGTTGGTTGATGAGGATAGTCTTTATAGAGGTATCACACCCTACCAAGATACATTTAGGTATTGAACTCACAAGACAGCGAACAAGCAGTCATCCCGCTGCTGCCGAGTTACAAGGTTGAATAGAAGGCTAGTATGCTCAAAATACCGTGATCGTTCGTGATTCTTATAAGCAAGCATCCAAGTAGGTAGCACAAGGTGGGTATGATCTTTCACTGGGATCGCCGAAAGAGGGGCTATCAAGTAACGTTAGGTACCTAGCTGCATGCAACTCTTCACATGTTGCATCTAATCGAAGGGAAGTACAGGGGCTCCAGGGGTTGCTTTACTGAAGTCTAGGTACATCTGTACCCCGCAGATTGATGACAGGGTTATTCCCAGCCACAATAGCCCTCCTCAGGTAGCAATCGATAAGGGAGGTAAGTACCTAGCTTACCCCACATGACTGACGAGCCTCAACACGTAACTACGTCGGATAGATACCTAGCCTACCCCACAAATTCATTTCCGTACAACCAACCTGGAAGCGACTTATCGCCAAAACAACGTCGTCGCTTCGACAAGTCAATTCCATCAATCAACAAATCCATCCCTCCAGCGACATATATCATCGAGCCATGACGTGAAATGCGACTTAATTCTCTTTGATCGTTATCGTACTCGTCTATAGCCTGCCTAGCATCGAACGTTGCGATTCTCGCTCTTCCGTACTGCTGCCTTTGGATTCGGAGTCCTTGCTGACTTCGTAATCCCCATTACCATCTTCCACGCTGGATGACGACATGGGTGTCATCCGTAAGAAGGCTGCCGGGAGAGGTGGCGAAGGGGGTGTTAAGTATGTCTGTGATGTCTGTTCTGCAGATATCACTTCAACGGTAAAGACCCACCATCTCTATCAATAAATCCCATGCGCTGCGCTATCTATCCATCCGCCCCCAACTGATCTACGACGAGACGTGTCGCTGATTTTCCCTTGATGTAGGTGCGAATACGATGTGCGAGTAGCATGTGCAACGAGTATGATCTATGTGTTCAGTGCTTCGCGAGTGGCGCCTCCAGTGGTTCTCACCAACCGGCTACCCATCCCTACAAGGTCATCGAGCAGAACTCATTCCCCATCTTTGACCGAGACTGGGGCGCGGATGAAGAACTACTACTTCTAGAGGGATGCGAGATTTACGGGCTCGGATCGTGGGCCGACATTGCCGACCACATCGGGGGTTATCGTCACAAGGATGAGGTTAGAGATCACTTCCTCAAGGTCTACATCGAATCGCCATGTTTTCCGCTCCCCAAGCGATGCAGTCCTTCCGATATGGAGCTCGCACAGGAGATCTCTAGGGAAGATTTTCAAGCGCGTAAGAAGCGAAGGATCGAAGAGCGCCGCGAAGCCCAGAAGAATGCGCCGCCTCTGCCACCCAAGACCAAGCCAACAGCCAGCGTTCCTAGCTGTCACGAGATTGGGGGATATATGCCTGGTCGACTCGAGTTCGAGACGGAATATGCCAACGAAGCCGAAGAAGCCGTTCAGCTGATGCAGTTCGACCCTGGTGACGGTATAAATCCCCGGACGGGAGAGCTCGAACCTGAGATGGAGCTCAAGCTCACGGTCATGGACATCTACAACTGCCGCCTTACGCAGCGAGTGGAGAGGAAGAAGGTCATCTTCGAGCACAACTTGTTGGAGTATAGAGAGAATACCAAGTTGGAGAAGAAGCGATCTAAGGAAGAGCGAGATCTCCTCAACAAGGCTAAGCCGTTCGCGCGCACGATGAACCACGACGACTTTGAGTCTTTCCAGCAAGGTCTTATCGACGAGCTGAACCTGCGGCAGGCGATCGCACAGCTGCAGGAGTGGAGGAATATGAAGATCGGCGATCTTCGCAGCGGCGAGAAATACGAACAGGAGAAGGCGCAGCGAATTCAGAAAGCTATCCCGATGGGCTCAATGGACCGTGAACGACTAGCTTCGGCGCAGCGATCCAAGCAGAACGTTCAACCGGAACCCCCCAGCGGAGCTGCCTTGTTAGTAGCACCCGAGCTTCCCTTCCGACCGATCACCAATGGGACCGCGAACGCGTCCCAAAGCGTCCCAGACGCCTCGGTGAACGGCGATTCCGTGTCGGCTGTGAATGGGCACACGAATGGTGTTACGAATGGTGTTGCGACCAACGGTGCTTCGACGCCAGGCAAGCAGAAGTTTATCTCCCAGCCCATCTCAGGTGTGCAGCCGCTTCCGCTTACCGAGGACAACGCTCCGGATTTGCATCTCCTCACACCAGAAGAGATAGAGCTATGCAAGGTGTCCCGACTACAGCCGAAACCGTACCTGATGATCAAGGAGCAGATCCTCAAGGAGGCTCTCAAAGGCAACGGGGCGTTGAAGAAGAAGCAGGTCAAGGAGATATGCCGATTAGATTCGCAGAAGGGAGGCAGGATATTTGACTTCTTTATCAACTCGGGTTGGATTGCCAAGGCTTAGGAGGCTTAGGCCACTACCAGGAAGTTTATATACGGTCCGTCCGTTGGCTATCGTTCCCCGTATACTTTCTTTTCCCTCATGCTGTTACACACTATCCTCGAATTTGCGGTCCGGTCAGTACAAGGGGAGACTAGCGCAGCAAGAAGATTCGAGACGTGTAACCTTGGCGTCTACGGGACGAGATAGAAGCCAGGAGGATGGGTTTTCAGATCCTCGGGGCGATGGTGAGACGGAACATTAGTGTAGTCAATGCAGTCAATGCAGAGATGGTAATGAAATGTGACAATCACACTACAGTAACTTGTCCCATGCTGCAAGTAACCGTTCGAGATAGAGATGGCTCGTATGACCACATTGACCACATTGGGCACATTCTCACAATGCGAGATCAAAGATGGTAGCCATGCATGTCTTAAAAGCATGCACTGTAGGTCAGGTTGCAACGCGTCTTAGTTGAAGCGAGCTGTTGTGTATCGGGACATCAAGATTTGGCAACGTTTGGATATTACCTTAGGGAACAACACGATGAATGTGTTCCAAATTGGTAAGCCAGCAGCAGAAATGCCTTAGGTACCAGCTAATCTATTCTATAAAGCCCTGGGAAGGAGTCGAAGGTTTCCTTGACAGTCGAGTCCCGAGGATTTGGTCCCTAATCCAACCACGGCAACTCTTAAAGACATTAGCGTTCAACCAGTCAACAGTTACCAGTCACCAGTGAATAATCGCACACGCCCCATTCGCCCATTCAAGGTGTACACCTATGTAAGTCTACTATTGCTATTACGTACCTACCGACCTGTTCCCTGTTCTCTAATATCTAATATTTGGATGAAGAGTTAATCTCTAACCAGAACATAGTTCTTCGAACAATGTCCAACAGACAAGGGTGAAATACACTACCTACAGCCACAACTTGTGGAGAACTCCCGAACTGGCGCGCCCCAGCACGAACCACTAACCATTCCTATTTCTACCTCCCGGGTGCCACCCTCTTCCTTCCACGATGGTCATTGGCTATCAGAAACTGGTTGGCTTCATGCCGCGTCGAAACATCCTCCTACCGACCCTTTGCATCGTCCTCCTTATCACAGTATGGACGTTTCGTGCACCTCCTTCTTCTGTCAACAGATGGCTTGACACCTCTGCCCACCGAGGCGCGACGCCTGCGAAGCCCACGACACCCGCGACGCCCTCTTCACCCGGTCTCCCCCAGTCTAACGCTCAGTCTAACGACAAAGATGTCGACTTGTCAGCTCCCGATGCGCCCTTCGTCGGCTGGCCGCTGCGTCGAGTTTGCGACGAGGCCTATTGGGTAGAGGGACTAGTCTACATCTGTGACAACAATTCTGGCGGGATCGGCAACATAAGAAACTACATCCAGACTTGTATCCGATACGGCCTCGAGGCTGGCGCTACCGGTTTCCTTCTACCCACCATCCGCAAGCGCAACGAGACAGACCTAGCCGACCTCTTCACGGATTACCTTCCCTTCGATTACATGTTCGACGAGAAGCACTTCAGGGATGCTTTCACTACCAACTGTCCCCAGATCACCCTCTACGACGACATCAAGGATATACCCGGGGTCGGCAAGAAGCCTACCATCGAGCACATCACGCCCAAGAAGTTCGGGAACCGCGAAGGATGTGATTGGAGAGACCAGAACCGCCACACAGACCGATTCGGCGACCGGTTCCGCAAGTGGCTCAACGATCCCAAAAATGGCCAGCCCGCGCCGTCGGCGACTCATCCGCGATTGATTCGGTTCCACTGGGGTGTTCTCTGGGATTGGCAGATCTACCGCGACGGACCGGAGTTTGCCAACACTTTTGGGGGAATCCTTAAGTTCAACGACCAGCTTCTTCGCCTGGGAAAGAAGGCATTGAAGAACATGCACGCCTATGCGCGGGCTAATGGTGTCGAGAATGGCAAATTCCTCGGCGTGCACTTAAGAACGGAGAGCGACGCTCTAGGTTTCTGGCCGACGTACAATACCCAGACTGATGCCTATCTCCAGCAAGCCACGAAGCGAGGATTCGAAGTCGCATACATAGCTACGGGAGACTCTCTAGAAGCCGAGAACTTTGCGGGGGCGGCCATCGAAATGGCGCGAATGAGAGTCGCTACCAAAGCAGACCTTCTGGAAGATGAGGACCTAGATGAGCTAGAGTCGTTGAGCTGGGATCAACAGGCCCTGATTGACTTTATCGTCCTGCTAGGGAGCGACTTCTTTGTGGGCACCATGCCCAGCAGCTTCTCGGTCTATATGGCCATGAAGCGGCATCTCAAGACGGGAGGCGTGTACACTAGACCCTACAAGGTGGGCACCGAAGGAGACGGGCTTTCATATCTCGTAGGCAACTACGAGAAGTACTGGGAGGGCTGGCTGTTCATGTGGGACGGTATGTGGCCTTGAGAGCTTTGAGAGCCTGGAGAGCCTTGAGAACCTTACGAGCCTTGCGAGAGACGTTAATAGCAATCAATACCCCTTTTGACACAAACATCGTGGTGTAATATGTGCCACGTAGTATTGCATCCTGGCCATTGATCTATGTTTCACCTACGGAATCCGCACCCCAGAAACAACATGTACGCCTTACGTATCTCCCATATACCTATTCACCATACACCGTGAGTATGGTAGTCCGAGAAGCATAGCTGTGTAGGTATCTAGGCGGCTTAAGTCATAGTATTCAATACGTGCACATCCCCGACCGATATACAAAAGCCAGTGTTATACATGTAAGCATATATCGCGGGGTATCCTTCAAGCTCATAATTTGACATCACGACCTCCGAACCTCACATATCAATCGCTGCTACATGCACCCTATCTAGGTCGTGTATCTTATTCAGATATCAACTTCAACATTACATAGATCTTTCACTCTTCGTCTGACCACCCTCGTTACACCCTTTTCACGCGCAAAATGTCCATGGTAACCATATCCAACCTACAACGCATCACAGCGTCGAAGCTGGCAGATATGCTACTTGCCAACGCGAACCAACTGTCCTCAGACTCAAACGTAGCTGTCGTAGACGTACGAGACGATGGTATGTGTCTTCGACCTATTTCTAATTCCTCCCCCCCCCCCCTAGTAGGAGATAGCAACAAAATACAACCATTGGTCTTAATTAAGAGGGGGAAAGGACCACAGGTTCTCGTCATGCTCATCTTGCCCGCCTCATCACCTCGAGCCTCTTCCCTTCCCTTACTGATACTGGCGCGTAGACCACATCGGCGGACATATCAAGTCTTCACTACACTTCCCAAGTCGCAGCCTCGACGCCACCATGCCTACGCTTGTGCGTAAGCTCGCCGACAAGGATGTCGTCGTCTTCCACTGCGCCCTAAGCCAGCAACGCGGCCCCAGCGCCGCGCTCAGCTATCTCAGGGCAAAGGAAAATGCTTCCGCTACTGCCACGAAGAAGCTCACGGAAAAGCCTGAGGGTAAGAAGGACGGCGAGGTCAAGAAGCAGCTCGTATATGTCCTGGACAGAGGATTCGCGGGCTGGCAGGAGGTGTACGGACCTGATGAGAGACTTACGGAGGCTTATAGGAAGGAGATATGGGAGGATGAGTATTAAGGGGTAGAGATGAAGGTGTAAGGAGTACGTGACCTGGAGGTATGGGTTTCGTGATAGATTTAAGCCACGGGACATCCATTTGCTATGTATGGAGATGGAGTACTTTCCGGTAAGTCCAGTCTCTTAGATACCCGTACTTCCTAGACAGGATAACCTTCCGCTGACTGAAGCAGGGCAGACCACCATTTTCTCGTAACCGTACACACGAGTTGTCCTTGAGTTAGTTCATGTTAGCCTGACGGTGGAAGGGTTATAAATGAATAGCGCTAGACACATAATTCCTATCAGATGGTGATAAACAGATCAAGGATCTCCTTGATATGTCCAGCATTCAATAACCAGTACGAACAAGTGAGAAGAAATCACTCCATGTCGACGGTAGTAACTCTATCTAACTATAGATAATTCAACAGACTCGATTAACTCTTGCTATGGTGTAGCCATACACAAGCCGGCTGTTCTCCCATGGTCGGCAAGTTGGCTTACAAGAAGCTGCAATCCCAAAGCGTCCGTTACTCAACCAATTAGTCGTTTACCCTCTTGACCTCATTTGATGACACTAAAACATGTAGAGAGCCTAGCTTAGTACAAGAACGCATATAGAGGATCCCTCGTCTAGCAATGGCGTCACTGGTCTATCTCCTTTACGCTTCATATCGCCACACCATGAAAATCATGGCAGTCTTTTCACCGAAGTCTTAGACGTCGAAATGGGTACGGGCTAATCCATTAGAAAGTCTGATCAAGCATGCCAAATCGAATTCTATGGGTGAGAAAGCAAGCCATTATAAATTAAAACTATTACACTCGCTTAGGATCCTAAATCCTAAGATGCATATATCCAGCTTGACCTCTATGAACAAACACGCCGCAACAGAGCATTTACAAGATCACTCGGCCGAGCCACTTAGACCGCGCCGGCTTGCAGGTGGATCTCGATACACTCGGTGCTGGGGAGGTTGGCCGGGACGGGGTTCAAGCCGTAGAAGAGCTCGAACACGTCGTTTACAGGGCAGGCCCAGAAACCTAGTGATATTAGCCCCGGCATTCTTAATCTGCGTAGTAGTGTCTCTCACCTTCAGCGTTAGAGTTGTAAGTCAGCTGCTGGTTCGCGTCGATGGCGAAACCAGTGCTGTGATCTCCAGGCTGCGACGTGACTAGCCCGACGGTACCGGCAGGCACCTCGGGCATCTGAACACCATAGGGAATGGCAGTGCCGAGATCTGGACGCGGCCAAAGTCAGCTATGAAACTCCCCAACATGCGGTAGGTTCTTACCGAAGAACAAGTTGGTTCCGTTCAGGTAGGAAATATCCGACTGGTATACGGACGGGCGTTGGATCTGGATCACGTTCCGGCCGGCGTCGGAGTGGGCGTTGATGAGGGCCCATGCGAGGAGGTCCACCTTGGTGCCAAACGCACGAAGACGGAATTCCGACTCTTGGCGGGCCTGCAGAGTCGGAGCGGCGACAGCGACACCTGCGAGGGCGAGGGCGGTAGTGAAGACGGCGTGCATTTTGCTTGGTTCAAGAAGATAGAGTGAGGCTATATTAAAGTATTAAGTGACTGGAAAAGCCAATAGCGAATGTCTGTAAGATGGGTATGATGGGGATGAGGATGATATTAGAATGGTACCCGTTAGACGGAAAGCGAACCTATTTTATATCTTCCATCGCCAGCCGTGTTTTCAAATTTCATGAGCATCGTCTCAATCCACTGTAAACCAAAATTGGCAGATGTTCATGATGGCATCAGCATAGTGGAATACGAAGGCATCATCTTCGTATTCCAGGGGTGAGGAGTTAGATGCCTATTAGCTGAATGAGCTGGAAGAGCCGGTCTCTTCTAAGCATTCTCTTTCTAGAGTTAAGTAGCGTGTTTGTGGGTAGCGGATAGGGCCGTTAGCAGCTTACTCGTGGCTGTATCCCTTGCCAGATCGCTACCATGATGTTACGTCGGCTCAGAGTAGTAAAAACGTATGCAGCACTTCGCTTAGCACCGACATAGCCATGACCGTCTCCTATGGAACTTCGTAGACTCGGATCTGTGCAGCATCATATTCGACATCATTCCTGAATAAGCCAACACTATTCTGGTACCAATTACGTACACATAGACAATGTCGGGTTATTTGCCGCTCTCCTTTTAGAACTGTGCTCGATACAACTGTTGAAGGATCCATTTCGTAATAGGCTATAGGCTATGGGAGGTCAACGTTGGGTTGCTGGTAAATCGCAATCTCATTCCTTGAAATAATACCGATGCTGCAGCTTAGAGTGAAATCAGCGTCAACCTGACTGGATACAACATTGCTGAGGATCTCCGAGCGCACCGAGTTGTTGCTAGACAGTAGTTGTACGTATCGTTTGGTCGGGCGAGATCAGAGTCATCATAGTATAGATGCATTGTCACTTAACGATGACGAGACTACCTTCGGTAGAGCATCAGTTCACAAACTTCCCACCGCAGCCACCGCAAAACTCGGACGAAATCTCCCCCATGATGATGTCCTTAAGTTGCGGCGCCACAACAACAAGATCTTCCGGCTTGAGGCACTTGGATCCGCATACATTGCACATCTTCGATAGTCCGGGGGCTAGGATGGGGAGGCCCGTAGTAGCGCACGTATCTAGGAAGGATGTTAGACATAGACACTTATGGATTAGATGATGAGATTCGTTGTACTCACCAAGAATGTGCCCTCTTTGGCACCGCGATGACTTGCCTACCGGCGCTAGGGGTAGCTCGCAGAAGGGACAGACTTGACTGCGGCTTACTGTCGCGAAATGGTCCTTCAACGCTCTCTGCTTGTCTCTTTCCTGGGCGGGCGTCGACATACCAACTCCCACTCCTGCCACGGGAGGGCCGCCGCCGTACATCCACTCCCACGCTCGTGCTTCCGTGCTAAGCTTCTTCATAGCCAAGACGGAGTTGGCTTCTTCGGTTTGCTCCGTGCTGCTGTCGTATCTTCCAAAGAGCACACGGCACTTATGACCGGCAAACGTATCCCTCCCCGGCCACATCGTGCCATACTGCGTGGCAAAGACGGCTATGACCCCTCCACCCGGGCTGGCTGTCATGCCCCAGATGCGTACTCTGTTGACGTGGACTTGATCTTCGGTGTCGATGCCTGCCATAGCGTCGTTGGGGTCAAATTCGGATCTCTCCTCCTCCTCCTCTTCCATCTCATCGTCGCCGTCATCTGAGCCTTCCTCGTCCCTGACACTAGTAAGGTCGGAGGCGAGCCGATTCGCCAGCGCGCGGGGGAGTTGGTGCTCTACAATCTGATTGATATCGGAAGCCCATTTAGGCCCTACCACTCCATCTTCGGGGTTGGGAGGCAGGGGAAGGTTCGTTTGGTACCAGGCGTCGTTCTCGTGAGTGGCCGAGAGGCGAACGAGCGAGTAGGAAGGCGTTTCTGTAGTTTGCGACAGAGAAGGGGGGTGGATTATAAGTCCTACAAGTAGTGAGTCAAGAGGGTCGGAATAGCAAGGCCCTGAACATGATGCGTACCGGTGATGGGATTTTGAGATGGGCCGTCGCCTTCCGCCTCCGGATAGGTTGTGCCGCACTCGTCAGTGGTGTGGCTGGCTATCTCGGGCTCGTTACTATCGAATGCAACTTGAAATGCTTGTGCCTTTGCCGGTGTGGCTATCATGCCACGACAGACTTTGGAGGATCCTATCGTCCATATCTAGGACGAGGTGAGTGCGACGCTTAACAAAGGCGTAGGCAGCCTAGCAGCAGCTTACCAAGTCTTCCCAAACTACGAAGGCGTCAGGAGCGAGATGCATACAGACTCCGTTACTGTCACTCGCACCACATTTTACACGTGGTGCCACCATTTCCTTACGTGGCCAGCTGACGGTGACTTCTCGGAATCCAACGTAGTTGTTGGCAACGTATGATATCATGCTCGTCTTCGAAGAGCCCCTTTTCAACCAAGGGCTCCAACTGAGCGAGAATGAGGACCCAGACGGTGAATAGTCGGGGTCAGTCGGCTGGAGCCAGCGTTAGTGACGGGATAATCATGGAAGAGGGTAGTAACGTACGTCAAGTATTGGGTGCGGACCTTCAGCTACGAATCTGGCGACTTCCTCGACCCTCCATTGGCCACAGTCCCCCGGAGTCGCGTTGGAGTCGTGCTTCGCTTGGACAGATAAGATGACGACCTCATCGTCGTCATTAGCATACGCCATTAGCGTGCCACGGCCGTCGGTATCTCTAGCCCAGGCGAAGGCCGTGATGTACTCCTTCGAGTATTCCGATTCCTGTCCGTCGGCCCTTGGTATGAGCAGACCCGCTCCTACGCCCCAAGCAGCGACCCACGGTCTCAGGCTCCTAGCACTGCGACCGCGAAGCTTGGAGCCATTCATACCGTCGGACGCGCCTTCGCAATAGACGGTAATGGCGCCGGCGCCGGTGAGTACAGCGAGGACGGACCGATGCATACGGCCCAGGCCCGAAGGCGACCATTCTAATGCGACGCCGTGGTTCATAGAGCTGCCTTGGCCCGTGATGGTGCCGGACCCACCTCCGCCGGGAACATGCTCGAACTCGGGAAACTCTTGCTCGGCAGTTCCGAACAAGTGCCGATTCAAGTCCGGGTGTCTATGCTCGACACTAGGAAAGCGGAGGGCGGCGTCGTTATACTGACGAGAGACCTCGCTACCATGGTCAGCCGTAAACGTATCAGTAGAGAATTCCGGGAGGAAGATAAAGACGCAATCGTCGCAACCGATGGCCAACTCGGCATCTGGAGACCACGCGATATTGTGCGTACTGGCGGGGACAGCAGTCAAGCTGAATGACTCCAGCGGTAGGATGTTGTCGTTTTTGGACGGCATCTTGGAAGTTATCGCAAAAAGGATTCTTGGATCATCCTAGTATATTGAATCCAGCTTTTGACCCGTACGCTTGAAGTGGTATGGACATGGCAAGGATACCCAGGGTATTCGTGGGTGTAAGTGAAGACGAGCGGCAGAGGCGTCCAAGGAAATATGACAAGCTGTAGAGAGGTTCAACCGATCTTCTTACTCCTTATGAAGAACTTCCTGATCTTCCTGATGAGAAGTTCCGAGGGTCCGAGATATGTACCAATTGTGCCAGAATGATTATATTACTGTTTGCGTTGTTCACGTAGAGGTTTATGGGAGTTTGATTGAGGTGAAAAGATGGTCTAAGCGGGCAGGCGTGTTGAATTTTCAAGCTACAGGTACATCAAAACTTATTCGTAGATTACATACAATACATTAGGTATGTTGTAGCACTTTCATTCAAGGTTGTCACCATCACAATCCTTTGTCCATAAGATGCCCAGGAATATTCTTATTTTTATTACAAGTACAATGCTCATCTAATTGCCTATTGCTTTGGCGACTCTAAATACGATCCGAGAGCCCACAATGCCGCACAGCTGGCCAACGCAGTGGCGCCCACAAGCTTCTTCGTATACCAATTATCATCTGTCAGTGGCTTGGCCATCTGAAGTCTTTTGGACGGCCGTGACTCGACTTTGGGCTCTGTGGTATTATTCTTGTTTGCTTCCTCTTGGTTGGCTAACACTCGTAGCTGTGCTATGGTCTTGCTGAGAGCCAACATCTCCTCGTCTATCGTGGTATTTCTAGCACCGTCTACCTCGACATTTTGGATGTTTCCAAAGAAGTCGGTCAACAGTCGGCTTCGCGCTGCCTCCGGTCCACCTCGGAATAGGTCATATCGGACACCGGCGTTGGAGTGAATCTTGTCGTAACTGTAGCTGTCAAAGAGGTCGCCGACTGTCTTCTTACTGCTCAAGTCCTTGACTTCCGACTCTAGAAACTCGAGATTATAATAGGTATACCGATCGATGACGGCAACCCCGACGTCGTTATCGGCGTGGTGCGAGTACGAGGACTGGTCTAACTCGGAGGATCCGGTAGCGATGATGTTGGGTGAGTATAGCTTGCTGTACATGGTGTTTGCTTGGCACGTATCAATCATGAAGAGAATCTCGTGGTACCTATAGCCATCGCATCGTTAGTCGGGACTGACAAAACTGGATTCAGCGCGAGTTCCCCTTCCATACCTTCTCTTCTCCCACATCTGCTCGAATGCATCTGCCAGGTCGAACGCGCCAATCTCCTCGGCATCTTGGAATTTCAAAAACTCGTTTCCTCCGTGGCCTGTCATGTATACGAAAATGTTGCTCCGGTCGTCCGTCAGCAACCTCTTACTCCTGGGCATCTCGTCCCCGACACGGTCGGTCAACAAACGGATGAAGTTCTCGACGGTAACCTCGTACCCTCGGTAGTCGACCTCGATATTGTCGCCGTATAGATCGACGGCGCGATCCGCGTTACTATAGACGGTTCCGGGGAAGGCGTTGCGGGGGTTGCAAGCCATGTCGTCAGGTAACATAAGGATGATCTGCGAGTCGGGGATGCCGAGTCGCTTGACGGTTCGGTACATGGACAAGACATTGGCGAGATGACGATAGTTGAACCAGAATCTCGAGGTGCCGACGAGAACGGCCCAGTTGCTGGTGTGTTCGGCAGACACCTGCTGGGGGGCGAACAGCGACGCGGCTAACAGCGCCGGGAGACGTAGGACGCTTGATAACTTCATGGCTGTCGGCTAAGACTATCGTCGTTCAAAGTGTAATCATCTAGTGATGGTAGGAACCCAATACTCGTATGGTACGTTCACAATGTCTCCTGTCTTGTGATGGGCGAGACCTGGAACATTGAACTCCCAATTGATATGTAATCGTAATCGCCATGGAAATTGAATTAAAACAGGGGTTTCATGTACGAATTCACTAGGGGCGCATGCACCACCCAATATCGGGGGGCTTAACTCCGATATTCACCTGCAAGTCCACTCAGATATAGAACTCAAGTCCTTCGGGCTAGCAGTTCCCAATCGCTAAGGCACGGACTATAGCGCGCTAGAATTCAGCCTGTCAGCCTGTCAGGACCCTTGTTTAGGGATCTGAGTTCCCATAAACGTCCCCCAATTTCAGGATTGACGTAGGTTTCTGCGTTACTGGAGCTGCTAGCGGGCTGACAGGCTGCTAAGGTGCTAGAGCCTAGAGCTAAACTGCCCCGCCTCAAAACGTTACGGTAATCATGCGCCCGTCTCCGCCCTTGCATCTTGGTGAAATCGCATTTGAAGATTGGAGATGTAAATACTTTGACTTTGCCATTCGCCTTTGCTTAGACCTCAGACCTGAGTCTTTTAAAACCCTGCTTAGTTCTCGCTTTCGTTCCTGTTACTATCGCCATCGCCATCGCCGTCTCGTCGCCTCGTACTCGTTCATCTTGCCTCTGGAGAATAGACGTGCCTAGGTTCCACAGCCAAGATGTTCTATTATAAACCCGACGCCACATCGACGATATTTTGACCGAATACCAAATACCGAGGCCTGCGTAACCCCAAGGACCTCTAGTGGAACATCTTACATATACCTTGGGTGCCCAAGCCTTCCTCTATCCCAAGTCGCATATCCATCTGATCCATCCTGAAAGGGAGCTATCACTTCAGGCTAGGGATATCGATAGTGACTGACATATAATCTTTCCGATTTTTGCTCCGACAAGAGGGAACGTCTCGTCGCGAGAAACATATCATCCCTCATCCCTCATCCCTCATCTCTCACGTATCTAACCAATCCGGACCGAGCCTGGCCGGCAGATGATGCTATGGGTCGACCTCCCGCTTACATATTCATAGTCAGGTGAGTCTGTGATGTGTTCTCCGGTAGTATACCGTCTTCTTTCGAGCTCGCGGCTTAACAAAGTATGCAGGCACGGAAAGCGCCTCGATGCCGCAGACAAGCAATGGCATCTCTCTTCTCCCAGTCCTTATGACCCGCCACTCACATATGGTGGATGGCTGCAATCCAGAACCGTTGGAGCGAGAATCGCTTCCATCCTGCAACAAAAAGAGGCCGAGGAGGAGGCTTTCGTCACCAGCCAAGGACCTGATGCAGCTCCTGTAAGCCAGAAGAAGCACTATAAAGTCGTAATACATAGTTCACCCTTCCTTCGCTGTGTTCAGACGTCCATCGCTATAGCTTCTGGTCTCGCCTTGAATCCTCCTTTATCTAATTCCGTCGAGAGATCTCCCTCTCCGCGGATTGCCCAGGAGCCAGCCTCGAGTTCCACTCCTGCGCGGCTTCGACCAACAGTTTCAACACAGATCAACCCGCCCCATGAACCATCAAGTTCATTTGAGAAGTCAATCCTACGACTTGACCCTTTCCTGGGAGAATGGCTATCTCCCGATTATTTTGAGCATATTACGCCACCTCCAAGGTCGGGCTTGATGCTGGTGACAGCGAAGGCGGAGCTGTTACGCCGGGAGAACTACAATGACTATCCTCACTTCCACACTCGACATGTTCCGAATGGGCGTGCCCCGCATGGGTCGCCTCAGCTATGGAATGCTGGCCACAGCCGCGGAAGCCCCCTAGCTACTTCGATGACGCCCGAGTCCGAGGCCCCTTCCGGTCTGGATAGCGTCTCAAGTCTGAAAAGCGATCTTCCGAGACTTCGAAGCGAATCCGTCGGCACTCATGACCCGAGAGCAGCATACAAACTTAACCCTCCGAATCCCACCTGGACGCCGGGATACGTAAGCCCCATCCCTTCCTATGCTCTTTCGACCTCCGAACCTATACCGAGGGGCTACGTCGCGCATGCTCGCGATGCCTGTGTCGACGTCGACTACCAATGGGACTCTAGTAGAGACAATCTAGGCTGGGGAGATGGTGGCGTCTTGCCCGAAGAATGGGCGGCGATGCACCAAAGGTTTAGAAAAGGGTTGAGGCGGTTAATTGAGTGGTACAGCACCACGGAGAACCCGGGCGAGATGGTGACCAAAACGGCCTCGAGCCCAAAATCGCCCAAGTCGCGAAGGGAGAGTGTCGATGACAGCCAAAGCGAGTTACCCGTCGTCCATGATTCCGATGTCCAAGTAGAAAACGTCGTCGTTCTCGTTTCACATGGTGCCGGCTGTAACGCTCTGATCGGAGCCATCACGCAGCAACCGGTCCTTCTCGA
This sequence comes from Hypoxylon cercidicola, assembly GCA_022578845.1. Lineage (NCBI taxonomy): Eukaryota > Fungi > Ascomycota > Sordariomycetes > Xylariales > Hypoxylaceae > Hypoxylon > Hypoxylon cercidicola. The sequence continues at coordinate 1,079,668 of MU399503.1, read as the reverse complement.
CATTGGGATGTCGTCTATCACAATGGCCCAGCGGAAGCCCGAATTCGAAAATGGGTTCGACCTTGGAATGTATGAGAAGCCGGCCTCTTCGCTGGAAGAACCCCTTATAACTAAGCGAACGATGACGTCGGAGATGTTCGAGCTGAAGGTGTTTGCAAATACGGAGCACCTTCACACCACCACCCCGCCCATGCTCAGTCGTAGCTCTTCAGGTGCCGGCCGTGACCCGCGGAGTCTGTACAGTAGCGGCTTAACTTCTGCGCTGAAAGAGGCCAGCTTGGGAGCGTCGTTGTTAGGCGGCGCGGCACCAGGCAACCGTGGCATTCCAGTAAATGCTTCGCTTGGGAGCATGCGAAGGGGATCTCCGGTCCTAACACCGCCTTTGCGGACTCCGCCTAACGGCACAGCGTCCGGAGTCGCAACTATCGGCGGTGGTATTTCCGGCTTGTCAACTCCGCCAAACCGCTCGGGCTCGACTGGTTTATGGGCGCCGCCGGGGTATGATAACGGTATAGCAGAGGAAGCGGCCGAGACTTCGTCACCACTCGACGTAAGCCACGAAGTGCAAACGAAGATGGACGACAGCGCCATTATAGAGCCGCAGAAGGATTCCAACTCCAACAGGAAGGTTGGATTTGTAGATGCCGAGGAAAAGACTTCTAAGAAAGGCTCGCAAACGTCACAAAGCGAGGAGCGTGACCAATTTGATGAGGCTCTTGCGCCAGGCCTCTGGGCCGGAACGGGGGTAGGCAACGGAGGTCTCTGGGGTGCTCCGCGTCCCCCGGGAGAGGCCGAAAGAATTCGGGACTTTAGCGAAACGAAACGACGATGGACCGTCAACGAGCGATGAACGTCTCCCCCGTGAACTGAACTGCACAGCTCAGCTCACCATATCACCATCAACAACATCTCTACTCTCATAATGACGGGTTCCGATATATACCAAATTCATCGGAAGACCCCAAACCACCCATCAATCGGCATTTGCACTTTTTGGCATATCTGGTACCTTTGCGGTTTATCTTTCTATGTTCCGGCCACAAGGAATTTGATACCAACTTCGGCGGAGGGCTCCCCTACGCTTGAGGTACCTATTGCAAAATGAATTTCATTAGCACTCGCAACTGTTTTCTCGCTTCGCAATAGCCATGCTTTTCCTCGTTTCTGTTTTCATCTTAAAAGAAGATACCACTCCATCGATTAAGATTTGCATGGCCTGGGAGGTCGGAATGGGATATTGGGACCGGAGTTCAAATTGCAACGATACCTTGGCCATTATATTAGTGATACAGCTCAGTTAATGAATGAATGCCATGTTCTTCTCATGAGTTATTCGGGATTGCCCAACCCTTCAGTTGCCGTAAAGGGACTGTAGGAGGCGGACAGTTGACTTGACATCCGAGACGGAGTATGGATCGAAAACCGATGAATGTATTGGACTCGGTTCAGGCACATGTGAGAGTGTATTCGTATTGCTCCTTGGAGTGAGTTGTTCCTCGCTAGACTACGCCTGGAGGTAAATGTGCGAAGCTATGATCCCTTCTCGTGATGATACGGTAGCAATAGGAACTAGACATCTGGAGTTGAAGGTCAATGTTGAGATCGATTTAACCCAGCGCTGCGGGTGAGATCCTTTAGCGCCTGACAGGCTGCGAGGAGGTGGGCGTATAAGAGCATACGTAATCCCGGGTGTTCGGTAACCGGCAGCAGGCTGTCAGATGGGATATAAGAAGCTAAGAGAAGAGCTGCATCCGCCGGTCCCGGGCGATTTTCGAGCTGCATGCAAGTCTAGTCTATACATTCTCTTTGGTTCACTCCAGCGCCTCATATCGGACATATGCAGGGCGTAGACATATAACGGTCTTGGTCTTCCCACAACGCTTACCGATGCTCGGTCTGACGGAATGGCGCATGTAAGGTAAGGTAAGCACCTATCTGCTCTACACGCTTAAAGCAAAACTAGAGCGGGGGACGAAGCATCATACGACACGCCATTGACTGGTGAAGAAGATGGGATGATTTTGTTCGCCCGCCGTTGTAAAGTCTGTTGAGACTCTATATGTATCTCTAAATACATGAAAGTCCTATATCAGGTCTCAGGGGCAAGTTGCGTTGCCATTCGTATGTCTTAGCTCTTAGTAGAATCATCACACATGAACAATCCCTCGTGAACGCCTTGGATATGCAATCCCACATGCCATCCTGTGCTCTTTACGCCTCCGCCCGAGAAATGATCCGGCCTCGTCTCTTAGAGCCGGTATCTGCCCCGGGCGAGCGGCTATTCATCTCGTCGATGCCGTCAGTGGCTTCTGTCCCCGCCCTATCCTCCCTTGGCAGCTTAGGTATCTGGGTGAGTCTCTTAGCATCGATGAGAATGCGCCAAGACGACATGCCCCCGTCAATTTTGCTCCCCTCAGCCGAATACCTTCTTCATGGCTTGGTGGGCCAGCTCGACGCCCAAGAACGTCGCGGCGTTAGCGGGAACAGCTCTGGCGAGCGCCGGGCCGAAGCCAGGGAAGAATGCCTTCAACCCACCCTTACCATACACCTCCCGTACGATACCGCCGATGCTAACATTGCCCTCGGCAGTCTGCAGTCGGCTCTTGATGGTATCAATGGGGAACACGGGTATCCACATAGCGATTCCCGCCGCGCCACCGGCAGCCGTGATGGCCAGCAGACTTAGGTCGCCCTTGGGTTTGCCCGTGGCCGGGTCTATGGGCGTCAATCTCCTCTTGATATACTCGTACGCGGCAAAGTAGGCAGCGCTCCCGGGCCCGTCGCGCATGAGGGTGGCCGTGCTGCCGCGGAACACGGAGCGGACACCACCCTCGCGGTAGAGCTGGCGCACGACGTCAACGCCGCCCTTGTACTTGGGCTCCTCGCCGGGCTTCAGGCGCTGCCCCTGCACTTGAAGAATAACCTTGACGCGCTCGAAGGGCGCCGTGATGGCAGTCATGGGGATGGCGCTGAAGAAGCCGGCGGCGCTGATCTGGCCGATGGAGAGGGGGGCGTCGGGCGCGGCGGGCGGGGAGAAGTTTGTGACGATCTGTTTGCCGAGGTCGTAGCCCCAGAACGATACGGCGACTGCGTGTATGCGATTAGCTGGTCGTTCCATCCCAATTGGCCAAAGGAAAGGAGAGTAGCATAAGCATACACATAGGCGTAACACCCACAAGCGGCGCACTGACACCGGCATAGAGGCCCCTCCTCAACCCATCCCTCGCAACGCTCTTCCGCACCACGTCGATGGCCGAGGAATAGACTCCTTTGTCGGCAGTCTGCAGTCGCACCTTGACGAGATCGAACGGGTGTCCAACAACGACGGCGCACACGCCACCGAAACCTCCGGCGGCAAAGGATCGCAGTTGGGATGATAAGCCGGACTTGACGGCCTGTGCCTCGGCCTTGAGATCCGCTTTCAGCTCATCCTTGGTTTCGGGGATGTGCGGTAGCTTGTCGGCGACGGGGGCCGGGAGCGAGGAGTGCAGCTTCTCGTTGATGCCGTCCTTAGCAGACATGGTGGCGGTAGTCTGATTGTCCGCTTCGTCTGATTGCTTGTTTCGCGGAGAGTATTTGATCCCGAGGCGCAAAAATGGGAGAGCAGAGGCGAGTCGAGTTGGACTTTGAAGCAGGGTAGGTACCTATCGAGCATGTATGACGAGATGGAAGGTCTTCTATGCGCGAATTCACCATTCACCGGATGAATTAGAACTCTCCTCTAGCCTCGTCTGGTTGAATACACCTGTTGCGATCTCTTGCGCCCAAGCGTTGGTGAGCACAAGGGAAGTCCGTATGCTTTACAAAGGGCGGTAGCTGGGGTTGAATTTCTTTTCTTTCCCTTCCCTCGAGGCCGTTATTTCGGTAATGCTCAGCCGAGCAACGTCAGAGCTATCCAGACCTCGGCAGACTACAAGGTACAAAAAGCATGAGGACCCACTTTCGGTATCTTTAGGTGAGATTATGTACAGATCAGTACATGTGTAGATCCATAAAACGTGCCAGATTCACGCGAAGCAACATTTAAAACATGCACTTAAACGTCCATTTCGATTTATGGCTTCACCATTGATGCCATTATCTACCTATCATCAGCACTTAAAATCCAAAAGAGACATCTCAGCCATGTCGGACCAACACCCTTTCATAAAGGATGCTTGGCTTGAGGGATATTTGTGCCTCGGCCAAGTCGGCTCAAGGGATGCAGATACCAGATACCAGATACCAGATACCAGATACCAGATACCAGATACCAGATACCAGATACCAGATACCAGATAGCTCCTGAATATCATCAAGTGCCCTAGGCCACTAGGTAGACCGAATACAACCTTGAGGTGAATGTAAGGAGGATACAATTATCAGCATAATGAATCTCACCAGGCTTTACTAACATCATATCCCGTGTACCTAGGTATCACCAGCACACCTCAAGCAAACATCGACGGTACTAAGCTCGGCCCGTCCAACTTGGAGCCGGCAGAAGCCGTCGCGTGCCTGACCCGAATAGCTGATACGTTACCGCTGATGTGTAGCCTGTACGTCATAATCATATGCCAAAATCGCATGCACCACATAAGGTTTGCGACAGCGAATCACGGGTAATTTTTTTCTTATTTCTAATCCACTCCAACATGTGTATACGCTTTCTATCCGGAACGTATATACAGAACGTAAGATAGGTATATCAAGGGGTATAGTTTTTCCTCGTCTTCCTCGTCTTCCTCTACTCCGTATTCTCCATCCGCGCCACTATCTAGCCTCTCCAAACCAATACACGCTGTCCAATGGAAAGGAAACATTATCATGTCGAGCTAGTTTCGAACATTGCCACGAGGGCTCGGTGTCTCGCGGCGCTGCTTATAAGTTCAAGTCGAGGAGGGCAGTCAGTCCGTTATGCCAACCGTCCCCGCCAGTCTCAATACCCACTCGATCCCTTGTTCGTCATGGCATTCAGACGACCCATCCCACACCAGCATGTCGTATCGCCTTCTCTCTCCACCTGTATCGTCAAGTAGATACCATGGTTGGCCAGGTAGTTCTGCACCCTCTCTCGAACCTCCTCTAGGTCCGCGCCCCGAATTGCCGCCACGTGCATCACCCCCAAGAGTTTACTTCCAGACTCGCTGCCGGCCCCGTCGTCGACCCAGAATTTCGGTACCGAATATGACGCTACGCCTCTCTGGTTGGTGATCTCGGACAGCGTGTTTCGGAGGTTGTACTCCGTGTCCGCCGGGATCGTTAGCAGCAAGCGCTGGGCCGACGACTTGACTAGAGGAATCGCCGTGATGAGGATTAGATACGCAATCAGGAAGGACGCCAACGGATCCCAGCCGGACCACGGGAAAAGATAAGTCAGTACGGTCGATATGATAACCGAGGCACTCCCTAGTGTGTCTGCGAGAATGTGCAAGTAGATTCCGTGCATGTTCTCATTGTCGTGACTGTGAGAATGGGCGTGGCTATGGATATGGCCATGTTGATGATCATCGTGGTGGGCGCAGTCGTGGTTATTATGGTCCTTCTCATGTGCGTGACCGTGATCGTGAGAATGGCCATGCGAGTGGTCATGGCCGTGATGGCCGTGGGAGCCAAAAGCAAAGATACCTAGCAGGTTGACTGCCAACCCCAAGGTACTGACGATAAATAACTCTTGAAGCCTCTTGGTTTCTCTTCCCTCCAATAATCTCTCAAATCCTTCGAACATGATCTCAAGACTGATAAGGCTACAAACACCGTTAGCAGAGAACGTTAGGCAGCGCAAATTCAAGACCTACATCAGAAAGACACCATTTGCAAATCCGCTCAAGGTTTCAATCTTTCCAAACCCGTAGGGAAACCGCTCGCTAGGGGGCCATTTGCTCATGACCGAAGCAAAAAGGCCCACAGCTAATGCCACGCAGTCGAAGAACATGTGTATGCTATCGCTAAGCAGCCCCAGTGAGTCGGTAAGATACCCGTATACAGCCTGGACGGCCATGAAGGAGAAGTTGACGCTGAAGAGGCAAACGTCAGTAGTTGTCCTGTTAGGTTCAGGGGTTCAGTTCCAAGTTCGTACCCCATGAAATAGAAAATGCGCCTAGAATCCTTCTCGGTCATGATTGCATGGATCAGTGGCCACTTTGATGTGAAGGGCAGCAGCAATGCTGTAAACTTGGAGTAGCTTGCTCCGTGTACGTGGTCGTGTCCATGGTCGTGTCCATGGTCGTGTCCATGGTCGTGTCCATGGTCGTGTCCATGGTCGTGTCCATGGTCATGATCATGACTCTCGTGTTTATGCTCGTGGAAGACAGAAGCAACGGGAGCCGCGTGATTTGAGTTCTTGGGCGCGTTTGCCATATCATCTTTCTCTGGACTAGGCAAGTCCTCGGTAGTCCGTCTTAAGGGCGACGGTCGGTTTTCTCGTCTTTGGAGCGGAATGAAAGAATTTGCTCGATATTGCGTCAAATTCTGCCGGGCTTGCGTCTTAGCATCGTGGTCGTTATGGTCGTGATGGTCGTGATCAATGCTCGTGTTTTGCTTTTGGCCTTGGGGATACGACTGTAGAGAACGGGTCGATCTGGAGTGGCCAAAGGACGGAGGAGAATGGGAGTGCGAATGGGAATGAGAATGGCCGTGGTTGTGCGCTAATGGGGGTTGTGGTAGTGCGTACGAGGACGCCATGGTCTCGTTCTATGGGTCTAGTTCGCTCGGAGATCTATTCGACTATCGACAATCGGCTAGCTGGCGGTGATTGGAATTTACGAGCCTCAAAGGACTCTTCGTAGTCAGTTTTATCGCATAAGAAGGGATGAAATAAGCAATTTCCAATTGATTTCTATCCGAGCCGACTGTGTCTCGTCGAAGCTTTATTGATAGGTACCTAGCCTAGGTATATCCACCAGTTGGCCGGACCAAGCAAGGGGGCGTTCGTGCGCGTCGAAGTGTTTTCTAGAAAGATTACACTAGATCGGTATTTGATCAGATAGTCAGACAACGATGGAAACGTGATGGCGACACATCACTTTTTAACAGACAGAAATAGTAAGCAAGCCAATGGAAACAGGCAATCGTGGCATCTTCTGTCGATGGAAGAACAGAGGAGGAAAACGAGCGGCAGCGATATGGAAGAAGGAAGGTCGCTGTTCTCCCCCCCGGTCCCTGAATGCGGTTCCTCAATGTTGCTCTTTCCGATCTTGTCCAAGTTCCAATCTATGATGCAGCCTGCAGCGGATCCCGCCATATTAGTACACAAGTACCTCTAGTGGTTGCTGTATGTTAGGTACTTGTACAGTAAGATTACTACTACTATAACAGGCTGTTAGGTCTCGCATGGCTTATCATAGGCTTACAGGCTTGATAAACACCCCGACTTTGATGCCTATCAGGGGACGCTAGTGGTCGAATTAGGGCCTCCCCTGATGTAGGTACCGACAGCTATCAGGGTATTGGCGGGGAAGATCCATGTCGGACATCAGCAAACATTTTGACGTAAGGCTTTAGGGGAGCCTTGAAGTGTGAGGGTGTGAGGCTTCAATACAACACAACACATGCATTTACACACTTACACACCGACACTGGCACATCGGCCACTCTAACTTGACAACAACCTTGCAACCTTGCATGACACTACCTACGTACTTCAACTACCATCACTGCTTAGAAGTTGGGTCACGATGACCTAGTCACCTACACTTGACCGTACATACGATAGTGAGATGCGCTCTACTAATGTCCGGCAGCTCTGGTCTAAGTTGCTAAAGAGGAGCGTGTGAAGGGACGCAATAAGAGCTATCCCCTGACGCTATTTTATCTCTTTCATTCGAAAATGGCATACCTGGGCATAGTCCTAGGCTTTACCGCTGTTGGCTTACTACTCGGCCTCGCCGTGGTTTTGACCATGCTCCCCTCACGCTACGTAAAGCACTCACCTGCATCAAAGGAGTCTGTCTCTGTGCAAGTCTTGGTCCTTGGAGACATTGGCCGAAGCCCACGCATGCAGTATCATGCATTAAGTGTTGCTAGACACGGCGGGAGGGCTGATATCATTGGTTACCATGGTATCTTTATTTCCATTATTTGTGAAAGCAGAACAAGGCATACTAAGCTGTCATACAGAATCGGCCCCTCATCCTGACCTTCTCACCAACCCCCGGATCAAGATCTACCCATTAGCACCCCCACCAAGCGTGTTGAAGTCTAGATCGATCCCCTTTATTATCTCCGGACCTTTGAAAGTGCTGTGGCAGATTTGGACCCTGATTCGGGTCCTAGGGTATCAAACGCCGCCGGCAAGGTGGCTCCTAGTCCAGAATCCCCCGTCCATACCAACTCTCGCCATCGCTCTTCTCATTTCCGTCCTGCGCAACACCCATCTCATAATTGATTGGCACAATTATGGCTGGAGTATCCTCGCCGGCACCAAGGGGCGCGATCACCCCTTTGTGGAAATTTCGAAAGCGTACGAATGTGCGCTTGGTCAAGCAGCGCCGACCGCCAGTATCACCGTCACCCACGCCATGAAGCGGCAGCTGGAGCGTGAGCCTTATAACATCAAGTCGCCGATCTTGGTCCTTCATGATCGACCGGCTTCCATCTTCCAACCCCTGAAGTCCCTCCCAGACCGCAGGGACTTCCTAGAGAAACTACCGGAGACGAGAGATTTCGCCTCGAATATCATAGCAGGTCAGACGAAACTTATAGTGAGCAGTACTTCCTGGACGCCTGACGAGGACTTCTCGCTTTTGCTCCAAGCGCTGGTCACGTATGCCAAGGAAGAGACAGCTTGTCCGGTTATCGTGATCATTACGGGGAAGGGGCCACAAAAGGCGATCTACGAGGAACGGATCCGGGATCTACAGAAAAGGGGGGAATTACCCAACATTCGCATCCTCACTGCGTGGCTTACAATGGAAGACTACGCCACACTTCTAAGCTGCGCCGATCTCGGGATATGCCTTCACATGTCCAGCTCAGGAGTCGACCTACCTATGAAGGTCGTGGACATGTTTGGATCCGGTCTGCCAGTCGCGGCATACTCGGGGTACGAGAGTTTCGACGAGTTAGTCAAGGAGGGAGTAAACGGATGTGGCTTCGAGACGGCAGACGAGTTGGCTATCGTCCTGAAGCGGCTACTCAGCGAAGACGGCTCGGGGGAGCTCAAGAATTTGCGTGAGGGGGCGAGAAAGGAGAGCGACTTACGATGGGATGAGGAGTGGGACCGAATACTTGGCCGTGTCTTAGGGGTTGTTGATTAAAATGGTACATGAAGATCTACAAATCACACACGACAGGATGATACGGCACTGCGGTACAGAAATCGCTAAATTGAAAAAGGATGGAGCCCTAAACGCCTTCCGGTAATGCTAGGATCAAGGAGATGTGGAACGAACTCTAGAGTATGCAGCGTTATTCAAAATATGCGCCCGCCGTACCCCTACCAAAAAATCACAAATCGCTATCATGCTTAGGATGCCGTGTATGGTCGTTCATTCATTTCATTTGCCCCGGCCTGCCTACAACTCGCCTAGACTCTCTCTTACACACTGTCGGACCCTCTTCCGGAATTCCTTGGGCCCGCCTTCGCGTTCGGCGCGCAACAACTTGGCGGCGTCTAAGTTGGCAGGACTCTCGTCGTTGGGTTCGTTGAAGAGGCTGAGCACACTGAGGAGGATGGTTTCGGGAGTCTGCACGGGACTCCAGCGTTCCGAGGCGCTCTCGTAGCCGTACTTGTCCTCCTCGGGCGGGTGGAGGATCGATATGCAGAGTTCGCCGCTCGGGTAGATGTTCGGGTGGAAGGGTACCGGCGTCTGAAAGACGAGCTTAGGAGGGAGGTGAGGGTATTCCGGAGGGAAGGTCATAATAGCGCGGAAGTAGGCGCCTGCCAACCGGTTAGCTCTTCTAGATACGTAAGGCGAGTGAAAAGGAAGAGAGGCCAAGATACATACCACCGTAATACTTGCAGTCGTCGTTGATCATAAGGATTACTTCCCACTCGAAGACATTACTTTCCCGGACGAGCCCCACGGAGATACCTGATATGTCCGACGTGTGCATTTCCTTGAGCTGCTTCTGGAGTAGCCGGGCGGACCCCGTAGATTGTCCTGACGATGTAGCCGCTGACATGGTGGACCGTGTGTGACGTCGAACGGTAGTGACGGAAGATGCTGTGCGACGAAGGAATGGTAATCGCCGGGAGAATGTCACGAGAGAATGGGTACGGGCTTATTGGCGTACAAGGATACGTAGCTAACTATGTGCAACGGCGATCTCGGCCAATGCTCAGTGCTACGTAGGCACTCTTGGTTCTGTTAAAAGAAGGCTGCAAGTTGGGGTGAAGGGTAAGTGTGGTCGTGTCGCGGAAAGTTTGGCAATCGACGGTGGGGTCCTTGGCTTATGTATCAATGGCGAAAAGTTACGATTACGTAGCAGGGTAGCAGGGTAGCAGGGTACCTATAGCAGGGTTGGGATGTGGCTACATGTAGGCACTAAAGTAGCTACGGGAATGTTCACGGTATAAATATTTGGAAGGACCAATCGATTGTATGGTTCCGTACAACGTGTATTCCAGTGGTTTCTTGTTGTTCATTAATTGTCTTTGTTATTCCGTGACGGTAGTGAAAGCGATTTGGGGATGTTGGAAGCATCGCATTGTGCGGAGATACACAATGCGACGCAATGCTACAACGATCCAGAGAGCAAGTCGACAAGTCGAGTCCAAACTCCTGCAAGGGCGGGTAGATGCAGACGGGGACTTGCTTAACGAACCACTCAGAACTCCACGCTTAAGACACTTTACTTCGAGGTAGACTCGGCGCCTACCTTTGTAAGTAGGTAGGTAGGTAGGTAGGTAGGTAGGTACCTTAGATAGAGATACCGTACGGATAGGACATAGGTAGAGAGGTGTTTGTGCTATATAGATTGGACCCCAGACCTGATGGATGAATCGCGTATTAGATCACATGTCATGGGAGTAAGCCTAGCAGATCAGGTATAAGTTGACGAAGCGTAATATTCCCCCTTGGTTTAGGTAGGTAGTCACTCTCGATTGTGTCGTGTTCAATATCCATGATAGACGGGTATCATAAGCCATAGGCTTCAAGTATGTTGTCCGAACCAAACCCCAGTGAACCAACCGAACGCCCAGTTTAATGCATCACGAATACCGCATCCCGTACACGTTACATGGATGTTACGCCACAACTATCCCATTACCCAGCTCCAGCATCGTAACTATTTCTTTTTCGAAGTGCCAAAGCCGGTAATTCCCATAGCGGCCATCATGTCGTCCTCGTCATGCTCACCCTCGACCCGGACGTCGTCACCGTATTCGACCTTAATCTTCTCCTCAGCCTCTTTCTCGGCCTTCTTCTTCGCCATCTCCTCCTGCCTCTTGAGTCTCCTCGCCTCCCTCTCCTTAGTCGCCTCCTCCTCGCGCATATCTAACCGTTCTTTCAGAGTCGTGACCGCCGCCTTCTTCTGCTCTTGGAGCCGCTCCCACACCTCGGTGATACGGTCGTGAACATCTTCCGCCGTCGCCTTCTTGACCTCGCCCGTCTCGCCGATGTTGCGCAGATGCTGCATGCTGTTGACGTGCTCGACCCATTGGATGTTGTCCTTGAACGTGAGGTCGCAGGCGCCGCAGTAGAAGCCCGCGCTCCGCCCTCTCTTGCCCTGGCCCGCGCCCGCCGGCACCAGCACCGTCTTGCCCACGTTGGCTTCGAGGTCGATGATCTCACGTCGCGCCCGCGTGTGCGTCTCGTCGCCCGTCATGGGCTTGTAGTATTTCTTTCCGGCCATCTTGGCCTCGTACCGCGCCTTCGCCTCTTCCTTTTCGGACGCCTCCCGCACCTTGGCCTTCTGCGCATATTCGTCTAGGTCGTAATTCCGCCGAAAGGACGTGTCCGTCGCTGGCGTGCCGTACGCCGAGCCCTTCTTATCAGACATATTCGATCGAGTTTCGATGCGCGTGTTAGGGAATAGTTATGGGTTGAGAAGTGAGTTTCCTCAAGGAGGATCTTGGAATGAATTAAACGAGAAAGCTGAAATCTTTAATGGATAAGCTGTACCTTATCAGCTTTCGGTATCCATCTGATGTACCCTGCCCCTTGTTCGACACCTAAATTTACCCCGCGATTTATTCTAGTAGGCACATTATTCACATAGAAGCTATGTTCCCCGCCTAACTTCAAATTTCCAAGATCGAGAACAGAGCTGCGATTTTTTCTTCTCGATAAGCTGTTCAATCTAGTCTCACGATGCTATATCTCGTAGGATTAGGTCTCTCTGACGAGACGGATATCACGGTCAAGGGCCTCGATGTCGTCAAGAAGGCATCGCGGGTGTATCTCGAGGCCTATACCAGCATTCTTCTGGTAGATCAGTCTATCCTGGTATGTCCGTCATTGTCGCATCGCGAGAGCCTTCTCATATAACTAACGCTAATAATGTAGTAGGAAAAATACTATGGCCGGTCCATCGTGGTAGCCGACCGCGAGATGGTCGAATCCAATAGTGACGAGATACTGCGCGACGCCCAGACGGTAGATGTCGCATTCTTAGTTGTCGGCGATCCTTTTGGGTATGAGGAACAAGAGATATCTCTGTAATGCCACTGACTTATGTGACAACAGCGCTACTACACACACTGATCTCGTTCTACGGGCACGCGAGCTCTCGATCCCCGTACAGACGGTACCCAATGCCTCCATTATGTCCGGTATTGGTGCCACTGGGCTTCAGTTGTACAACTTCGGTCAGACAGTGTCCATGGTCTTCTTCCTAGATAACTGGCGTCCGGCATCATTCTACGATCGGATCAAGGAGAATCGGACCATCGGACTTCACACGCTCGTTCTCTTAGATATCAAAGTCAAGGAACAGAGCTTAGAGAACATGGCCCGAGGTAGGAAGATCTATGAACCGCCGAGGTACATGACAGTCGGCCAGTGCGCGCAGCAGATGCTTGAGATCGAGGAAGAAAAGCAGGAGGGTGTGTATGGACCGGAAAGCCTGGCCGTTGGAGCTGCGAGGGTTGGCGGCAAAACAGAGAAGTTCGTTGCCGGAACGTTACAACAGCTCTGCGATGCCGACGAAGCTCTGGGACCACCACTTCATAGCTTGGTGCTGCTCGGGAGGAGGGCACACGAACTGGAGAGAGACTATACGCGCGAGTTTGCCATTGACAAGGAGGTATGGAACACTATCTGGAATAGGGATTATGGTAAGCAATAAAGAACCCTATGGTCATTAGGCATTTTATTTCATGTTCTAGCTTGGATGGTTTATAAATGTAGGCCATCCACGTCTACATATCCACCAACTCAATGAGACGCTCTCCACGACTGGATCTTCCTCTCGCTGATCTCCCGAAGTTTGTTGACATTCGCCGGCTGTCCCGTTATGGTCCCCTTAGCTACCTCTGCAGCAAATCCGAAGAAGGTCTTGTCACTGATAGAGTAGGTCGCTGTTGTCATCTTGACGCGGATAATTCCGATGCGCGGGTCATTTTCTGAACCATCATGAATTCCGTCCCCCAAGTCGCCTAACCAAGCCTTCAAGGTTGGTTGATAGTATTTCTTAACCTCGCTACGATCCGTTTCGATAGAGGTTGTACCCGAAATGGAAGCCCATTGGCCAGAACTGTCCAAAAATGCAATGTTGACATGCGAATCATTCTCTAACTCGTCGGTCTTCTTGGATTCCGTGTTGGTGAAGAAGAGCTGATCAACACCTCCGTGCTCCTAAACAGCGTTAGTTCGATATCGCAGAATACACGAGGATAGCGTTGCTACGAACCTTTGCCGCTACTGCCATGCAACGAGATACGAGTTTCCCAGTGCTGGCGTCCCTAGTAGTCATCATTCCAAATTTGCACGAGGTAACGAACTTATCGAGCGACTCGATCTTCTGGCTTGCCGGGAGGTCATCTTTGTTGGCGACCTTGTAGGGGTCGGCAGGCTTATCGCCTGTGTTTGCGTTGGAAAATGTAGACATATTAAATCAGTGCTAGTGGGTGGTTCGGTAGTCGTCTCGTGTAAGTCCAATCTGTGTAACGCCTTGTGGGAGAAGATTGGATGTGATGAAGGACTACTAGACGTAGGAAGAGACGAGGACTAGATGGCTATTTGAAGGAAGAGTCGAGCAGCAATGGCTTCCGCAACGCATCATGTTCCATTCATGTCCCATTCCTAAGAAACCTCGATCTCGTCAATTCGCACGATCTTAGTGGTGCTATGCCGTGAGGCGCATCAGATGTCATCATAGATATCGTTTTTCGGGTTCGCAATACAATGTTTACCTGTACATACATGACGTCAAGTTAATGAGACCTAATTGAATTTCTGTAACACCTACTATCCTCTGTCCTAGATGCAACGTGTGCCATTTTCCTTGTCGCAAAGGCAAGAGGTATCACAATACGACATGGGATATTGAGCCCACGGATCAGCTACCAGGCATTTCTTTGTTCTGCTCAGAGCAGGCTGAAGCAGGCTGAAGCAGGCTGAAGCAGGCTGATGCAGGCTGATGCATGTTAGTATACGATATGTGAGTAGAGAAGAACATTGAAGCTATCCCGATCCCACATGCAATACATAATACATGCAAGATGCGTCAGGGGTCAAGGAAGTTGAGGATAAGATAGATACCTACGCTTTGGGATGCATCTTTCCTGCTATTGCCCGATGCGGTAGGCCTCGGTGGGATTTAGACCTATCGATAGGTTAGGTCGATGTAGGGTATAATTAGAAACAAACTCCCGATCTGTGCTGCTTTCGACCGGAGAACGAAGCAGGTACGGACATACGACCATACGACCATACGGCCATACGACCATACGCAGCCGGAGCAGGTCTTACGCGCAAATGCAAGCACTCAGACTCACTACTCACTCAACAATACCAAAATATGACACCTCGCTTGTCCAGTACCTTATGTATCATCAAACCAAATTCAAGAGAAAGGGGAGTCATTGCCTAGTATACCTAATGTATGTATGCAGTATGTTCTTATACTAGGTACCTAACGTATGACACGACATACCTAGGTACATGAATGATGTAGGTACCTGCACTCTTCAAGCTACCTTAGTACCCTAATTCCTTCCTCCCCTTCATCCTTCCCTGCCCCTCCTTCCCGCCTTTCCCATCCATGGCTTGTACCTCCACTACGGTAAATATGAGTAGAAGGTACCAGAGTGTGCATTAGGTAGGTACGTGACTGTTGACCAGGCTGGGGGATTGGGGCGTAGTGACCTAGGTAGCTACCGTAGGTACTGGGGCCATACATCAAAAGTCCTCGTCCCTCACCTAATCGGAGACCCGCTTACTCCATCCAACTTCCATCCAAATCAGTTTAGCTGTAGCTGTCTGGTGCACATCAAATCACCTTACCCTGCTGCCCTGGCAGCACCCTTCCGATCTACAACCTCACCAAGACTACATACCTAAAGACCTCTCTGTCGGCCTAGGCCGATAAGGTACTTTGCCTGCAGCGTTCGCCTTCTCTGACCCCAAGGTGTGCATTTCCTGAGGTTTGGCCCTCGTTTTGTGCCTGGCGCTTTTTCGTGGCGCCCTTGACTCCGGCCTCACCTTTCATCGTCCGCAGGCTCAGACAAAAATTCAACATTACATCCATCTCAATCAACCAGGTTAGACTTCTTTGTCTCGTGCAAACGGTCTCCCAGAACAAGTCCTACTACACCGCATACTGTACCAGACGGAAGGTTCGTGTACAATCGCCGAGGTCTACCTAGTTCTGCGCGTATCTCTACATTGCCCGCCTTCAATTCTCCGGGAGTTTCCCACGCAATTTTGAGTTGCGCTACGGCGGTTATGAGCCATACCAAGAAATCCTGCGATCATCAGTGTCATTCGACATGGTAAGAATCACCGTCTTCCTTCGATATTTCTGTTTTGCTAATATCGCCTGCTCAGAACATCGCTTGGGAGTGCCGTGATCAGGCCGATCAGGCCGAGATCTATTACAATCATCCCCTTCGCACCAAGGTCAGACGTCTTGAAGATGAGAATCTAACGTTGAAGCGACTCCTCCGCGAGAACGGCATCAGCTGGCAAACTCGTCCCAAGTCCGTTCAGGCATCTGGTGGACGCGTTACTCGTTCTTCTTCTTCCAAGGCTAGATGCAAGCCCCTTCCACACGTCCCTGTCGAGGTCCAACTTAGAATTCTTTCGTTCGCCTTGACCAGCTCGCATCCCATCGTCGACCCGCTGTGCAGAGTCAAGCCGGAGCACCTTCTGGTGCGAGAGAAGACCAAGACCCCTCAGCTTGCCATTCACTTCTTGACAACATGCAGGGCCTACTACGTCGAGGGCAACAAGGTCCTGTGGTCTAACAACTCCTTTGTTTTCACCAACCCCGAAGCCCTCAGAAACTTTGCCGAGGTCGACTTCAAGTTTCGACAGCACATCAAGGAAGTCAACTTCCGCCTCATTGCTCGATTTTATGACGATGAGGAACGAACCCACAAGATCAGTCGTCATCACCACCCGGATCTGAAGAAGCCGGTCGCCTTGACCGTGCACAAGCGCCCTAAGGAGAACACCCTGGCTCGTCGAGGTTTCCGCACCTACGGTTGGTATCAGCTGGTCGATTTCTTGACGGCCTTGCTGCCCCCTTTCGATCCTGATCGTGTGTCCCCCTATGACGGAGCAACAATAGCCTATCCACCCGCCCCGAAGCTGCTCCCAAGCCTAGAGAAGCTTCGCATCGACTTCGTCAATTTCGGGGATGACATGTTCAACAGCCCGCCGCCTCAGCTGCACGAGCTCGCTTCCCACCAGCTTGGGTGCACACTGAACGAGGTGGTTTTGACCGGTCTGCCCAGCGACGACAGCGGCCTTCGAGCTTGCAACGAGCTGGCGGGCCTTTTGAAGGACGAGGGCTTGCTCATCGACCATGCGCCGTCTATGGTGGCTCTGAAGAACAGCATCCGTGCTCTCAACTGCGGTTCGAACGAGTGCCACTATTCTGCCAAGGTCGTTCGAGCGATGCGACCAATCGCCGATCATCATCACGACGACTTTCACGGCCATTTCGGTGCCGGCTTCCCCGCGGCGCCTAAGGAAGAAGGCGAACCGCCGTTCTCGCCCTATCATTCTTGTCGAACCATCTGGAAGCGCGTGCCGGTCAAGATCTACGAGGGTGACGAACGCAAGTGGATGCTATTCGACAGAATGAGTGGACACCCATGGGATGAAGTGGAAGACGAGGCGACCATGTTCGACTTTATGGGGGGATCCGATGATGGCAGCGATGAAGGCATAGTGTGCGATAATTGCGGCGAGATTCATCCCGGAGCCATCCCTCCGTTGGAGATGATGGATCTCTATGACGAGCTATGAGCACACACTATCGGGGAACAAAGGTCCGATCTTGTACGACGATTACGAATCACATGCATATGATACCAGGTTAGGTTTGCTTTGCTTTGCCATCGGAATTCTCAGGGGAGGTTATGTTTGCAGGGGAAAAGAGAAAAAAAGGGGGAAGGGGATCTGTATGTGACGAGAGTATTCGGAGATACGCCTCGTAGATGGCCGCTAGATCGCATTGCGTAGTATACGCACGAGTTGATCCAGCATTGGAAGGTATAAGGTGTACTTACTACTGTATGTGCTTTGCGCATAATAGAGATGCATTCCTGACTGCGTTTGATCTCGACGGTAATGATGCTGGTTCTTGATGTCCTGGGGGTCAGTTCCTTCGTGTTCTCCATTCGCTTCGACGGGTTCATAAGACCACGAGACCAACAACGCGCCTTAGGCATAAAGAGGCTGTACAACCATCTACTTCACCTTACAAATGCTACCTATGTAGCGATTGCACGATAGCTACTTCTAAGAGCTATGGTTAACCATGAGTATGCAATCTGATCGTTATGTGTAATCTGTTATTCATTCCTTGGCCTACTCTACAGCTCCGCTCGCTCCTCTCGTATCTAGCTAGAGCCCGTATTTCTAGATACGGCCAACTTCTTCATCGCCGGCGTTTTTATTGGTTTCATCCCGTAAAACTCCAGTGACAGTACACTATTCAGTGGTCGTAACAACATGTGATGAATCGTCCCTTTTGATATCAAGGCGTGAGGTGATCAAGCACTACTCATCCTCCTCGGACTCGTCTTCTTCCTCTTCCTCTTCCTCCTCCTCCTCCTCCTCGACCTCGACCTCTTCTTCGGCTTTGCCATTCACTTCTCCGTTGACAACACCGCCCTGATTTTCCAACTGTAACCACTCGTCCCATTCGGGGAATAGCTCGTCATCCTCCACTGGAATACCGATCATCTTTGCCGTGCGACCCTTCTTGTTTTTCTCCAAGCTTTCCTTCCACGACTTGACCGCCTCCACAGTCAGGCTCGGCTTGTACGTTTGCGAGAACAGAACCGCCTCGGCTAACCTGTTCGTTCTCGTGAGGACGTCCACGCAACCTGCAGTATCACCCAGCAGCCATTTGCAGGTAAATGCAACGTTGTGCGCGCCCGACTCCTCGGCCTGTGCTGCAAGCGCCTCCAAACCTGCCTGGTCCGAGGTGCTCGAGTAAATCAGCAGCAATGACCCTAGGTCTTTCGCGTGCGTGAAGCACTCGGTCGCGAGCGGAACTTCCCAACCAGAAAGAGCAGCATCACCCAAAGTCTTCCACTTGTGATCGTTATCGGCTTGCCGCGCGAGCTCTACGGCAATGTCGAGTTGGTTTAGGGCCAGCGACAAGTCGAACTTGTGTTCCGGATCCGTAGCAACTTCGAGGGCTAATTCCTTGTGGCCTTGGCCCTCGAGGAATCTTGCGATCTTGTTAAGCTGGTCGGCGGGGATGCTAGGGAGCAACTCGCCGGCTGTGTCCATGTCATCACGGAGAACTAACGTCTGATACTCTAGTACGGGGAGCGAGAGGGAAAAGCTTGTGACGTTCACGTCTTTGTCGGCGAGATATATCCGAGAGTCTCTCTGGATGTAGCCGAGGACATACATCGGTTGGTCGAAATGGGAGATGGTGTAGACTTGGTCACCGACCAGGTAGTTTAGTCGGTTCGTGCTGTTAGTGTAGATGAAGCAGTCGCCAACCCATTGTCCCGTCCGTACGCTACGAGAAGAGTTAGTAACGAATAAAATTTTGTCAGCCGATGTTCTCACCTCTCGGAAATATCGGTAATGACCTCGAAAGCGGCCTCAACTCCATCTTCGTCTACTTGACCATCCTGAGTGGCCTCGATGTAGTTCTCGCGAGAAAACCTCAAGACGTAGAAGGTGTCCTCACATGCCAAGGTGACAAGCTCGCCGCTGTCCGACCAGTAAACCTCCTTCGGCTCGACTTCGATTCGTCTTACTAGACTGCCGCTGGCCCAGTCGTAGAAAGACACACCACCCTGCCCCTTTACGCCCAGGAGAACACCGCCAGTCAAACCATCAGCCTGGAATGGGACATCCAGGCCACCCGTCTTCTCGACGAAATTCTTGAAGACTTTGATACTTGTAGCCGACTCACGAATGGCGAAATCATTGCTGTTGTCCTTCGATGCCCACACAAAGTCTAGTGCAGACCCGAAGGCCTTGTTGCGCCACGCTAAGGCTGTGTAGATGATATATTCGCCATCACCACAAACGGCCACAAAGCGTCCATTGGGCGAATGGATGAGGGTCTGGGGATACACTTCGCAGGTGCCGAGCTCTTTCGTGGGTAAAGTGATAGCTTCGTTGTCCTTTATCGAAGCATCTACTATGGTAATTAGTACACGAAACAGAGGCGACACAAAGAGGATGCATACCGCCGCCTTTGATGATAGAAGAGACCACCTCATTATGTCGGGCCCAGATCAGCTTGCCAGAGCTATCCATGGATACGGCAGGCTCTTCCCGTCCTAGCTTGACCACCACCGCGCCGTCGTCGAAACCGACTGCCACCCCTTGCTTGCCACGCTGGTAGGCAATACACCACGCACGCTCTAGACTATAGTTAAGGGATTGCTCGAAGCGGTACGTATTCGCATGCCATATTCTAATGGTGCCATCCTCGGAGCCGGAGATGATGACCGGTAGTTCGGGATGGTAGCAAGCAAAGGATACGTTGTTAGTGTGGCCCTCGAGACTGGCGATGAGACTCTTGGTGGTGTAATCCCAGACCTTGACCGTCCTGTCGTCGGATGTCGTGAGGAGGTAGGGCTTGTCCGAGTGTGGGTAGTAGTCGACATGATTTACACCCTTGGTCTCGTGGGCCTCGAGGGTGAAGTTGGCGGTGGACGAACCCAAGCTCCAGATCTTGACGGTTCTGTCCAGACACGCTGAGGCGAAGGTGTTGGTGTCTTTGGGGTTGATGGCCAGTCCCATTACGTAATGACTGTGACCCTCGAATACCTGTACGCACTTCCAACCCTTCTCCCAATCCCATAGCTTGATCGTCATGTCATCGGAGGCGGTCAGGACGAAGGGTTGCGTAGGGTGAATGGCGATGGCGCGAATGTAGTCGGGATGCGCCTCGAAAGAGGTGATCTTTTCTGAGGTGTTGTAGTTGTAGACTCTAAGTTGGAAGTCGTCGGAGCCGCAAACGATCCAGTTCTTCCTCGCGACGAATCGACCTGCTCGGACGGGGACATCTGTGAGCTCGAAGGTCTTGACGATCTGCTGTGTTTCGTACGACCAGATATATACATGGCCTGTTGATGTCAGTTGTCAGCAAAGCATCCCCAGGTGTATGATATAGAGGCATTCAGGGGTGAACTCACCGCTGTATAATGTGGTTAGAATCCATGGTTCTTGGGGGTGGTAATCGATGCCTTTGACACGCTCGCTGCGCGCAAAGAGTTGTCGCTGTGCGTCAAAAGCCATGTTAGCATATTCAACGGTGGGTTAGCTGGTAGAAATAGAAACGTTTAATGAAGACATGGAAGCTCATTCGTGGAGCGTCGTGTTGCGTATGAGTTCAGCCAAAGCCTACGCCTACGCCTACGACCAAGGCTATCCAGTGGTCAAAGTCCAAAAAACCAAAGGCCAGGTCTCATTGTTTACGTGATGGTCGACTCGCCCGAAAGGGAATCGGAACTAAGCGGAGAGACTGCACACACCTTCACATCCAGCCTCATTTTGCCGAAAGCTCCAGCTCAGATGGAATGGCTCGGGAATGCAATGATTCGTTCGAGGGCGGGGTTGTTGATCGCAGCCTGATGGGAATTATTACATGGAAGGATATGTTTTCAGGTCGCAGTCTGGTTCGTTATTCTTGTCTGTGTTGCGTTGTACAATCAATTGGGTTTCTGCTTTTGCAGCTTGGCCAGAAAGAAGAGGGCCGATGGCTGATGAAGTATACCAATTTACCCTATTTCCACATTTTGTAACTTCAACGGTGGTCACTTCTTTTGCACCAATCAGTGGCTTGTGTGATTATGTGGCGCAAGCTTTCCGCTTTAGAATCCCGCAGTACCAGCCACAAACACTCGCTTATCGCTCGTTTATCGCTTATCGGCGATTTATCCATCTACCGGGAACGTGTGGCTAGACGAGTTTTATGATATTGGTAGACTGGCACACATCCTCATTATGAGGTTAGAAATTCAGATCATTAAGGCCATCAAATCATGCTGGATTTCAAAACTACGCACAGACATACACCAATCACAAATCATCAGATACGATGTTGATAATAATGTTAAATTTTTATTTATCTTGATCGGGAATCAATCTTCGTCTCCTACCCTCATATCGTCGTCTAGGTAGTGAGACTAACTTGAAGGACTCCTCGTGAACGTAACGCGTGTGATGATGGCCTCTTTAGGTAACATTGACCTGATTTGCATCATAATGCGTTCCCGTTCCCGTTCCCTGCCCCAGTGTCCCCGGTATCATATGAACGCCTTTATTCCCCTCATTTCCCATACCAATTGATCGCTCCCATGCCGTAAAGTCATAACACATGCAGAAGTGGAAGCAGAAGCGGAAGCAGATGCGAAGACAGAAAAATCGTGGTGCTTAGTCTTGGCTGTCGGCCTGCACCTTCTGTACGACCTCCAACACCTTGGGATACAGTTTTTCTGACTTCTGCAGACCAGTCACCTTGGCGACGACGTCCTCGGCGCTGTTCTCCGCCATGATCTTGGCGAGTTCCTTGCTCTCGTCGTCTCCCTCTACATTCTGGAAGCGGAAAGCCATCTCGGCCGCGGCCAGCAATGCCGACGTCTCGTAGCCGAGCTCGGCCAATTCGGCAGCAGGGCCGATGAACCGCTCCTTGCGGCCCAACTTCCGCAGGGGAGCACGGCCGACACGCTCTACGGCATCGGCCAGGTGAGGGTTGCTGATTCGGTCGATGATCTTCTTCTTGTACGCGTCCTGCTCTTCCGCAGAGATTCCGTGCTTCTCAACAATGAGCTTGCCAGTCTCTTCGATAGCAGCGTTGACCTGGCTCCTGATATCCTTGTCCCGCATAGCATCATCGACGGTCTGCTTTTGTCTGTTGTAGCCGAAGTAGGCGGCGGTGGCGTGGGATGTATTGACAGTGAATAGCTTGCGCTCGATAAAGGGGAGTAGGTTGTCGACCCACTTGATGCCCTCGATCGTCGGCCGCTCGACGTCGGCAGCCGTGTCCTCGCTAGGCTTGAACGGGGTCTCTTCGACGACCCACTCGTAGAACTTCTCCAACGTGACGTCCAGGCCCGCGTTGGGATCTTGAGCGGGAACAATTCGGTCGATGGCAGAGTTGGCGTAGGCAGCTCTCTCGTGGTGGTCGTCGAGGCGGTGTTCGGGGGTGTTCTTAGGGTGCTTGATGTGACCGGCGAGGGCGTCGGTGGCATTGATCATGTTCTCGCAGGCAATGACAGCCAGAGGCTTCATGTCATTTGAACGCTTGTCGATACCCTTGGCGATGACAGGAGCGATGAACTTGAGAATGTTAGGGCCGACAGAGCAGGTGACAACGTCGGCAGTGGCGATTTCGTCGACCAGTTCCGCCTCGTTGTACTTGGAGTTGATGGCTCGGTAGTTGGTGATCTTCTTGGTGACTGTACCGTCCACACCACGCTCGATGACGTTGTACGAAGGAGTCGAGTTTAATGAGTCGACGAGTTTGTCAACGACATCGGCGAAGATGACCTCGTAGCCTGACTCGTGTAGGAAGCAGGCGACGAAGCCTCGGCCAATGTTGCCGGAACCGAAGTGAATAGCCTTCTTGCCCATGGTGGATGGTTGGTAGTGAAGATGGTTGGATGTATCAAAGAGAAATTGGATGGATATGGTGATATACGAGGATCAAAGGGTTGGTAGATGGTTTTAGGAGTGTCTGGAAAACACTGGAGTAGAACAGTGGGAACGGGAGTTGAGAGATAAAATGGTGGTGGAAAAGAGAAATGGCGGGAAACTTGACGTTCTTAAGTATTACGCAAAGGGTTGGGAATGACGATGAAGGAGTACGGGCAGCCACGAGGTCCACGAGCCCGGCCAATTCGACCGGAAGTTGAGGGGTTGCGGGAATGGATGGGTTCCCAGTCCCTTGCCATTACCATTGCCATTGCCATTGCCAAGTAAGGCGTAGATACTGTATTATACTGTACGGCTCCACCGTATGCAGGACGTTACGTATAACGTACATGAACCCATGAGCATATTTGCCAAGCCTGTCTTAACTGTCTAGTACCTACCGGCAATCCCCAATGCTTGCCCCATTTTCACGTTCCGTATTGCTCTCTCTCCATCTTGTAAGTGGCGCCGACTCCTTATGGACATGTAAATTACACACACACGGCAGCAGACTTCCTATCCATTATCGTCAACCTTATACCTTAGGTAGATAATCGAAACTTGATGCTTGATAGTTTCTCACTTGAGACCCGGGAATATGTACGTCCGTTATATACCACACCCCCGTAACGTCGACAACGCCAAACAGGACAGACACGAATCCTATCTGGTTCGGTCAAAGGTGTTTGCCAAATGATTCGCGATCCCATACCAACCTACCTGATATTTATGTGCATAATAGGAATCCGCTGCCGATATGGTTGTTTGTTCTATGACTTCTATGGTTTCTGTGGTGGTACAACATACACATACAGGTCTCCTACCTATCACTTGTTACGGGGCGCGAATATTCTACAGTTTTCGAAGCATGTTGTCACCTTGTCAGCTTGGTATGTATGTATGTATGTATGTATGTATGAGAAGATGAATTCAGCCAGAAAAACTTTTCGTCTCGCTATGCTAGCTGGGAGAGAATCGTCTCTATCGTATGATCTGACTGTGCTAATATTCGTCTGCCATTGCATGTTGCCGCTCTATCATCTCCACAGTTTTCACGTTTCGTCGGGAAATGGCAACGTATCAGACTCGCGACTCGGTAAGACTTAGGTATAGCTTCCGAATAGTCCCTAATGTAGCTACTACGTTAGCTTTAATATCTTCAATAGCCTCAACCGTCGCGTCCCCGAATCTCGCTAGACCGTATGCTCGATATTCTTCCAGCAATCCCTCGACTTGTCCGGATCGTCAGGAGTATAAAACAAGGGCGTCAAAAGAACCCGTAGAAGAGATCCACCGCCCACCATAAGCGCTCCTGTAGCTAACCGATCGTCTCGACTTAGACGCGAGGATGGACGAATTCATGTCGACAAGGCGAGAGTATATGAAGAAACTGGATGGGACCCTTAATCACAACAAGGTTGCCAAAGTCTGGGGAGCCATGGCCTTGCCTGCTGTACTCTAGCCTCTCCGCACCCAACAACCTTACATCTACATCCCCTACACCCACATCTTTGATCTCTGCTGGGTGCTTGGCGCATTGCCTGATTGCGCATATACTGTAGATAGTTTAGACTCGGTAAGTTGGTCCCTGCAGCGCTATCACGGCTCGCCGCGACCAATGGGACGGTCTCTGATATACATCGGAGGGAGTTATAGAGATGCCGAGTAAGGTGCAGCACCAATATGGCCGGATACAGGATGGTGTGGCCCTCGGCGCTTCTTCATTTATTATCGTGATACGTGATGCCGTTAGCTCCACACACACACGCTCCCTTTAGGCGCAGCTTAACGATGAACTGTGTCGTACCCTCGCACGGCGAGATGTCTACGAGTATGGAGCAGGAGGAGAATACGGAGGCATACGAAAACTCTCAATGTTTACTGCATATAGACACGATATGCAGCAGTTGAAGAATTCTATAATCTCACGGTCTGACAGCCAAACAACCCGCTTACCTATCACGTAAGACATGGACTTCCTGAAAGGGAAAACCAATACGGGAGCTAGTTATTTACCGTTTCGTTTTGAAACGTAGCAAAGACCGAGGGAAGAAGAAATGGTCTTTAACCGGATGAGAGACCAAACAACATCTCAGCCAACCACGAACAGCACCGGGTGCCCCTCCAGCCCTCTCATCCAAGTCTGGAAACCAAAGCCCCCTCCTAATCCTGGCTTATGACCTCATCGTGGGCCACTTTCTCACCATCCTCACAGCCCCTCGCCGTCGTAGAAACCGTAGGGGGTTCCGCTAGCACAGCTAGTAGCGAATCAGGGCTGCGCCAAATGCTACTGTGTGCTAAACGACCAGTCAGGATCCAGGGATCGAGCACATTGCGCACCTTCAACATCATCTCACGATCCCTACTCGTCCGCCTACCAACCTACTAGGGTCCAAAGGGGTCCTAGGGTTGCGATCGATGCACTCGATCGATTCTCGGGTCATTGGCCATTTCACTCCGTTATTACGTACCCCGGCACCTCCAGTACAGTGTGTCTTGGACTAAGTCTTGGGGTCTTTCGTTGGTCGAGTTTGTGCTGCAATGTCTGATTCGTGCTATCGTGTCGTCGTGTCAAGTGAGAGATATACGATAGTTGGCGCCCGAGTCCCGCAAGTCCCGATATTTCGAAGTTCGGTATTTTCAACAGGCCATATGTATGCACAAGTCATAGACCATGCAGTGGCTTGGTGTCCGAAGACCGCCATTATTAATTCGCGATAGCAGGATGGCAAGCAGAAAGTCTTGAGACAATCTCGATACATGTCGTCATTTCGCGTTTCTGTTGAGGATTCTCTGCTTATACATACATAATCAGAAGAGCCAGTTTTGGTTCGACAAGTAGTCGTTAACCAATCATCACTTCTCACATCGCCCAATGGCGTTGTGTCAAAGCTTGACCTGCCGATCCCTCGTCCTATGACGAATCAACCTGGTTGAACCTAGCAGTAGAGAGGTTCAGGATGAGCATCAACGGCTTTCCCCAGGTTTCATGTTGCAGCCTAGTTGATGGGCTGCATAACGAGTCAGCTTGCGCCCTAGCCTTGGGTTCGCCTGGTTCGCCTAGAATGAGGCTGTTGAACACATGTTGCGACGACAGCTGAGGATATCTTGATATTTCGTAACCTGTGCCGTGAGCGAAGCTATTCGCATACGATACTAATCAAGACGCCCCTGCATACAGTGGGCAATTTACCCCAACTCCCTTTCCACCAGGTTACCTGCCTCGGCCAACACTAATGAATTTCGGTATCGTCAACCTCGACTTCTGATAACGACGTGACTCAGCACATTGGCCAGCCGACTATCTAGCACGACCTTGGGGTCAAGCGACCTAACCGCTTAAGAGGGACATCCACTCCTTTGCATGTCGTTGAACTTACCTAGCACTTGATCTCGATCTTTTGAGCCAAGCCAAGATCCACTCGTCCGTTTTTTCTCTTCTTACCCGCGGCTCCATTCGAGATAAGGATTTCGAGGCTGCTTATTGGGCGGTCTGCCGCAGTCCTTACATTGAACGAGGCTATGTATGTAGTCTCGTGAGATTCACTGCCGTCGGTGGTTAGGCATAGGACGGCCCACCGTCGGATGAAACCCGCACCGTGTCCTCAGACGTTGGATCAGGTTGGATCGAGTTATGGGTAACTGACGAACTCGTATGTATCCCTAATCTCATACCTTGCCTTATTCTCACTAAGGCGGTCTGAAGCCTCCTTGCCTCGGGTCTGGATCTATTTTCCTGTCCCGTTTGGCTCAATCCGGATCTCACCTAATTCTTCCGGCGCTGGCGGGCCGATTATTCTGAGGCTGCCCATCTGATTCTAAACTCGCTCGCTGTATTACCCACCGACAAAAGGGGCAAAGTTGTGACTCTTCCCTTGTCAGCCCACGAAAAGGACCGACGAAATTTTCTTCTGTTACTTATCTCGGGGTAATGCCACGATGTTGCCTTATGGTATCGGGAGGATGCGCAACGTGCTACAATGCGTCGTTCCAGTTGCTTGAGAGAAACATGCCGAGTTTCCTCTTTTCTTCGGGTATGAAAACGGTCGTCGGTGTCATCTCCCGGCCTTGCTAACCTCTTGTGGGGCCGAGTTCTCCCGAGATCTTTTTTCCCCCTGAAGCATTTCGATCCACCGACTCCAGAATGTACAGAGGTCTCGCCAACTCACGCCAACTCACGATCTCCGTCAAGAATGCGACGGTAATACTCCGTGAACGTTAATTCTAAAACTCCATATCAATCTACGGCGTCTCTCCAACGGACAGGATACCTTCCCGTCGTTACATTTAGCAGCCGGAAGCTTCATGATTGACACGTGCTACCGCAATTTATTTCATCTATCTGATTATCGTCGGGCTTTCTCACTCATTGCCCAGCTATCACTTGATCCTCTTCTCGTCCAGTCAAATACGCATCACAGTAGCCATCAACCTGAAATCCCTGAGCAATCCCCATGTCCTAGAATATCCAGTAACGTAAGGATATGCTGTTACAGAGTTCTCTGAAGTCGAATCATAAGTGTGCCGTACTGAAGAACAACGCGGATCGGTGTACCGAATGATCACAATGCTCGTAGACTTCATCATGAACCCCAAAGCTTCCCTTCATCCACAGTAGATGCCGCATCACGGTGATTGCAGAGACCTTAGCTTCTTCTCAACTCGTAGTCGTCGATGGTGATATTGAGTGGAAACGTCCGCCAGATCCTCCTGGAATTGCTGCTGAAGGGTTTCGAGCTCAGCTTCCAGCTCATGTCGCTTGCGGCTCGTCTCGTCTCGTTTGCGTGCCTTAGCCTCAAGGTGCGACAGTGCGGGGGATCGGGATCGGGATCGGGATCGGTTGCGCGACGACATGGAACGCTGCGTTCGGTTCCGTGAGGTCTGCGGCTCTTCAACTTCATTCTCGTCTTGCTGGACCTGCTCGGGCTCAGAGATTCCTTGCCATTCGTCGTACACCGAGTCTTCGTCTCCGTCTCCGTCGTATAGTTCTTGGGCACGTGCGCCCTCAGCCGGCACAATGAGAGAGGGCGAAGGCGAAGGGGCACTCTCCTGAAATGCCGCAAACGCGTCCAAGTCGAAGACTCCGGATTGTTTGAGCACGTTGTCTACCGCGTTCTCCGTTACAACCTCATCCCAACCGTACTGGCTTGGTGCCTGGCGGAGGACCATCAACAGGCGGTGGGGAGCTACGCGCCTCTTCTCCAACAACCGAACATTGGGGTCAACTGTCTCCCGGCTCTGTAACAAACCGATGGTTAGCAAAATCTGGTCAACTACGAGAAAGAAGAATGACGAGGAAGAAGGGAAAGTCTCATCCAGCATACATCAAGATGTGCCCGCGTGATCTCGTAGTCCAGCCTATTCAAGGGGGTTTTCCGCAACCGCTGAAGAACCACTCCCTTTGTATCACCGTTGTTAGATTCGACAAAGTGGTGTCCCTTAATTATCCGCATGTAATAGTGTTGTCTTGTCAAGATATGGGCTGAGTCGAAGTTGCTGCGGAGGTGTCGTGCCACATACCAACGGAATTTTAAGCAGTGCCGTTTATCGATAGTGGTTATGATATGTCGGAGCTCCGCATTGTCAGACGGTTTTGTCAAGCCTACATTGTCTTGGGAGCGAGAAGACATCTCATCGGCTTGGGGTTGGTCATCGATGTGGTTGATAGCTTCGTCTTGGCTGTGCTCGCTTCTCGGGGATCCTTGGGATTCGCTCTCGGTGGCATCGTAATCGATAGCATTCGGGTCAGGGCTCAGGATGAGTTCTTCGCTCTCGGGCCAGTCGTCATCGATGTCGACATTGCTGGCTCCAGACGGGCCGTCACTGAATTCTCTGGACGGGGCATTAGGTATGCCGGGACTCTCTGATTTGATGGTGCCGATCACTGGGCTTGATCTTAGTCGATCATCTCGACCTCTGATTGCGTTGTCAACATCCATGACATCCTGTGTGACCGGTGTGAGAGGAAAGGGAAGAAGGTTCAAAAGTTGGTATAAGGGCCTCCAGGGGAAGCACGACGACCTTGTGACAAAGTGATAACTTCTAACCAGAGATCTTGGTGAGATTCACCCTGACAATCGCACAAGTGAGTTGATGAATGGAGAGCTTGATGAATTCCAGGCTAGTAGGACCTGTATCTCGATGATATGGTCCTAGAGAGTCTGTCACTAGAACCCGGGTAGTTTGTGGATTGGGATTTGGATTGGAGTGAAGGGGAATTCCGCGATCAGAGTCAACGTGAACAACTTGGTACGCGAGATGTAGGAGATTCTCATGTGCTAGTGAAGGCAGTAGGGAGTTGAAGTAGACGAAGCTTGCAAGCGAAACGCGGGTTGCCAACCGCTTGATATCCCACCTGAAGACGAGGTTGTCCAAGTCCAAGGTGAGAATAGAAGCACTTAACTTGCCTTGATCTCAAGATGTATCAAAAATGTGCGCGGTTACAAGAGTAAAGGTGGAAGGAATAGGAAAAGGTGAGAGGACAAATGGTGAAGGCAACGCGAGTACTCCTTGGAGCCTTTCGCAGTTAAAATGCGACTTGAAAAATCTTTGTTATCCCACCTATTGCTTGGGACAACAACGCTAGTGATCTGGGAAGGAGCGAGAATGCACATAAAATCACTTTTGATAGTGCACGTGTGTGTACATATCGGGTTTGGCGAACGGATATCTGAGGTTACTGGGCGAACGGTGGACAATGCCTGGTCTAAGCGTTCAGCATTTGGGCAGGTGCTCTAAGGAGTCGCTATCGTATCTCTAGATTTTGTCAAATCCTATCGCTGTCATATTAAGGGCAGTGATAAGAAGTTACGAGTTACTGCTGGAAAGGGGGCCTAGTTACATCCTATGCTTTGGCCACTAATCTCCTCCCAGTCAGTACGAACCGCAATACCAGGATGAATACAGATGTGGCCAGGAAGAGAAATCCGGCAAACAGTTGGATCCCAAGATAGTTCCCTGTGCTGTTTAGTATGGCACCAGCAATGGGAGTGCCGATCAAGGATGCCACCCCGTTCAACATCGATGACATGCCTAGCCGTGTCCCCAGACGGCTAAGATCAGGGGTGAACGATGTAAGTACCACGGCCGGTAGAGCCACGATACCGCCGGTGAAGAATCCGAAGAAGATGGAGAATGCAATATTCCCGGCCCCAGTGCTGGTATTGATCCAGCCAAATGCGGTGATGCCTGCTAGAGTGACGCTGATAAGGAGGGTTTGCACAGGTCCGATTCGATTTGCTATGAGGGATGGTGACAGCCTGCCCATCACAGATGCGGCGTTGAGTATGGCAACAAGATATAGAGCGACGGTCTGGCCCTCTAGACCATGGGAGAGGGCATAGGTCTGAAGATAAAAGATAGGCACGAAGAAGGCTATATAACTTAGGGAGATACCAAAGCAGTAGATGACATAAGGGCGTTCTCTAAATGCCTGCAGGTCGAGCAGCGAACGAATCTCGACCGGAGGTGTGCGCCTACGCAGCACGAGGACGGATATCGAAATCGTGGCGAAGGAGGTGAAGCCCATGATGCGTGTGGCCCAGCCGAAACCGACCCGAGGGAGCAAGCTTTGGAACATGAGCGCGTAGATTACACCCCCAAAGCTGCTACCCGACGTCACGATACCCATGGCGAGGGCTTTCCGCTTCGAGAAGTACTGCGGTATGATGGCGACGGACGGGATATAGAGGCATCCTGTACCTACACCGATACACACGGCCTGCGCCAGCATTACTTGCCAGTATTCCGTACAGACGCTGATCATCATCATGCCGAACGGCACCAACATCCAGCCGGAACAAAGAAGCAGTCGTAGATGCCCGGCATCGTAGAGCGGGCCGCTGACTACACCGACAGCCAGGAGCAAAAAGGATTGAAGGGACCCGATCCATGATATGGCCGATGGGGACATATGCTGGAGTAGTTCACTCTCGTAGTAGGTTTGGAATACGCCGAACATGTTGATCGTACCCCTGATCATGAGTTAGTCGAGCCGCAATTTGTTTAGGATATAACTGGGCCGCATACCAAGTATTGAAATAGAGGGAATATGATCCGACGACTTGAAGCCATGCCGTGAACCCCCCATCCGGTGGATCATCGTCCAAGATAGCTATCTCCGTAAACTCTCCCTGCTTCTCATTCCGATTTGAACTTTCATCGCTTGATACGGTTCCGCTCTCGAGAGTGATACCTAACTGGCTAGGTAAGTTCGCCATTTTCCCGCAGACGATGGGGAAGATACAGACGATACTGAGTGGTGTGTTGAGCTCGAAGTTGTGCTCTCCAGTGGGAGGGGGGAAAGCACACAATCTGAAGTGATTATAATGGAACCGGGGTATATAGAAATACAATGCCGAGAATGTAACCATGAAGTGTAGACGACAGGGATGACAACCATCTTTAGCCGCATACCTGGGGTTCTCTAGTGTCGTCGGCTAGCAAAAGCGACTCTATACCTGGCCGAACTCGGAATTACGTTGCCAGCAATATATAGTCGATCGAGTTGACAACTTCAACTTTTGCTACTTACAGACGAAACTATTTTGTGTGTTCTTAAATGATGATACCTAGGTAGTATTAGTTAACAACGATATTCAGAGACGTAGCGGGCTATAATAATTGTGAAAATTCAGATAGACCATTGCCATTGTAGCTTCATAAGGCCTCTCTATATTAAACAACACACAACTTGATAGACCTCTGTTTGTAGTTTGTAATGTAGTAGCTCTTGGTAGATCAGATTGCTGGCTCCAGCTTGCATTGCGCAAAGCTATTATGTAACAGATTCTTGCTTAGGAGGTACCTACATAGGGGGTGAGGATGTATTATAATTCGAAGCAACACGGTTATCCTCATGAGTGTTTTGTAATATTTACCTGGAATTGCATGACTCACCTCATAGTAACGCCCAAGCATCCTTTGGATACCTCTAAATCTTGATCCTGAATCATCGAATGCGATATTAAAATAATTGACATCTTGTTGGCATTATGATTTGCGTTTCACCCTTCGGTTAAGCAGTTCATAGGTATATCGATCTCTAATGTTTGTTGAATAGCCTGTTTCTGCTCTTCTCAGCCAGTCTTCTACTGCTTAGGGAGGTACAAGTCATAGACAGATTCCAAACCACGCGTTGAACGTAAATACGGAATTTTCATTTGTGTTCATTACTTATGCTCTGTCGGTAGACCATCACAGACAGCCGCCTCATCCAGACAATTTTAGTCATCTTCCCATATCCCCTTGACACATTAAACCGCCAACGGCTTAGAGCCTCGACTCCTTTCCAAGCCTCCAAGTTGATTCCAACCTTCAGGCAGCCGCGAACTTCTTGAAAGCACCGATAAGACTACCGGTGCTAGAATCATGGCCGTCACCGTTCCCGGGCTCATCCAGCTCGGCGAGAATCTTCTTGGCAAGCACCTTGCCCAGCTCAACACCCCACTGGTCAAACGAGTTAATGTCCCAGATGGCTCCCTCGGTGAAGGTCAGGTGCTCATAGTAGACAATCAGAGCGCCCAACTCGGCGGGTCCGATCACGTCGCTTACTAGTACACTGGTAGTCGGTCGGTTACCTAGGAACACCTTGTGGGGTACGAGCTCGTCCGAGGTACCTTCGCTCTTGACCTGATCAGCCGTCTTGCCAATCATGAGAGCTTCGGCCTGCGCGAAGTAGTTCGATGCCAGCATCTTCTGGTGCAGGTTGTTGGAGATGGGGTTGTGCGACTTGGCAGCGAGAATGAAGTCGGTGGGAATCAGCTTGGTGCCTTGGTGGACGAGCTGGAAGAAGGAGTGCTGGGCGTTTGTGCAAGGCTCGCCGAAGAGGATAGGGCCGGTTGTGTACTTGGCGGGCGAGCCGTCCGAGGTGATGGTCTTGCCGTTAGACTCCATAGACAGCTGCTGAAGGTAGGCAGGGAAGCGGTGCAGATACTGGTCGAAGCTATATTGATGTTAGTGAGATGGCCCCATTCATGCCGACCTGAGAACTTACGGAGCGACTAGATGCGTTTGCGCAGCGAAGAAATCGCTATA
Source organism: Hypoxylon cercidicola (assembly GCA_022578845.1). NCBI lineage: Eukaryota > Fungi > Ascomycota > Sordariomycetes > Xylariales > Hypoxylaceae > Hypoxylon > Hypoxylon cercidicola. The sequence continues at coordinate 1,046,420 of MU399503.1, read as the reverse complement.
CCAAACACTCAGAAGACCACCCAGGACGGGAATGTTGTCTTTTAGAGGAGTCTCGCGGAAGTGCTTATCCATCGCGTGGGCACCCGCCAAGAACTTGTGGAAGTTGTCGTAGCCGATGTACAGCGCCACACTGAGACCGATGGCACTCCAGACCGAATAACGTCCACCGACCCAGCTCTCGAAGCCGAACATGTTTTTGCTGTCGATACCGAACTTGGTCACCTCGGACTCGTTGGTGGAGAGGGCAACGAAGTGCTTGGCAATGTCCCCCTTGCCTCCGGTCTTCTCGAGGAACCACGACTTGGCCGTGTTCGCGTTGGTCGTGGTCTCGGCGGTGGTGAAGGTCTTGGAGGCGACAAGGAAAAGCGTCGTCTCAGGGTCCGAGTTGGCGAGTGCCTCAGCCATGTGGGTGCCGTCGATGTTGGAAACGAAGTGAAGGGTCATGTCCTTGGCACCGTAGTGCTTCAAAGCTTCAGTGACCATGACAGGGCCCCTATAACGGTGTTAGAATGCGTAGATCCATATATGCCTCGCAGTATCATGTTCGTGAGGCCCAATGCAGGCGGAGCTTACAGATCAGAACCACCAATGCCAATGTTGACAATGGTTGTTAGTTTCTTCCCCGTGAATCCCTTCCACTCCCCACTCCGGACCTGCTCGGAGAACTCCTTCATGTGTGCTAGAACTTCGTTGACGCCTCCCTTGGTGTTCATGACGTCCACTCCTTCCACCTTCATCTCCCAGCCGCCCACATTGCGCAATGCTGTGTGGTACACGGCTCGGTGCTCGGTGAAGTTGATCTTCTCGCCGGCAAACATGGCATCGCGCTTCTTCTCGAGGCCAGCCTCCTCCGCGAGCTTCACAAGCAAGTTAATGGTGTCTTCATTGATGAGGTTCTTGCTGAAGTCGAACAGAATGTCGGTTCCCGAGGCGCTGTTATGGAAAGTCTTGCTGAACTTGTCGAAACGAGCCGGGTCGGAGGCGAAGGCTTCCTTCAAGACGAAGGTCTTGCCGACGGTCTTGTAGTGCTCCTCTAGGGAAGCCCAGGTAGGCAAAGAGACAGCTTGAGGCATGTTGTTCGAGTGTCTCTTGTGTGTCTCTTGTGTGTAACTTGAGAGTGAAACTAGTCTGATGTCTGATGCTGCGTCGAGCAGTCTTGTTAGTGTTGACCTCGAGATGAAGCACAGCTTGTCACACCTGAAGATGGGACGAAGCGGGGAAGAACAACGAGATAGCTTTTGCTATCGTACAGAGGTGCTAATAAGTCTTGTATCAATGACAAGGCTGGTGCGGAGAGCAAGGAGTAGTAACACGAGTATCAATACGGGCAATGAGGCCGGCGACAGCGGGTATAGCGGGGTAGCAGAGCGAGGTATTGTCACAATGGCGTTTCACTTACTTCAGGGAAAGCTGAGTGTTGTTGTTATGCAGCTCGGACACAGCGATATATGTAGGAAATCTGGGATGAGGCTGAGATATATAAAAGCCTTCAGCTGTTGATCTTATTCAGGTCTATTTATTTCCCGGAGTTGAGCGAGGGCTTGGAAAATGATGGATGAGTGAGCGACATTTCTTAGCTTTCTCCCAGCTTCTTTTGCAGAGGTTTGCTCCGTCATCCCACCTTGCACCCACCACACCAACCCAAGATCTTCCCATCTGCCCCGCGCTAGCTGCTTAGTGACGTGATGCTTATGAATGTATCAGGTATTACGCAGACGGGACAGCGGCCATTGGAAGTTTACGCATTAGATCCTATAGCGACCAGGGCTCACCATGTAGCCCACGCGCGGCCCCGGTGGCATCGGATGAAACCATGAAAGGAACCACATGCACCCAATATCCATACCCAATCCACACCCATTAACCCCGATAGGCGATAGAATCTATTATTACTTACCTAGAAGAAAATGTTGACCCGGTGACACTTGCGATAATTTCGCTCAACATAGGCGAGGCCATGAATAGGTATCGCGACGGCACAGTAAGCTTCGGTGCAAAAACAACAAACCGAGCAACCGAGCAACTGACAACTGGCAACTTGCAACTCTATAGCTATAGCTGATAGTGTAGACCTTCCACTCACGAGACAGGTAACAGGTAACAGGTGACAGCGACAGCGACAGCGACAGGCTGTTGGGCAAACGAGGTAGTCTTTCTTTTCCGGCCTTGATCGCCTCTATCTACAAAGCTGTTGTACCCCCATTTTGAAAATCCCAGAAAGTGCAAATTCCTAGGCATCGTGAACTCATGCCGAACTCCATATGAAAGTGCTTCCAGTGTCCCCAACCAGGCAGACTCGTCGTAAACAACAAAATCGCCACTCGAAAAACGCAGTTTGTGCTTCGCAGGTAAGTAGGCTTCACAAACCCACACGGATGGTGTGGACTTGAACTATATCAATGCTACTTGGGCCTCGTCATCCTTGAATCCCCTTCGTGAGTCGCATCGGATGCGTTGCGAACCGGTCGCCCCCGAGAGGCCGTCTGTTGCCGTATTCTTACACACGCCCCGGGGACATGTAGCTCGGACAATTTATCGTCGATCTTGAATGCTACCTACGAAGGAGGGGTCCTTAACGCTGCCGCCGGCATCACCGAGCCCGGCGATTGGCCGGTTGTAGCTGAAACCCGCAAATTGGTTTTGCAGCGTCTCCGACAATACCGGACCCTCCACATACGAGTCTTGGGGGGTTTCGGAAGTGAATACTTCATCGAAATTGCCTGTGTCAAGCGCATCCACCTGTAAAGCTTCATGTTAGATTTCAACTTGTGCTGCGTATAGAGGTTTACAACTTACCACGCTGGGCTTGAAAGTCGGCTCGTATTTGCGCTGTAGTAGTTTACGCCAGTCGATGGCGTGGAAGAACGGGTGTGCCTTGATCTCGGCGCTGCCAGCAGCTCCTAATCGCTCTTCGGGATTGCGGTTGAGCAACTTGGATAGAAGATCCTTAGCCGCAGGGGGCACGATGTCTGCGCTAGGGAAGTGTAGGGGCTCCGACAGGATCTTACGATACATCTCGTTAGTATTCTCGTCATAGAAAGGCGGCAGACCCGTAAGCATCTCGTAGAGCAGAACGCCCAAGGTCCACCAATCCACTGTCTTGTTGTAGCCCTTGCCCATGAGAAGCTCTGGTGCGAGATACTCGGGCGTACCACAGAACGTGTTTGTCCGGTCCTCATCCTTCATATCCAGCTTGCAGAGACCGAAATCGCATAGCGCGATATGGCCTTGGTAGTCGAGCAGGATATTCTCGGGCTTCAGGTCTCGGTAAATAACGTTGAATCCGTGCAAGCACTCCAGAGCGCAGAGGAGCTCGGCCGTGTAGAACCGCGCTCGGTTGACATCGAATCGTTGTTCCTTCTGGAGATGGTGGAACAGCTCTCCGCCGTTGACGAAAGCGAGGACGAAGTACAGCTTCTCGGGAGACTGGAAGGTGAATTTCAGGGGTACGATGAAGGGATTGTTGATCTGCGCCAGCACAGATCTCTCAGCGAGGGTGTGGGCAACCTCGGATCGAGAGATGATGTGCGCCTTGCGGATCGTCTTGAGCGCGTAAATACGGCTCGTATCCTTCTTGCGAACTTGCATGACCTTCCCGAAACTGCCCTTACCAACCACTTTTAGTAGTTCGAAGTCTTCAATCTTGAGCTTGCCCGCGCGGTTCTCGACATATTCCACACCGATCTTGAGCTTGCCAGAACCGTATTGCACGTCAACCCACTGGACGCCGCTGTGTCCCAATTCGCGCTCCTTGGCGTGGAATTCGGCGGCCGCCTTCTCGCGATCCTTCTTGCTCGCCTTCGGATCCTCGACGAACGTGCGCTTCTCCTCGAATCTAGGGTTGATTCGAACAACGCCTAGAAAGATATCCTGGCTTCGGCCCGAACCCGGGGGCGCCGTGGGGTTGCGCATGTATAAGTGCACGTTCAACTCGGTGATTCGAGATACATCGAACTTGTACTGCGTGTTGTCGCCGGCCCATAAGGGGTTTTCTGGGTTCCCGGAGACCGAGTTTACGAAAACCTGGACCTTATCGAAATCCAGAAGAGCGTACGGCAAATATTTGCTAGAAATTCGACCGTGGTTAGAGGGTATCCCGGTGAAACCTCCTGCCGAGGTTTGAGGCCTGCCATTCATAAACGACCCAACCGTGGTTCGCTGAGAGGATCCTGGCCGAACGGAGCCAGAGTTCAGGGCGTTCCCTGTCGACATAGAACCCTGGCCGTGCTGTGAGAATGCTGTGCGGTGTTGCTCGGGGAGGGCGAAGTTCTGGCCCTCGTGCAAGGTAACGACGAGAATGCCAGGTTTCGGAGGCTTCACGACCGGCTCCTGCACCATGTGTTCCGAAGCAGCTGCGCATACGATTAGTACATTTCCATAGGACCGCACAAGCATTTACGAACCGATTGCATTGTCACTAGGAGTAGGGGTAGCAGATGTCGGAATCGGGCTCTTCTCATCCTTCTCTGTGATGGTGGATGTAGAGGGAGTCCGCGAGAAAGTGCTCGCGAGGGGACCCAGATGGGTGTCCTTTAACTCTGTGAAGCTTCATGTTAGCAGGCTAGCCGGCAGAGGTGAAGGACTAGCAAGATAGTAGTCCTTCCAGATAGACGATAAGGTGGATAAATCCGAAGACAAAGTCGATTGCAAAGGAAATGGGTAGACCACTAACTCTTAGAAAGCTTCCACGACATGATTCTCGCAATTCCCCCGCGTTGAAAAAGTCTATGGGTAGAAGTCGGTGAAGTCGGGGAGGTCGCAGGATCCAAAGGTTGGAGACACGATGGCTGCAAAAGAGGAGTTGCGTATGGAGACGGACACGGACACGGAGACGATATCTATGGTAGGTCTAGTCAGGTATGAAAGGGGGTTCGTGGTTTGTTGTCGGCGTCGCGATTCTTCAAGAATAGGGACGAGCCGAGAGGAAGGAAAGGTGGAAAGATTTAAGAAGAAAAGAAAAAGAAGAAGTCGATTTTCTGCCTAGGACGAGATGAGTTGGGTTGATCTTCAATTGGAAGTGGTCAAAGATCTGAGGTCTGAGGCTTGGTTTAGGTTCATGTTTCGGTTCACGGTTCGCGGTCTGCGTACCTGGAAAGTTGGCTTTGCGTTGCGAGCTGGCAGGGCTGGCGACCGGCGACCTGGGGGAGTACAGGCTGTAGGGTAGGGGGGTTAGGGGGGTTAGGGGGGGCAACAGTTGCCCAATGCCCATGCGTTGATCTCTAGCGTATCGCAAAGCAAAGGGTGAATAAGGGGCCACGGGGCCTCAGAGGGTAGGGAGGGCTCCCTCTAGGGGTTATTAAGGGGGATTGCCTTAGTGCTGTAGGTTAGATTGTGGTTTCCAGCAGCATGGGGCCCGCCCCTGGTAGCATGGTAACGATAAGCAGTATCTCCCAGTCTTCGTGGTACAAAGGCGGGGTAGCACATGCGCGGTTTCTGGATAAGACATAAGGCATAAGACATCCGCCCCAGCCGTATGTCTTAGGTGCACCTGACTTATGAAATATGACATCCATTGATGTACAAATATGTAGACGCTGGATGTGATGTATCAATCGGTGTATCTGTTGTCATTATTTTGTTCCGTTTGCCAACCTTACTCAACGAATACGAACTTTGGTGCTATGGCTGCGCCTCGACAAATCTCTTTGTTTGATTATCAAGATTAAAATGAAAAGGGTATCATACGCGGATCGTGGCGGAGTACGGAGCACTGTTCATACTTCAGGGGCTGCTTGATAGTACGTATAAGTTATCAGGTTATGTAAGGTGCTTTGATTTAGATGGCTTAGTGTTTGTCATGAATGACTTCAAGTCTATTGGCCTTGATCTACTTCTCATATTCTACTTCTGAAATGTCACAAATAGGAGGTATCTATCATGGGGACATGTCTAATCGTGGTTTCGGTCACTTATAAAAGATGGGATGAACTATCTGCCTACCTTAGGTACCTATGCTACATCCGCCGTACTCTGATAAACAAATACTTTGACCATAAAGCCAAATATGAAGCCGGTGATTTAATGAGAAACAGAATTCATCGCCTTGGCCCGAAATAGCTGATAAATCGTTTAGACAGATACCAAATACGAAGGGCCGTGCAGTTAGTGTCACGTGTTAAACCTCGGTGGTTTAAAAGCAGCTACCGCCACGGACAAGTCCTACGATTTCGTATTCAACCTCGTCTGCTAAATTGTTAGACGTAAACAGCATTATGAATGCAACCATCTTCTCCCTTATCCAAGAGTGCTCTAGTGAATAGAACCAGACCTCGCAAAACTATCATCACTTCGCATGGCTAGCTAATGTGAATATGTCATTAGGTACCTAGGACCTAGGACCCAGGACCTAGGGATATCAAAACTGCTCCTAACGTACAACGTCAAACTGAACTTCACAGCAAGCCTCCAACTTGACCAAAGTGTAATCTAGCAAAGCGATTGCCTGGTTGACGCTGGCTGATCAGGTCTGCTCCTAGAGTTGTTGTAGTTGAAGCTGGAATCAATCAGGGTGTTATATCCGAAGCAAGGAACACGCCCCTGTCTTCCCGACTAACACGCTGCGCCGCAGATCTGAAAAAGGAGCATTCTGCAGCAAACTGTCCTTTATTGCATCTCAAGGATTCAATAATTCTGCAGCCATGTCCTACCGGTAGCTTTGTTGACTTCTTATTTTTCGAAGCCCATAGATATGGCGCAGACTCTGGATATTCAGGAGCATGGGACAGGGAACGCTCATGTGGAAGACGGGGGTATCGTGCTAGGCCGAGTAAAACCGGAAGAGCCTCAAGACGGCAACGGCAACATCCCGAATGGCAGCCAATCATCCCCAGACGTCGCTGCAGAACCACCACGCACGTACTTGAAAGGATGGAGATTACACACTCTGTCATTCGCGTATTGCCCCGATGCATAGACGTATGTGAAGACTGGCCTCTGACCGACGTGTAGGTTATGTTTGTGGAAACGACGATAGTCAGCACGTCCCTAATATCTATCACGAACGCATTGGGGGATTTCGAACAACGGGACTGGGTAGTTACCGCTTACTTGATCATTTATACGGGTTAGTGTACAAGTATGGATGCGACTCGCAGTGTTACTGACAGCATCACGGGCTTCCTGATCGTGTATGCCAAGTTCAGTGATATCTTGGGGCGAAAGCTGTTGATATTAGTCGCGATCGGGCTCTTCACGGTATTCTCCATCGTTTGTGGTTCAATAGCAAACATGACACAGCTGTGGGTTTGCTTATTTCGTCTTGCCGTCTCTTGCTTGTTCGCTGAGATCTGTAGTGTCACATTCCGGTCCCTACAAGGCGTAGGCGCACCTGGAATCTACGCCGTGGTAACCGTCATCCAGCCTGAACTAGTCCCCCCTGAAAATGGGGTAATTACATCGCAGTCATCGCTGTGGTTACTGTCCTATCTTCTGTTCTTGGCCTTATACTGGGAGGTGCAATTAATGACCACTCGTCCTGGCGTTGGGTCTTTCTATTAAAGTGAGCTCATTCTATTCCCAAACCGCACATGGAGAGCTAACGGCAAGAAAAGCGCCCCAGCAGGCGTAGCAGCCACTGGCCTCATAGCATTTGTCATGCCGACTCACTTTCCAAATCTGGACAACCCAACAGTTCGGATGAGCTTTCGTACCAAGATATCAAGGTCCTCGCTTCGTCGTCTCGATATTATCGGAGCTGTACTGCTACTCTTCTCCTCTGCTCTGATTGTATTCGCCTTCGAAGAAGCAGGCTCTAGATACAGTTGGATGAGCCCAGCCATTTTAAGCATTATAGTGGTCGGCGGTGTCCTTTTCGTTGGATTCGTCGTATGGGAGAAGCTCGTAGATAGGCCTAGATCGACCCAGGAGTCTATCTTCCCCCTTCGGCTGATGAAAGATCGTCTATTCAGCGTACTTATCCTGTTAGTGGACATCGCCGTAATTTGAGACTAGAGTTGCTGACATACGATAGAGTCGCGCTCTGTACAGGGCCTCCCTTCATGTCTGTTTTGATCAACCTTCCGCAGCGTTTTCAAGCCGTCAATGGCGAAAGCGCATTACAAGCGGGTATTCATCTCCTACCGCTGTTGCTTGCCTCTCCCGTTTCGACAGCCATATCAGGGCAAGTTGCAGGTAGATACAAGGTGCCTCCTTTCTATACCCTTCTATTCGGCGCTTCCATGCAGTTACTTGGGATCAGACTAGCCAGTTCGATACGTTTCACCAGTGGCAACGCCATGACCGGGTATGAGGTCCTAATGGGGTTTGGATTTGGAATGGGCCTTGTTTCGTTACTGATATACACGCCAATGGTGGTGAACCGGGCCGACATGGGTAAGATTGCCTCTCCCAGCTTCATGGGGTCACAAAGACTAACTCGCCATGTAACAGCTGTCGCTATGGGAGCAATCACCCAGATACGAGTACTTGGCGGAACAATAGGACTCGCTATTAGGTATGAGGACTTTGAACTCTTCACAATCGGAATGACCAACTGATATAAAACAGCTCAACTGTTCTCAATAATCATTTAGCCTCCAACCTGCCTTTTCTGCTAAATCCATCCGACATTCGGCAAATCTCAAACTCGGTACAATACGTTAATACTCTCCCCGACGTAACCCGAGATGCAGTCAGACAAGTCTTTGCTGATGGCTTCAATGCACAGTTGCGAGTTATGATGTATTTTAGTGTCGTGGTTTTCGTACTTTCGTTGATCCTCTGGGAACGCAGGCTTAGAAGCGCTGCAACTGTGGAGGGTTATTGATCATCCTTTGCTACCATTTAGTTGCCAGTGGGTACATCCAATAGTACGGGAAGGTCCATGAAACTACTATTACGGCTTAGGAAGCTTACATAGGTAGATATCGTATAGGTACTCCTGGAATAGGAGGCGATTCAACGTCGACCAGCTCTTCTAGAACTGTTCCATGTCTAGTGGCGCATTTACGTCGTTAGGCGCCGAGATGATCATAGCTCAACAAAGGAATAATCTTGACAGAATCAACATTTAGGTAAAATCACATTCCGGCCCGATAACTGCCTTTATTCATCCCATAGCACCTTGTCTAAAATCTGATATATACCGTCAACCCCCTCTTTATCCTCGGGAAGCAATATCCTATAGTCTACCCCTTAATATGCTCGCCTCTACGTACCCTCTCGCACAGCCCCTTCAACACCTCGGCCCCTCTTCTGAAATCCTCCACCTCGACATAAACCATGCCGCTGATACGCCAGTACCACAGCCCGCGGTATAACACGGTCTGGAAGTACATACCGCTCTCGCGAATGCCCGTTTCTTTAAACCAGTCCGACACCGTGTGCGCATACGCCGGGTCGACCTTGCCGGGACCCAGCTCGAGCGGCAGGCGTATGTTGACGAGGTAGCAGTCTCGAATGCAAGAACCCGGGGTGTCCATGATCTCGGTACCCATGATCTCGGCTACGACGGCGGCGCTCTCCTGGGCTACTTTGTGGCAGTACGCTCGGATGGCGGATTCGCCACCGCAGACGTTATTTCGGAAGTCGAGGGCGGCTAGAAGAAGGGGGATTTAGTTAGGTCCAGTCGTTCCGCAAGCGAAACACGTGCTTCGATAATAACTGGCAACATGACTGAGAGGAAATGGGATCCAATGAGCTTACCTTGGACGCAGAGCCACGCCGTCCTGTCGTCCGTTCCTGTTTGTGCTTATCAGCATACATGACCTGGTACGCATGGCCCTTACCCAGTTCGTCTAGACATACCGGTGAAATCGAACATCTCCGCGAATGCCATCGCAGCCTCGTCACCTTCGGCTTGAGCGCCCAGCTTCTTCTTCGGCTTGAACATATGGCTAGTCGGCAAGGTAGTCCGAATTAAAGCCTGATGCTTCTTCGGGACGTAGAACGCGGCGCAGCCACGCGGCACGAAAAGCCACTTGTGCAGGTTCGTGACGAAGAAATCGGGCTTCAGGGTGCTGAGGTCGATGTCAACGTGACCGATTCCGTGCGCGCCGTCCACCAAGACTAAAGCCCCCTCGGCTTGGAGAGCAGGCACGAGACGCTCGAAGGGTGTTCGGATGCCGGGCATGCTGATGATGGTGTCCACGATGGCGAGTCGCACCCTCTTCCCGGGCTCGGCGTTGATCTGCCGCGCAGCATCGACCATCACAGTTACGAGCTCATCGTCTGACACCGGCCACTGCACCTTCACGACGTGCACCTTGACCCCCCTCGCTTCCTCAGCCCAAGATAGGCCCAGACCCAGTGACCCGTAGATCAGATCGTAGCACAGCACCACGTCGCCCTCCTGCCAGACCAAGTTCTTCAGCACCGTGTCCGAACCCGTAGTCGCGTTCGGCACGAACACGAGCTCGTTTACGTCCGGACAGTTGAGGACCTTGGCCGCTATCGCCCTCTGCTCGGCGAGCCGGGCGTGGAATTCCAAGGCGATGAACGGATCGGGCGCGGCATCGGCCTCGGCGCGGAGGGCCTCGTGCGCCTGTCTCACGCACACGGGGACTGTTCCGTACGACCCATGGTTCAGCGGCGTGTAATGCTCTCCGAAAGCGAAGTGGGCTTTCCGGAACGCGGCGCCGAAGGGGACCGAGGACGTCTCCGTCGTCTCCCTCTTTTCCCTGGGATGGTGTATCACTGTCATGATGGCGGTAATATATGTACAAGAAGTTAGAGTTGGAAGGGGAAACGCAGCATGGATATCAGCTATTTATGACCCGAGGTCCGCTTCAGCTTGGGCTTGATAAATATGAGTCAAGGTCAAATGATGGATAGGAGGAAAGATCTCCACCCTTTCCGCATCGGCTTGTATCGGAGATCTTGTCTTGGTATAGATAACCCGGCACGGCGTGAGCATGATAAGCTTACCTAGGTACCTAATATATGTAGAGTTGTAGGGTCTAGGTTAGATAGCTGCCTACCGATGAAGCTCTTGTAATAGCTTACTTAGAGAATACGGATTATCCCCCTTTTCAACATTACTGCGATTTCACATGGATAAGGACGGAAGACATTGTGACCTCACGAATAGCAAAATGTGTTGTGCGAACGTTTTCATTCATGATCATTTCCCTGAATTTCGGAATTACATGCGCGAAAGTTGGGATATCCTTTTCCGGTGCGCCAACCGGGAGCAAACTGAAACGCCGTTCGATGCAATGCGTGTTGAAAAAATCAAAGCCATGACCGTCCTGTCCTCATGCATTCATTGCCGTTCCGCCATTCCGTTCCTCCGTTCCTACTAATCCCAACCAGCTCGGACGTTACTACCAATCCGAAGCCCAGCCGTTCTTCTCGAGGAAGTCTGCGCAGGCCTCCTTGAGTTGAAGGTTAGGACGCAGGTCCCTGGGATGCAGCGGCTCTCTCGTGATGGGGTCGTTCTGATATCGACTGAGGTGCTCCAGGATGGATGCTCTCTCGTACGACTTGCCACTCTTGGTCTGTATGCGCAGTTAGTTTAGCTAGGGCCTCGGGTGTTCTCCTAGACGAAGAGACATATGAACCCGACTTACCATCACAGGGTCAATAAAGACGGCGAAGCTGATCTCGTCAATGGCCCAGTCGGGGACTTCGCGCTTCTTCTCCTCGGCCGGGCGTGCCTTCTCGAATGTAGAGCGTAGCAGGGCGATCTTCTTATCCCACTCTTCCGTGATTAGGCCACGTTCGAAGTCGGAATTGCACGCGTTGCGCGCCGCAGCCTGTTGCTGGCTCATCAACTCGACTAGCTCGTTCTCCAGCTCGCCAGTCTCGCGGTATCGGGTCTTCTCCATCTCATCCCATAGCTCTTTCTTGCAGCGAAGGACATGTGCGGTCACGACACTCAGCGACTTATCGTTGGTCTCGACGCAGAGTCGATGCGCAGTAAGAGCACTCTCGAGGCCCTCCGAGTAGTCGCCGATAGCGAGCTGACCCTGGGAGAGGATGAAGTACCCCTTGAGGTGATTCGGGTTGAGTTTCAGACTCGCCATACAGTCCGAGATAGCCGAATCGTGGAGTCCAAGTCGGAGTCGCGCCATGGCACGATTGGTATACAACGAAGGGTTGCTGTCGTCTGCGATGATACTGTACAGCGTAAAAGTCAGCTTGGCCCATGCGCAAAGACAGGCGCGCGGTGTTTTCGGCCACTTACGCCTTGGAATAGAGGCTCTCGGCGGCAATGAAGTCGCCATTTTGGAAACGTTGGTTTCCCTCCTCCTTCAGCCGGGAGGATCTCTCTCGGTCTCTCTCCATGACTGCGCAATAGAAGCAAACCAGCCCGGATTTGCGAGAAGCTTGTATTGGGCAGATGAAGGTGGATATGGAAAAGATGAGGATGTGGATTGGGACAACTTGGTGGTTGTGGGCAGATCGCAACTAAGAGGAGGGGAGGAGTGCGAATTTCTTTGTTGGCAGGTGGCAGAAAGTGGAATTAAAAAGAATTGCTGTGTCGATGCGGTCCATGCATCCCTGCGTGAGGGCCAGAGATCGGTAGACGGCGAGTTCGTTGGTTGGTTGGTGCAAGGAGTAGTTGGGTGAGGCCGTCTCTTCGACGTGGAGCGGCGAGTTGTGATAGGATAGATGCTATGAACGGCTAAAGGAGTAGTTCAGACGTGAACCGGATCGGATGACGAGCACTTCGTCCATTTTATTATCTTCTCAGCCCTACTCGTTGGCCTTACGTTGCTGTCATGAGACAAATAAGCGCCATCACAGCCCTCTATCTGGCTGTCTGGCTGTCTGCTCCATTTGTCAGAGCGAAGCTTCGAGAAGACGGATCCAACTCGTGGCGCGACCGGGGAGATCGGGAGTCGGCGGTTACGCAAGGGCAGGAAACCCCTGTAAGCATGCAGGTATGCTAACGGGACCGGGATCCCCCACAAGTCCGCTAAACACGACATATCATGTTTCTCGGGTCTTTAAGAGAACCACCATATATCATCGTGGTTCACGTATGTCCACGTATAAGAATCTTACTGCCGGCTGGGAGACTGGGTTCTAAAGGGACTGCCTTTTATCTTTGTGTGACCCTCAGGAGGTTTTAGATCTCAAGGTACATTAAGCGTTGTGAACGGAGGGATCAGAGGAGTGCTTTGTGCTTGCTGGGTTAGGATATAAGACAATGGCTTTATCCAGGTCATAAGAATCCTTATTCATTCCAACACTCTCCTCTCAAGTTCGGGTGAACCTACTACGGATAAGCATAATTCGAGAGTAGATCTACAAGGATAGGGCTTGGTGATAGGGGCAAGAAGCCATCTTAATTTCTACGACTGAGTTCCTGAGTTTAATGAGGTTTGCGTGAACTACCGACCTCCAAATGCGCTCGTTATAGCTAAACTGACAACAACAGGATACGACATGATTCGATCATGGAGGCCATACTTCATAATCTCTTCACGTATTACCCCTTTCGAAGTTCGGTGATCCACTGCCCAACCTCCAGCTCCTCGTACCACCTTCGACGTCTCTTTATCTCTCTCTAATTCATCATAGCTGATGCCATTGGGTGATGATGCATTCACCGCATGCCAGAAGACTTGCTCACTATGAGACCATGGGATATCATAGTCATCCTCGGCATGGATGACGGTGATGTGGTATTTCAATGCGTCCCCAGCCATGTCCTCGCATCGCCGTACAAATTTTGCTAGTGTATCTTTACTCGGCCACTTGCTGAGTATGAATGTGTTGAGCCATACTAGGAGCCGGGGAAATTTAGCGATTGGGTCGAGGACGGGGATGATTCCGGCGACTCGGTAAGTAGCCGTGAGCAGCTCAACGTTAGCAAAAGGCGCGACCAACACCATACCAGAGAACAGAGTCGGGTTTGGACCGCTCGCCATATGATTAGCTAGCGATATGCTGACCGCGGTTCCTAGAGATTGGGCAAATAGAACGATACGCGTAGGCGGAATGCCGGCCTCTTTCATAGCGAACTTTGCCAACGTAATCGCATCTTTCAGAAGCCCTTCTTCCGATGGGAAGCCAGTACTGGTGCCGAAGCCTCGATAGTCTATTGCAATGGTATGTATTCTATCTGGGGCGCCGACAGACATCGCTCGATAGCTTGGTGGCCGCCAACCGGACCCTAAACTGCCAGCCGCGCCGTGAAAGTAGAGCACCAGAAGAGAAAATGGGGCATCGCGAAGAAGCTTAAAGCTAAGTTGAGTTGTGATATCAAGTGCTAGTCCAGATGGCTCTTCCAATAATCCATCTTCGTGCTTGCTGTAGAGTTCTAGGGGCAATGTTTCTCCGTCTTCAGTATGAAGATTGAACGGGGTGACCTGGTTGTGCAGAAATCCCCATTGTTCAGGCACGTTGACATCCTGAAACCATGTTAAGGTCACATCGTTAAGGTAAACGATTTGATTCTGAATGAATGGAATTGTGAAAACATTTAGGAAAATGGCGTAGAGACCCGTTGACGCGATACAAGCATAAAGAACGGACTGAAACATCGTCTCATGAAGCCTTGATTGATAGGTTGAAAAGGAGGTCGGGAACCGTCAAGATCGTGGGCCGGGCCGAATGAATCTTTCATGCTATTGCGACAAACCGAGGGCTCGGGTAGATCCCTTCGCTCGACCAATAATTTTGAATGACAATGAACCAACAGCGTTTCGGAAGATTCACCGAAAACGGATCATATAGGTAAAAGCCCCTGTAAGTCTGTCTCATGTACTAAGTACTAATCCATATTTCGAAACGTGTTTGTTCGTTACGGCAAACCGGCATCATGTTTATTAAGTATAGATGAAGTGGAATGATGCTAAACGTTCAAAATCTCTTAAAAGGCTCACAGATGTCGCCTGACATGCATCGTGCTCCAAAGGGGCATTCATTCATTTACCACTGATGAACAGCTCTCCCGAGAGCGGCCTGCGGGACTGAAAATCATGACATACCGGGCGTCACTGACGCTTTTCACTGTCTGGGATTTGGTAGCCGGTAGAAATTGTACGAGGAGCAAGACTGGACGCAGACCCGATGAGGATCCGGGTAGGAGCAGGAGATGACCTCATTGTGGCAGGTGAGCATCGAGATTCTGTGACCTTTATCAGTCTTAATGGAACGATATGAAAGTTGGCACTATGTTTCCCCTTATTAACCCTCAAAAATGTCAAAACACGGGTTTGAAGCATTCACGCTCGCTGGCCAGCAGGATACAGCTAGGTTTGGGTTGGATATCAGCGCGCCCTTCCCCCTGGCACTTAAGCCAGCCAATGGATGGGAGCCGACATTAGAAGAGTTGATACAACTAACCAAAGGCTTGTCAAAATCTGGAGAATTGTTTGGGAGGGTGAACAGACACGGGGGTGCTGTCCTCGTTCGAGGCCTCCCTATTACGTCTCCTCAAGATTACAGCGACATGGCTCACGCGTTTGGGTTTCCTGCTCACGAAGAAGTTGGTCGACCACCGTTACGTACCGTGTTGGCTAAATGTCAAGACAGCAAATGAAGGGTGAGACCTATTGAGTCAACTCGAGCTGGTCTCGCTAACTGCGTGAAGGCCCAGAATTCCCATCTGGCCTCATAATGAGTATGGGTGGTCAACAATACACCCTTCGTGGCTGACATTCTCCTGCTTACATACACCCGATTCCTGTAGCTCCCTCCTCTTACGTATATGAGTAGAGCATATCTGATGTGTTACGTAGGGGGCGAAACACCGATTATCCCTAGTATGGGCCTAGCAGCAGCATTGAAGGAGCGAGTACCGGAGTTTGTTGACAAGCTGCTCCAAGGGCGAGTGAAGTACGTGTACAGATACGGAGTGGAAGACGTGAAGTCCAATACTGGCACAAGCGTCATTGGTGCGTATGGCCAACACGTAAAAGCGGATGACGACAAGGAGACAGTTAGGAAGAAAATTGAAGAACAGGTGCGACGGCATAGCGATCGTTTTAAGTGGCATGAGGATGGGTCACTGAGCGTCACACACACTGTGTCAAGTAAGATACCTGCCCCTCTACATGTTGACTGTCCAAAATTCACATGGACAGTACCTAGTCATCAGGAAACATAACGAGATCGGCTTGCCAACGTGGTTCGGAAACCTCACAAGTGTGTGGGGGTGACAGACCCTCCGTATCAAGGCGATGACGGATCTTATCATCCTCCCCCAGAGTACGGGGACGGAACACCGATAGAGAAAAAATACTTTGACTTGGCACTGGCGCTGGCTGAATCACTCCAAGTGTCAATCGAATGGCAGGTCGGTGATATAGTTTTGCTCGACATAATACGTTCTCTTCTTCCTCCTACTTGCTGTCGCGATGGTGCTAAGCAACTGCTGATCTGTGTACAGAACTATGCCATAATGCATTCACGATCTTCTTGGACTGGCAAAAGAACGGTGCTAGCGGGCCTCTGGGATTACAGCCGAACGAGAATCGGTGACTATCCGCGGAATACGGCCAAGTAATCGCCAGCCCTAGGTTAGGTGCTCTCTTAATGAGGTGTCAAAATCGCCAAGAGAGGCAGAAAGCTTGGTGTAATAGGTCATCGCTTTATGTTCAACTCGTGATTATGGTCCCGAACAGAATGTGTGAATTCTATATGCCCCTATATATCAGGTGTTTTCTCATCTAACAAGCCATCCACCTTAGGTTGTGGCCGCGTTTTGGAGTCAAAGAGCTCTAAAGTCTTGATTCCATCTGAATTCTGTTGCGCCCCTAACTCGAGATAGTCGCGGGCTGTCATTTTCGTGCCGTCCTCTTCTAGGGTATGGTCTGCACCGTGATCTAAAAGCCACTTGATAATGTGATGGCTATTGTAATTCGAAGCAGCCGCCCAGTGAAGCGGCGTCCTGCCATTCCCGCCGCGCGCATTGATATCGGTACCCCCCTGGATGAGCAGTTCTATACAGCCAGATCTGCCCCGGCTGGCTGCTGAGTGAATTGGCAGGCTACCATTCATAAGCCGTACAGTTGGGTCAGCTGAAAATTCGAATAGTAACGCTCCAACGACATCATCTATCCCTATCCTAGCCGCGACATGTAATGCCGTCCAGCCGTCTTTGGCTTGCTCGTTGACGTTTGCCCCATGTTTAACAAGAACCCGGATGATCTCCACTGTGCCTTCACGGACGGCAGTAAAGAGGACAGGCTCGTCTTGATCCATATAGCAGTTACGAGGTATGTGGATGTCTGCGCCACCTTCTAGCAGAGCTTCGACGACCGCGTCACTTTTTCCCATGCACGCTTCGGCAAGAGTAGTGATCGAATCACCATAGTGAGCGCCGACTGAATTGGGATCTGCTCCAGCACTTAAAAGGTACTTCACCACCTCTACGTGCCCGTTCTTCACCGCCCCGAATATGGCAGGGCTCGAGTAAGATGATTTACCGACCAGATTAACTATGGCGCCTACTTCGAGGAGTCGACGGACCATCTCCATGTTGCCCGCTTCCGCTGCAATGGCTAGTGGTACCCCATGGTGACCGAACCAGAGCGAGCCTTTTCCACCGTGAGTAACACCGCGAGTATTGACGTCTGCGCCATGGTCCAATAGCCAGTTAAGCATTTCCATATTGGAAGTTGAGGCAGCGGCTTGGATTGCGCTCCCGGAGCGATGAATGTTATCCTCTCTCCAAATGTACAGTTCTCCTGCCTCCAAGTTGATATCTACACCGGCCGCAATAACGAGCTCTAGGATGTCTAGGCGGTTACCTAAAACAGCGGCTTGGACGGGACCGCCAAAGCGACCATCTCCGCAAGTTAGGGAGGCGCCGTGTTTGATGAGGGCCTCGACCATTTCTTTATGCCCTATGAAACATGCTATTTGTAGTGCAGGCCCCGATTTCCCGCTGGTATTAACATCAACACCATGTTGAAGTAGCAAGTTGACGATCTCCGTATGACCTCGCAAAACTGCATTTGTTAGTGGGTACGTGCCGTCATACCGACTTTCCGATGGTGCGTTGACGTCCGCGCCGTTGTCGATCAAGCGACGAGCTATCTGCCAATGGCCTGCTCCGCATGCCTCCGAAAGGGCTGAAGCGGCCTCCTCACTCCCATAGCCGTTATCCATCCTCGTTTCCGACTTGGCACCTTTGGCAATCATGTCTATTACCAAGTCCTCGTAACCAAGACGGGAAGCGAAGTACATGACATCGTCTGGATAGAAAGGGATGAATGCCTCTATAACATCTCGGCTCTTATTGAAATACGCTTCACGTAGGCCATTCAAGGCCATCCTTCTGTTGGCTTTGGGAAGCATTAGAGCAACACATTCCTTATGACCGCGTGATGCGGCCGCTTCTATGGGATTCACGTCGCTGGGCTTGGAGAGATAAGTATTTGGATTCGCTCCGGCGTTTATCAGTAGCTCGACAACACCGACGTGGTTCCGTCGGCAAGCTTCCGTCAATGCCGATCCCTGTGAGGAAAATGCAGTTGACTTGTTCGGGTCGGCACCGTGCTGGAGCAGTAATGCTATTATGTCAACATGCCCAGCGGCTGACGCGGCGTTGATGGAGTTGTGGTAGAGTCCTTCTCGGTAGTCATCTGCCTTGTCGTTGGGGTCTACACCTGCTTCAAGCAGAGCCTTGACTATTCCAACGTGGCCGTTACTCGTTGCTGCTTGAAGGCATGTTCCATATACAGGGTTTCCCTCGTTGGGATCTGCGCCTGCTTCAAGGAGCCCAACTACCATGGGTTCTATGCTTTGAACACACATGTAGAACAAGGGAGACGGAAACTCTTCGCGATGAATATCAGGCAGTCTCCAGGGCCGGTTTGGGTCAAACAATCTGCACCAGTTCTTATATGGTTCTGTCTCCCCACCGTCCTGAAATAATCGCAAGGCCAGCTTTGTTGGCATGGGATCTGACTGCGACCGTTGATAATAATAGGACCATAATTCTGCTGCGTGTCTCGAGAAGGGGCGATCCTCTAAAAGCTCCGTGCTGAGATGATGCTGCAGACCTAAGAGATAGGCTAGCGACACCTGAGTCGCGTAACTGTATGCTTCTTGTTCGTTCCTGAATGGGCATATATGTGGGAAGCTAGGCTTGAAAGCCTCCGATAGGAGATATTCTTTTACGGTGTAATGAGCTAGGCGAAGCTCGACCAGTTCGATAATCTCCCCGTCCGCTCCAAGCTGGCGTATTATGGCCGTCTTGGCGAGGGTTGCGCACATGGCCAGAATATCACTCTCATCGGGCATTCGCAGATCCTCGTCGAAGAAAGGGGTTTCTCCTGTCTCAAAGTCAACGGCAAGGATATCTACAGCCTCGCCGATCGTGACCGGTCTAGGTGATATCGCGAGGAACATGAGAATCCTAATGGCGTAGTCCCAGTGAGCCTCGTCGATGCCACGGAGCGTAGAAGTGTATGTCTCGGACAGCGTCTTCGGAACCGCTTTAAGTGCCTTCTTTACATCCCTAGTTGTTATGCATTTTCCGAGAATGGATAGCTGGCAATCCACCCAACGGAACATTCCATGGGCTCCGTTCATAAGTGTATCTTGAATCTCGTTGCGTAAGCTGGCTGGCCACTTTCGAAGCTTCGGGTGGGTCTTCAGTTGCTCCTGAATAAACGTTTGGATGTCTTCGCCCACGTTCGTGCTTTCAGCTGCTACCATCTGCGTAGTCTTCGAGTCTAGTATGCTAGAAATCACGGGGGTATTTCGGCTACTCAAGAAAATGCGTAAGCCCTTCGTATTCCAGGAGAGCATCGAATCTAGGTGCTCAAGTAATTCATGTTGGTCGATACATTCGTCAAGAGCATCTATCACTAGAATGATATCTTCTAGTTCTTCTGCAACGCCACGTAGGATATCGATCAAGTCTTCATTCGAAGGCTGAGCTATGCCGTCGTGGTAAGTAGCAAGGTCACCGGAATATGCGTGACGGGACCGAGAGAAAAAATTGGCCGCGCATTCCTCTAGCGCACCTGGTGGCTGCCCATTCCAAGATGAGAGCTGGGATATTAAGGAACGTAGCATGAGGCCTGACGTCGAGATCACCTCGTCGCTGAAGTCAAAGTGATAATACGCGACTGCTACATCTCGTCCCCGGAAAGAGTTATGATGTCGGACGTGTTCAATAACGGTCGAACTAAGAACACTTTTGCCACAGCCTGGGATGCCGTGAAGCCAAAAGGATGCTCTCTCGGAATCATGCCATATCCGAAAGGCATCGCTGTTCAATAACCAGGAACCCGTGTCTTTCGCTCGCTTCTTGCGGAGCTCATTGTGCCTAAAGGAGGGATTTGGTGCTCCAAGCCACTCGAGCATGATCTGTAATTTCTGCTCTTTCGACAAATCGGCTTGAGGACGGAAGTTATGTATTCTGTCCTTGAGATCCCTGGTGTCCTTCCGGATCTCCATGATGGAGAAAGCGGTATCGGTCACAAGGCCGAATTCGAGGATACCCTTCATGCGGTGAATGGTTTCGATGTCCTTGGTCAACTCGCGTTCTCGTAACGGCCACAGCAACTGCTGGCCCAACTGTCGCCATTTGCTGACAGGACTGCGTAGGCGATCTTCAAGCCTTCTAAAGTCCTCTTCGTATTCGTGGAATGAGTTATTACTGGCATTCATCTTCCTCAACAGCGGTAGATAATCCTCATCTTCTGTATCGAGCAACTTGAGGATTTGCTCGATAACGTTGCGCAGGGATTGCACCTCTCGCTGCAACGTAGCGATGTCTTTCTTCGCACCCTGGACACACTGCCGGTAGTCGTAGCAGAGCGATATGATCCCTCCGCTTATTTGCACCACAGCTACAAGGCTCGCTGCTATGCTTAGAGGGTCGGCCATCTTCACCGCCGACTAGCGCTGCTGATGAAATGCTATGACGATACTTTCATGGCGAAGAAAAGAGAGAGAAGTCCAATGGGGTTTAAGTGTTGGTAAGTGTTGGTAAGTGTTGGAAGGTAAGGAGGGGGCAGTGCTGCCAGTTTCAAAGGGGGTAGGGAGGCCTGTTCATACATCTTAGCCAACCGTAGGGGGCTTGGCGCAATACTTGGGAGTTGATTCGCTATATTATTCCTGCATCTCTACTATCTCGGGCAATTGGGGGATTTTCAAGTCTCTGGGCGGTTTCTTCGCTCTCTACAGCGCGCTCTAGCCTCATTCCAGTCGTGATATGTTAGATAATTGAACTCATCATATACATCGCGTTGTCGAAGATCCGATCCATCAAGTGGGAGCGGCTTCCTCTCCCATATATCACGGTATACTCCCGTTGCCTCAATATCTTCTTCTGGATCAACGCGACGATCGTTTTTCTTGTCTCCTAGAATAGGAAACGGACTAGGACCCGGAGTGTCAAACAAGAGGAAGTCTAATAGTTGTTGCTTCTGACTGCCGAGCAGCTGGTAGATGCGATAAGTAATCTCGTAGCGGTCGGGGTGGAGAAAGACAGCGTCCGGATCAGGTTCTCGCTCCGGGGTACCCCGATCGAAGAGCACAACTCCGCCTAAGATGCGGGATTCGGCCCAGTATCCGACCATGTCGGCAACTCCGTCGGGATACTGTTAATAATCTGTGTACCACTCGTGGGTAAACAATGTAGGAAGTGGCCCATCAGGTGAGAACGTCCAAAAGACTTTGTTTTCTTTAGGGGGTGCCCATGTTGTGATACCATCGTCTTTGTGGAGACTGCTGTCAAGCTGGAATAGAATCACGGCAACCTGGTTAACCGCGACAGCAATCATCTCAATCAGCCGGGTTCTGAAAGCCCTCGACCCAGGGGAAGCGGCCTGGTAAGCGAAGAGAAGCTGTGAAGTATGAGTCGTGAGTAATGGGACATGTGACCGAAGGAAATACCCGAGAATCAAATTTGAGGACATTTGGGTCGAAGCTGGCACTCATCTCCTCTGTCCGCTCCATAACCCCTTCACAAAGCTTGTCGTGCATATCATATAACGGGTGTCCGTAGGATAGACCACCACCGACGGTGTCATCAACGGTATCGATTAGGGGGAGACCGTCGATGATCTGCGCGTAAGTGAGTTTAGCATCGTCGGTCGACAGAACTCGACGCAACGCGCGGACAAATAGTTCGCAATGTCGGCTATCTAGTGCTCCAACGGAGAGCTTCATCGTCTTTGCATCTGCATTGATCCTAGCATCAGTAGGCTCGCTACTTCCACACCCGACCAGTCGCTCTTCGGAGTTCATGATGAAAGCGATGCAGATTGAAATTGCTGTAAGAGGATGAAGCTACCTAGGAAAGTGACTAGGTCATTTTCACCATCGATCACATTCTCAGGTTGCTGCCTTGGCATGCGCTAACCAATGGCATCGCCAACTACACATACGTTGGTCCATTTACATGATATGTACAGGTGGACCCCACACGGGAATCGTACCAACATGGCGGGTCAGCGTAATGGGAGGTAGGCATAGTTCTTTTGATCATTCAACTCGCCTTGCAGCCAATCGTTTCCTCGCGTAGTAAAATCCCAAGCCGATGATCCAAACGACGATAACAACAAGCGCTAGCACCGGTGCGAAGAAAGCGCCCCGGATAACCACAAATCCACTGACCACGGCGAAGATGACAGGGATCAAAATGAAGGGCTTATACGGCCGCCGCAGTTGGGGTTCGCGAAACCTCAGGACAATTGCGCCAAGAACAGTCAGGAAGAAGAAAGAGTACTCGCCAAGGCCGTTGAAAGTCAGCAGCGCACGGAAGTTTCCTAGGAGGATGTACAAAGCCGAGAGGATGGCCGAGAGTATGATGGCGTTAATAGGGGCGTCTGATTTGGTTGTCTGTAGAGGGTTCTCTGTGCCATTAGTAGCCTCGGTCTCTTCTTCCGCCCTAGGCTTCAGTGCGATACGGCCGACAGAAGCGAATATGCGTGGTAACCAGTTCATATTTGCCGCAGCGACGGCCATACGACCGGCAACAAACGAATTACCAAGGAGGGAACCGGCCACGACTAAACAGATGAGAATCGCGGCCACAATTCCGAACCCGCGGCCCAGGAGACGGGTTATCGCAGTCTTCCCGTTGATTAGCGGACTCTTGCATGCTAAATTCAGAAGTTTGCTTACCACAGCTACACTGTCCGTCGTGGACACCACATCCCATGGAAGCAGGATGTAGTACGCGGCATTTGCGGTGATGAAACAGAGTATGATCGTTGGAACAGCCGTATTGATGGCCAGTGGCAACTGGCGTGCGGGGGACCGAAGTTCAGCTGAGACATAGATTGCCTATAACATGTGAGTGTCTCGCGCTTGAGTCGGACTTCTGAGTAGCAACTCACCTTGTCCCATCCCGAGTAGGCCCATAATGCTCCGTATAATGCGGCAGAGTAATGGCCGAGAGTCTCCCACGAGCCTAGCCCGTTCCAGTCCGTCTTACTCCCATCCGGGTTTGTGACTTCACGGTTGCCAAACCACGGCTTATTAAACCAGTCTCTCCCGCCGATGTCCCTATCTGGATCGGTAGACTGGAGTATAATTACGACGATACCAGCGATGACGATTGCTGCAATAGTGACGAATTTGGTGACGACGAAGAAGTTGTTCAGACGGGTGCTGGCCTTGGTGCTAATAGAATTTGCGACACTTATGATGACCAAGATGAGAATGGAGAACAGCTTGTGTTCGATTCTCTCTGCCTGGTCGGTCACACCTAGCGCGGAATAGATGGACTCGACGAATACGATACTGAGAATAGCAAGCGTAGCTGGCATCACAGCTACTATCCATGTCCAAGCAGCCAGGAAGCCGAAGACGTCACCGAAAATGTACTGAAGATACGGCTGCACACCACCTATGACGTATATTAGTCTCTATATCTCATCTACAGTAGGGTCTACAGTTGCTATATGAGCCTGACTCACCCTCGCCGGGGATTGCTGTTCCTAGTTCAGCCATGGTAGATGCTCCGGTCCATGCGAGAACACCACCGATCAGCCAGACGACAAGGGCCGCGCCCGGAGACGGAACGTTAGTGTCTATGGATCCGGGAGAGGTGAATATGCCGCTTCCAATAACTATGCTGATGACGATTGCGAAAGCTTCAAGAGCGCCGAGGTTCCTAGTGAATGTGCCCCCGGCCTGAGGAGCTGATGGCGGGGCATCATCCGCTGAATTAGCATCATCCGCCTCTCTTTGGTCGGCGAGTAAAGGCCTCGAAGCTCCATCTTCTGGTTCCGGTATTGAAGGCATCTTGTCGGCGTATGTACCTAGATTAACGAATGGACATTGCCCTGGAGAAAAAGGACTAAGAGGGTAAATTGAAGCGGAGCCCGGTCAATCACGCAATCTGTTCTTGGACCTTTGAGGGGGCGTAGGGCGGGGCACCACAACAGCTACTCTGATGCTCTAGTTAGGGCTCTAGATATTTACCTTCTTGTTTTATTGGAATTGGCAAAAAGGAATAAAAATGGTATTTATGCTATTGGTAGATCTGCAAGAATTGCACGTATTATACCCTTCTCACGAAATATTCATTCCCGTTCCCAACAGTAGGGCACCTAGCAAGGTCCCTACTACATCAGGGTTGCCCCTAAAATGCTGGTGGGCCTTATTTTGCCAGGTCATTTACCCGGCCTTCATAGCTAGAATCACGACAGTAGGAATCAACTCGAGTCTCAATACAATTCAGCAAGTCTAGATATCTAGAGTACCCAGGTAATTAAGCGAATATATGCCACTTTCTATTCATCTATAATTCAACATTTCTGGGTACCAAGTGCTTTTTCTCGTTCCATTGAAAGCCGGCCGGTGTGGCCGGTTGCGTGCCGCCGCTTTGGAAGGAGAACATATCGTCTAAAAGGGGGTACGACAGAACCTCCTCATCCGTCAGAGAATTCCGGTATATATAATCGTCGAGAAAGCAGTACGACATCCAGACCGCATATGGCACGTTCTTAGGCCTCCGGCTAATCCGGCGCCGATGCTCCATGTCGGGAATCCATCGGTCTGCTCTCCGCAGATTCACTTCTCGTCCGTTATGCGCCACCTCTTCATCTGATAGTAGAAAGTCATCCATGTACATATCCTCTTCGGCGCGGTTCTTTCTCGGGCGGCCGCGCTTGCCCTTAGCTGACTTTGGTGTAGCCGTAGCCAGCTCTGGTGCCGCAGGGTGCATATTAGCAGGGGGAACGTCGGCCGGCTCGACGGGGACACTGAGGAGCTCACGTTGCTCTGACAATGCGACCTCGGGCTTCATTGCAGACACCTTTTCTTCGAGCTCTTTTATCGCCCTCGCCTTTGCTCCCTTGGTACCTCTTGCTCTCTTTGGCTTAGACGACTTGTCTCCGCCTCTAGCCGTCCTCTTTCGAGTTCCTGCTCCTGAAGAAGGCTTCTGTTTAGGACTTGGTGGTTGAGTGATTGATGCATGTTTCGCAGACCTTCGAGGTTGGCGACGAGCAGGTGAAGTGATTTCGGGTTTCATTCTTGACGACTTCGACATGAGGTTAAGAGGATGCGTTTTGAGCGACGTCTTTTCAGATTGGGTACAGAAGACGTTAGACTTAGGGGAAGCCAAACAATTAAATCCTGAGATGCTGCTAATAAACGAAACTCGGTAATAACGCGTCGTTCAGCGGAATAAAGACACACAAAGGGGTTATTACCAGTCACCTATAATTAGTCTATTTGTATCTGTTTTACCGCGCGGCCTTTGTCTTTTTACGACACAAAGGGCTAAGTGAGCGGTGAGAGAGTTGGTAGCTTCCTACGGACGGTTCTCGAGCGACGGCGTCAGAAACCAAGCATAAAAGAAGATTGCGAATTGGATTCAGAAGCGGGAACAATGAGAATATATACATGCTAACTAGTTCTGTTCCGAAATCTGGAGCCAAAGTGTTAAGATGTATGTACATAGAAGAAGATGGACCAAATCCAGGGGGGAAGAAAAGGAAAGAAATTTTACAACCCTCAAGTTACGCCAGGTGCATTCAGGGAAAGACTCCAAGTATTTACTACATCAAGCAGTGAGCTTGGGCAACTCGTGCTTGATGTCTCGCTGGTGGGTCTTGTGGGCGTGGGCTCTGGCGTGGTGTCGAACGACCGTTTCCATTCCAGTATCTCGCTTCGAGGCAATGCTACAAACGGGAGAGCCTGGAATTTGGTACGATTCGAGATCTACCCAGATATCAAGAGCGACGCCCGGGTCGCTGCTGTGGTACATCTCAGTTGCCGGCATGCCCTCGGGTTGTTGGCTTCCAGAGCCTGTGATTTCCAAGTTGACGCACTACTTTGAATCAGTATATAGGCCTGTATATCCGTATCCTGTGGGTATACTCACCTGGGGATAGAACTCGGCTTGACCAAGCTGGGCCTTGTGTAAACCCATAACCTCATGTCGGAGAACGTACTGACCCGGCTTGATGTTGGCGGGGATGTTGACGATGTAAGTGTCGATGAAGCCTTCTCCCTCCGGTTGGACGTTCTTGTGTATTTCGGTCGTAGCCCACTTCTGGGTATTCCAATCCGGGCTGTCTGCCATGCCGCCTTGGACGAGCCCCTTCTCGTAGATCTTAAAAAACTTGAGGTTGTTTTTGTCGACTTCTGTACAGCCGGCATCACCGCAGGAGGCTAGATAGTGCATCTCCGGACCGGGATGCTCGAACCCGCCTATCGTGTTGAAACGTACGACCTGGAACGTAGAACCAGCAGCTACTTGGACGGAACTGGGGGCGTTTTTCGCATTCTGGTGGCATATGATGTCGGGTCCGTTGATGCTGGATACCGGAACCGGGCCCTCGTCTTCAGTCGTGAAACTCCATGTGACGGCATTTGACTGATCTTTGGTTGCCCAACGCTCGTATCCCGGATACGTTACGCCGTCAACAATTACCCTGCGGACATGGCCGTGTCCTAGCACCACCGTCGCCGAGGCGGCGAGGGCCAAGATTACGGCATGGAAGGAAGGCATTTTAAGAACGAGAAGCGTCACTCGACAATGAACGAGACTGATGACAACTGATATTCGAGTGCAGACGAGATGGCGGTCTCAAGGTATCAAGTTAAAGAATGGCTGGGTGTGATGTATCTTCCTATTGAGAGAAGGAACGGCATACAATGAGAGAGCGTTACATTGCCTTGTTTAAATACATGATGATGGCGGTAGTAATCGTGATGGCGTCAAGTCAAGTACCACCAAGTCTTCTCCTAATCTCGTCTCCCTTCAGGGCCATGCGGCGTTTACACGACGCCTACATGATATGAAGATGTTTCAAGGGAAACCAAGAGTCCAAGGAAGAGGTATACGTAGCTGAAGGATTTAGAATTAGTTATGAATAGGGGTCCTCTACTTCCACCAATCCATGCCCGTACCGGTCAGCACCTGTGAGGTTCTCCTGAGCTTCCTATCCTGACACTGACTCGGGGACCATTAAACAAACTCGGAATAACTTTTCGAGGCTAGGGATGGGGTTGAATGTATCCTAATCCAGGTAGGCACCCCTACGTAAAATCCGGTTCTGTCATGTTTTAGTTAGGGTGCTTATGTGAAACGGGGAGTATTATACCGGAGCCGAGATCAGATCCTGGACAAGATCACAAGCCGTAATATAAGCCTGACAAGTCTAAGCAGGTATCCAAATTCATTTGTTTGCTGAGTGCTACAAGAATCTAAAACTTGGAGATTCTCACCTTGATAACATCGAGCAAGGGAGATTAATTCATGTATCGGGTTATTGACCTAGGTAGGTAATTAGGGGATAGTTGCATACGAAATCAATCTCCCAACTCCTGTTTCAACGTGCCCCTTTATTCCTGGTTGAAGAAACCCATTCGACCTCTCGCTAGTACCAGAGCGCCGAGGAATACACGATTACGGGCTTTCTCCATGGCTGCTTATTGAAGCGCAGTTTTAGAAGGATTTGGGTCTTAGATCATTTTGGTAGTTGAGCTGACTTTGCTATGTCATGGCTGTGGCATCATTCAGAGGATTCCACATCGCTATCCTTAATTCGCCTTCGTTCCTGATGATCAATACTAAAGACAATACTCACGAAGGAATCGAGGAAACAGCTTGGCAATTGCAGAATCATAACGCTTGGGTAGCCGAAACTTGGTGTTGGAGTGTATTAACAATGTCGATGTGAATCCAACGATGATCCGGATTTGTAGTACATTCTTATTCGTCTAGAAGAACCTTGCCGGTAACGGGGTGCTCGGGACAGTTCCAGGTCAAATTAAGGGTTGATAACGGCCTCGAGCCGGATCGGAGCACATGGCAGATGGGGCTAACAGGGAGAAAACCAGACAGCTCTGATATACGTCGAACCTATTCTCCCTGGTAAACATGTAACTGTGGCGTATTACGTTGGTTGTTAAATGTGTTAAGTCCTGCTGTTGGACCGTGCGCCGTACGTTAGGTACCAGGTATGTATGTTCGGCGCATTTACTCAAGACGTTCGTTCTCCTATTGTTTCGCGTGGCAGGCCTCTTACCCCATCAAACCGAAACTCCCTTTCTAGCTACGCCTGGAACGTACCGGTAGGTGTGCTCAGCTGCAGCTACCAACCAACAAGACAATGGGTTCGAGGAGCCGTGTGATTTCGTGGCGCAAGCAAACAGCTATCCAACAGCCGTGTATTTTCACGTGCGCTCCGACTTGCACGAAAATTTAGCTGGGCAGTCGGCCAACTACTAACGGAAAGGTTCCAGTTTACAGAACAGTATGCCGACGAAGGCTAGGTAGCAAGAAATGTGGCTGTAAGTGTGCGTCGAGAGCACTATCCCGCCAGTTCGATGCCTGAAGGAACCCGGGGCAGGTCGAGCGTCGGGGAGAGGTCAAGTTAAAGGGCCTGAAAAATACTACTCGAGTCCTACCGTAGCACCCAAGAGTTACCGTCTTGGCGGACTTTATCTAGCGTATCCCGTTAATCTCCGCCTGTTGGCAGTATCTCCATCGGCTTAAAGAACGGGATAAAGGAAATAGAGGACATAAACGTCAGCAGTAGAACAATAAATAGTAGTCTTTCTATTGTGACCCTTCTACGTCTGACTTATCTCATCAATATAAACACTTTGACCAACGAGTTGCGACGACACGTTTTCCTCTTCCCTGCCTTTTCCAAGAGCAAGTCGTTTCATCCAACATGCCAGTCTCTAGCAGCGTTAAGACGGCGCTATCGCTAATCGAGACGGACAAGTCCAAGGTCCTTGGCCTGACAATCGGCAAGCACGCCGACGTCCAACCCGGGCAGTTCATCCCGAAAGCCGGTACGAAAACGTGATAGACTTTAGTAGCGGTCGACTAACCTGCATTACGCCGACCCAGACGCCCGAGCCGCTCCGGAGCTAAGCTTCGCATCGCTGTCGCCCGACAAGCCTTACATAATCCTCTGCGTAGACCTAGACGCGCCGTTCCCGTCCTTCCCGGTGCTGGGCCCCGTCCTGCACTGGCTGCAGCCGGGCGCGAAGGCGACGCCCATCGAGGTCGGCGGCGGCGGCGGCGGGTTCAGCCTCAAGGCGGCCGCCGACGAGCCGTTCGTGGCCAACTACGCGGGGCCCGGGCCGCCGCCCATCAGCTCGCCGCACCGCTACGTCTTCCTCGTGTACGAGCAGCCCGAGGGGTTCGACGGGAAGAAGCTGGCGCCGCCCGACGGCAAGGAGATGGGCATTGGGCCGCGCGTGCGCTTCGACGTGGATAAGTGGGTTAAGGAGTCGAAGGTCGGGCTCGCTGTGGCGGTTACTTACTTCAACAGCAAGTAGATGTGCGAAGCACAGCTGTTGGGGGCTTGGCGGATAGACAGTCTGCGTTATGAGTCCCGTTCCATCGTGACGGATTTTCATTCATTCATTCACTCATTCATTCTTTTTCGGGCGCGTTGTGCTGGGACGAAGTTAGGTAGCTACGTCATATACCCATTAGTTAGAGTCTCTGTATTTAGTCGCATACGTGCGACGCAGCGAACGTTTGGTGGCAAATGTCACTATCGTACTTCCCAGACTCTTTGGATTTTCTACAAAATAAAATAAAATAAAAATTTAATTCGTGATGCTTATTCGTACGACATCGGACTCCTAGAGGACTCGATTGACTTGGCCTGAGTAGAAGCACCAATGAATCCGAGGGACCGCCTCAACGAATCGGATATCCCTGGCCAAATCAGCTGCTGTAACTTGTCGTCCCCTCTGAAATGTAGTTGACGGGCCACTATTAGGCTTCCTACGTGCCCGCACCCAACTCCACGTCACTATTGTCGTGTTTACGTTCCGTCTCGTCGTTGGTCCATGTGTTCCAATACTTTCTGTGCCAAATGTCTCTTCTGCGAATTGACATGTAAGATACCAAAGCTTCATGACGTGTGTTGGTTGACTCATGCTAGAAATTCGTTCTAATCTAACTCTGGCCACTCGTGGAACTGGTCCCTGTCCCTGTATTGTCGAATACAGTCGATATTGGGCTTTGCTCGAGTCTAGAGAAGCTGACATGCATGCCCTTCTGACCCAATATCTCTTGCTGTCGTCCTTGGATGTCTTGGATGACTTGACTACCCCATAATTTACGGTATCATTTCGTTGTCTTTGACCTGTTCTGATTTGATATGTCAATCTCGATTCCGTGTTGGGGGTTGCAATGATAGAGAGACCCAACACCGCCTCACTACAGCTAGGTAGATATGCATTGAACCGTGGAGCAATTCCTCGCCATATTAATTTCATTCATCGGTGCGACCGAGATGTGAGGTAGGCTAGAAGCCAGTTACGGCTCGAAGTTGTGATTGGCACACATTGCAAAACGCGAAAGGTATGGTGCTCTAAATCATATCTTGACTCAAGCTGTATAAAGCCCATTCATAAACCGACGAATCCCTCAGTGTCCGTAAACACGAATAGCCATACTAGACAAGAGTTCAGATGATTCGACTCGATTCGAAGATGTTTAAAATGAAGAAGAAGCAGAAGTTGGTCCTCAAACGGAAGATCGACCAAGTGGTGGAGAAATGTCCCGGTCTTTCTCGCGAGACAGCCGAGGAATACTTGAAGGTAAATCGAGCTTATGAAGATTGAAATACGTTTGACTGATGCACATGCTTTAGTCCACTCAAAATGACGTGCAACAGGCAATTGCAAAGTTCGGTGTAGGCTTGATATCCCTTCCCAATCATCCATAGTATTTAAACTGATCTGCCATAGGGCCACGAGACCGACGAGGTGGAAAGCCAGATCCTTACACCGAAAACCGACGTCACGAATGTACCTAGCGTGAACGGTGAACCTGCTGCTCCTAAGGCGCCTTCAGAACCAACGATTGCTAAACCGGCCGTCCCCGAACCGGCAGCTCCCGAACCAGTAGCTCCTGAGCCGACAGCCCCGGAGCCGGTAGCTCTCGAACTGGCACCTGAGCCAACTGCTCTTGAATTAGCACCTCAACCTGATGCCGAGCCAGTCGATGAGAGTCCCAAGTTGAGCCCCCTTAACTTCGAACAATACCATTCCTTACCTCGTCTCCCCCCTCCTGACAAGCCTCTGGCGCCGGGGTTGCACAACATAGATGGTTCGTTAGTCGAGGGAATCATCGGTGCTATCCAAAACGGATATTCAGCGACTGATTTGCGCGACCTTCTAAGTTACTTCAAGAAGAGGGACGCGAATATATTGAAGGAAAGCCTCAATGCAGAGGTTAGAGGGTTTCCAGCCATCTTCTTCATCGTCGAAACCAAGGACGCGGACCTTGTTCGATGCTGGGTCAAGTATGGTGGCGACCCAAATGCGACTCATGGGCCCCGCCGGTTTCCCTTGCTGGCCTTCGCCATTCTGCGAGGTGTTGATTCGCGTCCTCGGGCGACCAGAACGATAGAGACGCTCCTCAGACTTGGTGCTTCACCTCACGTCATCCCGGAGATGTACTACGACCCGTTCGATCGGGATCTTCGGGGTTCTTGGGTCGCGGACGAGGAGTCGTATGTCATCGCGGATGACACGCAACCGTGGTGCACACTGGAGATTCGACGACACCTAGTTACCGCGTTGAGTTTAACGCAAAGGTACCGGCTCTGGCAAGCGAGCAGACTGAATCGGGTATCCGGTCGCGAGCAGACCCTCGTGATTCGAAAGGATGCCGAGGAGATCCTGGGGCTGCATCAGACCATCATTGGACAGGCCATGGCGGCGTACTCGTTGAGAAAGAGTTTCTTTATGTATGTGCCAACTACTCACCGATGGTTCGCCAGACTAATGCGGAGTAGACACCTTGCCATGCCGAGCAGGAAGCCACTGGTCCTCCTTTTCGCAGGACCCAAGGGGCATGGTAAGAGTGAACTCGCAAACAGGCTAGGATATCTCCTATCCTCGGAGCTTGCGAACGTTGACTGCGCCGACTTCAAATACGAGGACGAACTATTTGGACCCAAGCCACCGCAGCAGGGTTACGACCTCGGTTCCTCGTTGAACAACTTCCTCGCTAGGAACACAGGGCGTCGCAGCATAGTATTCATGGACGAGTTCGAGAAGTTTGACGACACGATTCGCAACGCGCTTCTTATTCCCTTTGACCAAGGTATGTTGATCTGCCAGCCTGGATAGGATATGCACTAAGACCTGAATCAATAGGAGAGTATGCAGACCGTCGGAACACGCAAAAGGTCGATTGCTCCAAGACGATTTGGATCCTAGCGACGAACAAGTTCGACAGCATCATCCATGATATCTGCAAGGGACGGGGAGAAATCCCGTCCAATCCCAACTTGGGGCCAGAGGATCTGACACTTCGAAGACAACTCTGCCACCGTCTCCTGAAGGAATGCATGACAACCTTCGGGGCACCGCTGGCGTGTCGAATCACCGAGATCATCCCGTTCCTACCCTTCAACAGAGAGGAGCAAGCATTGCTCGCGGACAGGTGTATCATGGAGATGGAAGCAAAGATTGCCGATCCAGTCGTGAAGGCGACAAACCCAGACGAAGACAAACTGGTCGGGAATGTCCATTTGCAAATGACGGACAACGCTGCCGTCTGCGCTCACATTGCGGATAACTACTACGTACCGGAATTAGGAGCTAGGAGTATCTCTCGCGGTGTCGATGCGACTATCACTAATCCGTTGGTGAATTGGTACCTGGAGGACGGCGACGACTTCACCGAAGACCAAGCGCACGTTCAGTTTAGGGTCGGTGTGAACAAGTCGAACGAAGTGCTAGTATGGCCCGTATCGAGGGCCCTAGACAGCACGGTGTTATTGGATCTCTCATAGGCTTTTACCTTCTGTTTTTTCCTGTATCTACTACCTAATCATGGGAGAGGATGGATATACGATCGAGGTGTAGGGGTAAAATGTATGTGACATATGGGAGAAATTGATTTATTTTGTATTCCTTGTCGATGTCCTATTTAAGAGCCTAGACACAAGGCATAAACTGTTTAATTCCATGTCATGTCACTAATGCAGGTACAAATGAATGCACGATGGTCCGTGTTTAGCATCCTTCACATGCCAAAAGGAGCTTCCGGTTTACGGTTTCTCTGAGCTACAGCATCTATGACGTAATGAGCAAGGGTATTCTCGTTTCGATCTTGATGAAACCTATTGAGCTTTTCGTCATGAGAGCATCATCCCATAAGCTGTTTGCTATTCAAATTGCTTCAATTGCTCTGCTAAAGTCTCAAGCCTTTATCTTTAAGCAAGCTTGAGCTTTGGTCCTCTTAGTTTCTTTGTCCTGAGCTAAGTTGCTCGTTATAATACTAGCTCATCATGGCCCCTCAAGACTCCGTGTCTGAATATTGGTCAGGCTTTGGATCCAAAGTTCGACGTCGGGTGAAAGGCCTGGACAATCCATTCTTCCATCCCTTTCTCTTCGTGTTCGAGGTATTCCAGTGGTTCGCCGACCTAATCTTCTCCCCGACACCCCCCGGGCCAAGCACGCAGCTGCGTAGACCCAAAGTCGCTGTCATCGGTGCTGGTATTACTGGTGTAACTTCGGCGGCTCACTGCATTGGTCATGGATTCGACGTGGTCATATTCGAGGGTGGGGATAAGAAGAGCTTAGGAGGCATATGGAGTGTTTGTAACTCAACTTCCCATTGGAACTAGATATGCTGACGAAGTAGTAGAAAGTAAATAACACCTCAAGCCTGCAGATCCATTCTTTCATGTACAGATTTCATCCTTCTGTACAATGGGACAATGGCTACCCGGACCGCCACCAAATCATCAGCCAGGTTAGACAGGTATGGGAGCGATACGGGCTAGACACGAGGACCAAGTTCAACACCAAGGTCGACAAGGTCTACCAAGATGAGAAAGGCCGCTGGATCATCAATAACCCTGCCAACGGTAGGTTCGAAGGCATTATAGCGGCCATAGGAACCTGTGGAGATCCCAAGATGCCCAAGATGGATGGCATAGACAATTACAAAAACAAAGTCTACCATTCGAGCCAACTGACAGGGTGCGTATGAAAAGAACACACAGGGTCGTATGTCTGCTAATGAATATCCAGTGTTGATGCGAAGGATAAGTCAATGATCGTCATTGGCGGCGGCGCCTCGGCAGTCGAGGCCTTGGAATACGCATCGGTACGTATATCTCCATACTGTTGCGAACACTCGGGGGGATCTCTAGTCTCTACTGAGACACCGCCATCCCATGCCACCCCACGAGGTATGTCGATAACAACTGTGGCTAATTATAGGACGTTATAGGCAGAGGGAGCGAAGAAAATATACATTCTATCACGGAGTGACAAATGGATCATCCCGCGTAACTGGCTTATTGACATACTCCTCTCCCTCAACATTTGGGGTCAGGAGACTATATTCTCATTCATCCCGGAGACACTACTCAAGAAATTCTTCTACCGAGACCTGCAAGATCTCGCACCGAATGATAAGGGCATATTCCAAGATACACCGATGGTCAATTCGGACGTCATGGACAAGCTCCGATCTGGCGAAGCTGAGTGGGTGCGATGCGACATCGAAGGTTTCACGGATACTGGCATCATCGTCAACAGGAGGGAAAAGGGAGTACCAAAAGGAGGACCCGGCCGACATATGACCATCGAAGGTGATATGGTGGTTATGGCGACTGGATATAAGAGGCCACAACTGAACTTCCTCCCAGAGGACTGCTTTAGTGAACCGTACGGGCCGCCGAACTGGTATCTCCAAACATTTCCTCCGCAACACCCTTCCATTTCGGCCATCAACTGCACATACCTGTCGGCTATCGGTACGGTCGGAAACTGGCATATCGGTATCTACACGCGGATCCTCCTCATGTTCCTCGTCGACCCGCTGACCCGGCCGTCCACGTTCTGGATGGAGCGCTGGATCGACATGACCAAGCTCTTGAAGATGACGGCCCCGACAGGCGCCTTTGACTTCTTCACGTACCTCGAGCTTCTCTGGTGGTTCTTCTTCTGCGTCACCGTGAACCCGTTCCGGTGGAAGTGGGCCTTCTTCGTCTTCTTCGGCCTCGGGTACGCCCTACCCAAGCACGTGATAGAGGTCGAAGACAAGGTCCGAAACGGTATGGGATACAGCGACGCCGACGAGGGAAGTAGAGACGTCGGTCAAAGCTTCTAAGGGAGCTTCGATGATACGTCTACCGAGAATAGCCTCCTTTTGCAGAGTGTTACTCTTGGTGGTGGACTGATGTACTGGCTGGACTTTGCAGCGGCCGGTGATTCGGCTTACGGGTCTGAAAGGTCGGAATTTGAGCGTTACGAAGTGGACTTTAAATTTCATCAAATTTTCCTTGATGGCATGAAATGGTATGTTAGCCAGAGCATCAAGCGTGATGTTAGATTATCCCGTTCCTAGATTTATAGAAACAGATGAAGATACAGTCTCCTCGCGTGGAGCCATCAGACACACGTAAGACGTTCGGGCTGTGAATGTATCCACGGAATTATACACCATGATATATAAGTACGAAAATTAAATCGAGTTGGTTAGTTTCGACGCTTGGCTCGATCTCTTCGGTCCATGGTCTTGACACGTTTGTTGAATCTCTCGCCGAGCTCCTTAGTAACGCTGCTGAGACCGCTTCCCCGAGTGCCATCAATCGTTTCCCTCCCCCTCTTACGACTCTTCTCTAGTAGTGCCTTAGCGCCACCGCCGCCTCCCTCTTTGCGTCTCGTCAATCGCTCGATCCGATCTACACCCTCGCCCAGATCTCGCCAGTCTTCGCCGCCAAACGTCATCTTTGCGCTGCGGCCCTCGACCTTATTCCGCTGCGTGCGCTCCTTCTTACTCTCCTTGGGCAACCGCACGAAATTCGACTCTTCGTACTCCCGCTTGCGGTCTTCCTCCCGGCGCTCGGAAGCGGTCTTGATCTTCTGGCCGCCGGCCACGACGTTGGTTCCGATGCTGGGTTCGGCGATAGGAGCGTTGGAAAGCTCGGTGGAGATGTATTCGTCCATGGTGGCGGACTTGATTGGTCTGCGCTCACCTCGTTCCCTTCGTTCCGCCGTGGGCATGGCTGTTGGCATGATCTTGGGCGGGCGGTAGACTCCCGTCTTGTCTTGCGTTGCCGCAGCCATTCCTACGGGGTTGGAAGGCGGCGCGAAGTTGCTGAAGCTCGGAGCGAATTGCTTAGCGGATATGTCGAATGCGGGCTTGCGCGGGCCCTCGTCCTCCGAGGCATCCTCGTCACTTTCGCCAGAATCTTCCTCCGACTCTGATCCTGAAGCCTCAGCATCCTTTGCTGCCTGTATCGCGATGCGATCTGCGTCGTCGGCCGCGCGCAGGATCTTGTCGAGTTGGAATTGGAGTTTCTCCTCGAGAGGTCGGACACCTTTATCGAGGTATAATCGTAGCTCGACTAACTTCTTGACCACGGTGTCGGAGAGATCTGATTGGTCGTCGTCCAGTTCGTCCGAGCTACCATTTTTCGCGTTACGGATCTTGAGTAGGATTAAGAAGACTAGGTTTTGTAGGTAGGATAGTAACAGTTCGTTTTTGACGTCGAGGAGAGACACCCCGTCCTTGGTCGGCTCAATGCCGGAGATTTTGGGTGTAGCTTCAAGGGCGGAATTTAAAGAATTTGTTAAGGAGTCCAGCAGGGCTGACAAGGAGGCAGGGACTGCCATTGTTTGCGACAAGTTTGCGAGAAGCTTTTCTGTGTCAAGAGTCGAAACCGAAATGCTTCACGATGAAGACTAATAGAAAAAAGGGTATTTTTTTTTTGGTAAAGCGATAACGATACGATAAGATATCCCAGAAGAAAATTAAGCTTTGATTGGCCTGTGCGGCTCATCTCTTTTAACCCCTGTAAGTTAGTACCTTAGGCTTCTTAATCTGACATCACGCTACAGACTGGCCTGATAAGAAAACTGTCCCAATAAATGTTCAGGTTTACCGCGTTTGCATTGGAGATGTAAGCCTTTGTCCGTGGGTCTTTCGGGAAGCATTTTTCGCCAGGGATCGGACGTCACTTTCGTTCCGCTCGGAAATGGCATAGATACCAGGTAGGAGGTAGGTAAGGTACCTACCTACCTAGGGGTAGGAAATCTAGCTCTAGAGAAACAAGTCAAACCCCATCCAGCCCGTCTCATTCTCATCATGTCCATATCATTAAGGCGGGTGAGAGGGGAGGGGAAGGGGGGTAGGCGTGCGGTGTCAGTGGCGTGGCTTTTCCGGCTTTTGCCTATCCTAGGTCTTCAGACTTTGTTCGTTGTTGTCGTTATCTCACAAGTGAGGCTGAGCTCGACTTCGCCTTGGTTGGGCTTAATTTAACCCCGCCCGATCACTGACATGCGTGTTCTACTTCGAAATATATTCGGGTATGTAGGCAGTATTTCTCATCTCTCAACTAAGACAACCCATCTCTACCATCACCGATAGAATGGATCCCTTGTCGGCCGTCGCGCTCGCAGGAACAATCGTTCAGTTTGTGACATTCACCTGCTCGCTACTCTCGAAAAGTTCGGAAATTCACCACTCAGCGACAGGCAACTCCGACGAGGTCACAAGTCTGCAAACCATTTACAGACACTTACAGAGTTTCAGCGCCAAGTTCTCATCACCGGAGAGTGTTTTTATACATCGCGCCACATCTGGTGGAAACAGTGATAACGGTACAATATTGGCTCTGAAAGACATCTTTCAGTCGTCCAAAGAAGATTGCGACAGAATTCTGAAGGTTATTGAGAAACTCAAGGTAAAGGATGGGCCTGGCCATCGCTGGAGGAGCTTCCGTGCAGCACTGGAGCTCATCTGGAAGCGAAATGAGATCGAGGACCTGGACAAACGGTTACAAAGAGCACAATCGGCGTTGACACTTCACATATGTGCTATCACGAGGTGCGATGTGTTCTCTACTAAGGTATTTGATACACTCATACGCCCTATGATACTAATATTCAACTTAGCCATTTTCATAAATCCAACATGAATGATTTCATCAAATTTAGACGAAACTCCGAAATTTATCAGATTCAACAACAGGAGAAGATTGAGCGCATGATCGACATTCTAGAATCAATAAAAGATCGGCATTTACCTCGAAGCCCTGCTTTTGAAGGAGACAGAGGAAACCAGGAAAATGCTCCTGCAATTCAACCCAAAGATATCAAGCAACTTGAGGAGCAGATGGCCGAGCTGTCTCTTGCAGCAGCGAGCATTTCTCGGCAGCAAGACATACTTCGTAGCTTGGACTTTGATCACCGACCCCTAAGACATGATCGCATACCAGAAGCTCACAGCCGAACTTTCGGTTGGGTTTATCAAGGGCACAGTGAACATGAGTTGCCAAAGTGGCTGAAGGCGGGTAGTGGGATCTTCTGGGTCTCCGGCAAACCTGGCTCGGGCAAGTCCACTTTCATGAAGTTCGTAGCAGATAACGAGCATACCCAAGGCGCACTTTGCGATTGGGCACGGCCTCATAAGATGGTTACTGCGAGCCATTACTTTTGGAATGCTGGCACGACCATGCAAAAGTCTCAGCAAGGGCTCCTGCAAGAGCTACTCCTCAAAATACTAAGGCAGCTTCCCGAGCTAATCGAGACCACCTGTTCTGAGAGATGGAAGGACTCGGGATCTCTCAAGAAGGTTCAGCCTCCATGGTCTACGAAAGACCTACGACGCGTTCTACAATCGATTGCCAAGTCCAATGTAAGAGCAAAAATTTGCCTCTTCATCGACGGGTTGGATGAGTACGACGGCGACCACCTCGAACTGTGTGACGATCTACTTCAAGCTACGCGGACCGGAAATATCAAAATGTGTGTTTCCAGTCGACCTTGGAATGTCTTCAAAGACGCATTCGGGTCTAATCCGTTGACCACGCTACGTATCCATGATCTAACAGAAGCCGATATCCGGGCATACACGGAAAGTCACCTTTCTAAGCATCCTCGTTGGCCACATCTAAATGGTCAGCCTGCTAATGGTGCCCGTCTGATTGACGAGGTAACTAAGCGAGCACATGGCGTGTTTCTCTGGGTCTTCCTTGTTACGAAACTTCTCCGAGGGGGGTTGACTAACGATGATGGTTTCGCGGACTTGCTTAAAAGACTCGAATCATTTCCCTCGGACTTGGAGCCCTTTTTCAAACACATGCTCGATGCGGTGGAGCCGTTCTATCACCGTAAGATGTCCGGGGCTCTACAGATAACCATAGCGTCAGAAAAGCCTTTGCGCTACCTCTTTTACAGCTACCATGATAATCAGTATGATGATGAGGATTATGCTATAAAAATGAAGAGAAGGAAGGACCCAATGACAGAGACAACCCTAAAGGATCTGCAAGACAAAGTCGCCCGCCGCCTAGACGCCCAATGTAAAGGGCTCCTCGAAGTCAAGGGTGGCCTCAAGGGTGGCCACGTCGATTTCCTCCACAGGACGGTATCTGACTTTCTCCAAACTAGAGAAATGGCAGATTATCTCCTGGAGAAAAGTGCACCGCATTTCAATGCCACTCTATCCATTTTAAAAGGTACTGTGGCATTCATCAAGGACACATATGCCACCTGCATGCAGCATTTTAGTATTGATCATGACGTTGGCAACGGCCCCTTGGAGATGGACATGCAAATAAAGGATGCAATTCGTTGCGCGGCTCGACTGGAAGAAGAATCTCCCAATTTATGCGAAACGGCATACAACCTACTGGATGAACTGGAATCAACAATTTGCAAATTTAATTCGACAAGTGGTTCACCACTGATTTTTCCTAACCACCCAGAACAAACTGCGTCCGAGGCTGCAAGGGTATTCTTTCGCGCGAACGTAATCAAAATAGGAGCGATAAGGTTCTTGAGGTGGAAGTTATCTACTGAACATGACTACTTCGATGAGTTTGTCTTGCCACCTCTGGCGATACTTGCTGATCCAGATTTTGAAGCAGAACTCGGATCGAACTATCTACGCTACGACACACTGGGCAATATTCTAAAGCTTCTCTTGGAAAGGGGATGTGATCCTAATCAAGTTTACTCTAATGAGCGGGATCTCCAATGGACCCCGTGGTCGTTCTTTCTATTCCAAATCATCACAGGATCAGGCATTGGTTATAGATATATGCCACAACTACACGTCGGGGCTTTCATCGCATTTCTGAACCATGGAGCTGATCCAAATGCAAAGATATACCGAACGAAGAGAAATAGGGTTTCATATTTTTCGACAGCATGGGTCGACGTTTTACTCTTACCTTTCGTCATGAGACCTGGTTGGGCAAGCGAAAGCGCGTATCTCCAAGTTTTGGACGCGTTTTTGAGTCGGGACGTCGACATGGATTCGCCTGCCTTAGCGCCAGCGACGGAACAGACCAAATTCGTCCACGAACACTTCTTTTCGGCAATTAAGCAACGAGAGATGTCGCGCGGGAGCCGAAGTAGTTCACACTTATCTTCGGATCGCGGCCACGACAGCGATTCCGATGATACCATGATTAACCCCCGCACGAGCCGTCTCTTAAGTACAGTTACCTTGAAGTTGCTCATCAGAGCTTACGGCCATCCATGGCCCATGGACGAGATCTGGAAAACGGTTCTGGATGTGTTCGGACCCGAGCAGCACAAGTTGATGCGAGCTCGATACGCATCGGCATGCAAAGAGAAGTCCGAAGAGGCACTATCAGGTGGCAATAAGAGGTGTTCTGACGATTCCATCGATAGCAGGCGGGCATCGAAGTTGACCAAGATGGATGACCAGTAGCTGAAGCCCACCTACCCTCGAGGCTTTTAGTATTAATGGTGCCCGGATTCAAACAAGCTATATCGCCAACTGCGTTGCTGTCACCATGGACCAGCTCAATGTACGCGACGCTCTGGAATATGACGCCAGTTTGAGGTGAGCTCTAGATCTCCCCTTCATCCAACATTCGTTCCTGGAATCCTATATTCTTGGACACATGTTCGAAGCTAGCTTACTAACCATAATATCAGCCGCTTGGATACGTTCTACGGGAACCACGTCTTCAACAGGATCATGTTCGACGAATCTCGGGCATACTGGACAGAGCCTATTATCGACGCCAACATATTAGCCAATAGCAAGGTCACGCGCCAGATCAAGCCTTTAATCCAACGTACACGTTCACGTCTACAATCGAGGTTTTTAGCCTTGATGAGGTACCTGCCCCTCCTGTCGCCTTTGGAGGCTGCGAATCTGCAACTACCAACAGGACCCTAGTGGAGTACTTTGGTTAGTTTATCTTTCCCCTGGATCCAGGATTTGGTCCAACTGAGGTTCATAGAGGATGAACATATCCTTACAGGACTAGGATGGAGCATGGGGGCCGCTGTCGTGACTATAGAAGGTATTTTGAAACTGTTACGAGTCTTATCACAGCTTCGAAGCCTGTTGTTTCCACTTGGCACCGTGATCTGTATTTTGGGGTGTTTCTATGATGCGAAGTGGTGGTTCAATGCTAAGTACCTAGGCAGGTGTGTGGAAAGGCGGAGCAAAAGGGGTACAGAGTAGAGTTACGGGGAGAACACAGGCTATGTAGATTATCTGTTCTCCACCACGTCTTATTATTCCACCCACAGTTTCGCGTCGGGAAGGGTGGGAAGGGGCACAACCACAGGTCTTATATGGCATGCGGAATGACTGAGTCTGGCTGCTTATTAAAGAGCTTTTCGATAGGTCGCGGTAAAAGAAATTTGCCACAACCTCATTGCTTCGGCAATATTTCACGGTCGATTACTTCGCCAGTAGAAAGCACCCGAGTCCCGTCGTTCAAACGTCTCTGCGGCGGCCGTTCCCAGTTTAAGACCTTGCCTCCCTTAGCTAATACATCCTGCCGCATCTCGTACCACCCCTCAAAGGTAGCAAAGGATGGTTGTCCATGTATATCCATTAACGAAATAGTCTTCTGCGGAGGCTTGGGCCTGGAAGGCCAGTCAATGGCCTCTGCACTATCGCCTGTCAGGTTTGCTGCTCTTCGCTCCCGCCATTCTTGCCAGATCTGCCGATACGCCTCGACTGGATGGTCTAGCTGTACTTCTGGATGCTTCATCCACTTTTGCTGGAGGTCGTTAAGGTTCTGCTCTTCGTGGGG
Source organism: Hypoxylon cercidicola (assembly GCA_022578845.1). Classification (NCBI taxonomy): domain Eukaryota; kingdom Fungi; phylum Ascomycota; class Sordariomycetes; order Xylariales; family Hypoxylaceae; genus Hypoxylon; species Hypoxylon cercidicola. Next base: position 1,004,064 of record MU399503.1, on the reverse strand, counting down.
CTTCCTGCGGAGACTATCATCTCGTGTGATGATCTCGTAGACGGTAAATAGTACACCTTTAACATCGTTTCTGTCCTCGGAATAACTCTGGCCTTCGTTAGGTGAAGGGTTATCAATACGGGCGGCAAAATTAAAGTCGAAAAGCATGATAGAGTCTGTCGACTCATCGACAAGAAGGTTCCTTGGGGCGATGTCTTGGTGTGCGATACCGTACCGGAGATTTAAGTCGTCTACAACTTGTACGAGCTGCTCGAGCCGTTTCAGCTTGAAGACGCGCGGCTTGTTTTCCTCTAGGCTGCCGCCGGATATGTAATCGTTAGTGAATCCGACCATGTGACCCTCGAGCTCGTCGATGACGACCCGGTCGAAAGGGACAATGTTTGGGTGGCGAGGTAAACGCATCCATAAGTTCATTTCCTTCCAGGACATTTGTGCATATTGCCATAAGAAGTAATATTTAAACACGACCTACTTGAGGGTTAGCTTACAGGACAACATATAGGATGGTGATCCGGGTTCACCTTTTTAGCAGACCCTTTCGAGCATGCGGGATATGCGACGAGGTCAGCATCGGGGCCCAGCCTGTCGAGTTCCTCAAGTTCGTCCCGGCGTATGGTCTGAATCCCCTCAGGAAGCGCAACTTCATGAAGAAATGGATAGTGTACACATTGCGTTTGATCGTCTTTTACATCGGTATGTGTTGAGATAATCTCACCACTTTGCGATAAATAGATCCTGTATATGCTGGGGAGGAGCTGATCGCTATAGCGGCTGAGATATTCGATAGCAATACTCTCGTCGTCCTGTTCCCCATCCATAGTCACTGAAATCATCCGTCTCTGGTCCCAATCGGTGACATGCCAGGTGCTTGGCCCACCGATAGGGATGTCACCACTCAGGGAAAAATACTTGGATTCCTCGTCAATCATGATTTTATGTTTTGTGATTGAGGAAGTGAGTATTGAAGGGGCATTGGGACAGGTCAGACCCGACTCTGGTAAAACAACCTAGTGATATGGTTCGCTACTCGGCCAACCTGGTCTACGAGACGCGGTCCTTGAAGGTAGGCTTCCCGCCTAGCAGCCCTCCCAGCCAGTGCATATGTGGTTTGGCTCTTATCCCAGTGGTCTCCTGGCAGAGAGGAGGGTTGCCAGACCTTGGTCGAGGGTATGTTCGATATGGTGGACGAGCGCTGTTACCAGGTCGGTAACTGCATGTTTCGAAGTGCTGTGGTGCTAGGATGTTGCGTTAAATAACAGACTCCACGTCTCTCCGCACAATAACTCGTTTGAGGCTTCTCCCGAGGTATAATAACAGTGAGATGGGTCTGTAAGATTTAGGGTTGGAATACTTCTCCCTTTGCTTAGGACCATGACCACTTAAGTCTTGCAAGTATCGAGTCAAAGCCAACACGGGTGTGGACCAGTACAGCATAGGTTCTAGGTCGATGCCACTGGGACCAGAAAAGGTATGTATGAGCACTGTTAAGACCTCTACCAATTCAGGAGTGTGCAAGCACGGGTATGTGAGCAGAAGGATATCAAGACAATCGACGAGATTCGAATATATGAAATTATACGGAATCAGGCCGGGCCCCCGCTATGGCAATTATCTAATTAGACGAGTAGACGGGTAGTACCGTGGTTGATGACTAAGTCTATGCTTTAGTGACAGCTGGCGGCTGTGTTTGCGCCGCATCAGCGTATCCACTTCAAGGACAGGGAGCTCCTAAATTTTATGAATCGGGAGAGCAACATTAGAAGCTCCTGAAACCATCCGCTGAAGAGATTCGACTAAGCCACGCGTGTAAAACTTCTATTTTCGAGGCATCCAGTATTCATTCTCGCTAGATAATCCACCAACTACGTTACGTCCTGACTATATCCCTATAACCAACGAGCCTTTGTGCTCTGTGATTGGCGTCAAATCCCATTCCGCGCCGCTTCGTGATAAGGGATACGTAAGTCGCCAACCACGATTCCGTTGCCTGCTTACTTGCCTTCGCTTGCACCAGCCATCTACGCAACCAACTTCTTCCGTCTTAGGAATACGTAATGAACCTTCGCTGACACGAAGACCAAGACTCGATGTTATAGGAAACACCCGTGATGAAGTCGAGAACCTTTGCGCCGTCATGGGGGGCGCTCTTCTCTGCGCTCCTAGCTCTGCCTCAACTCTCAGCCGCCTTCTACCTCCCCGGCGTCGCGCCTTCGTCATATGAGCAAGGCGAGAGAGTCCCTCTGAATGTCAACAGTATCAAACCCGTTGCCGCTCAAGATGCGCTCCTCCACTCCGTCATGTCCTACGACTACTACAACGAGCAGTTCCGATTCTGCCAGCCCGAAGGTGGCCCGTCTTACGTGTCGGAGAGTCTGGGGAGCATCCTGTTTGGAGATCGAATAATGAGCTCGCCGTTTGAACTGCACATGATGCAGAACGAGACTTGCAAGAAGCTGTGCACGTCCAAATACGACATGCCATCCGCGCACTTTGTCAACAAGCGCATAATGCAAGGATACGCCTTGAACTGGCTGGTTGATGGATTGCCCGCTGGTCAGCACCTCCTCGACGACCTTACGGGAACTACCTTCTACAGTCCGGGCTTTGCTATGGGAACTATCTCAACCACCGATCCCGAGGGTCCGACATTCTTCAATAACCACTACGACATTGTTATAGAGTACCACAAGGTTAATGGGAAAGAGGACCAGTTGCGGGTGGTTGGTGTGATTGTTCAGCCTGGGTCGAGGGCATACAAAGGCGATAATCTCGAATGCAACGACAACCAGACGCCACCCGTCGTCCTCGCCGAAGAGGACGGCACCGAGACCGAGGTCACATTTACCTACAGCGTTTACTGGACCGAGTCTCCCACTCCTTGGGCCACTCGCTGGGACAAATACCTGCACGTTTTCGACCCCAAGATCCACTGGTTCTCCCTCGTCAACTCTGCGGTTGTCGTGGTTTTCTTGACCGTCACCGTAACATCTGTCCTGTTCAGGGCTCTGAAGAAGGATATTGCGCGATACAACCGACTCGACCAAATCAACTTGGAGGACCTTTCGGGCACGTCTGCCCTCGAAGATGGTGTTCAGGAGGACTCTGGCTGGAAACTGGTGCATGGAGATGTCTTCCGAACCCCGTCGCATCCCCTCTTACTCTCCATTTTCCTCGGTAATGGTGCTCAGCTATTTGTTATGACCGGCTTCACCATCTGCTTCGCCCTCTTTGGTTTCTTGTCACCGTCGAACCGCGGCTCTCTGGGAACGATCATCCTCTTCCTGTATACCCTTCTTAGTTTTGTTGGTGGCTACGTCTCTGCGAGGGTTTACAAGTCTATGAATGGCGAGCAGTGGAAGCTAAACATGGGATTGACTCCTCTTCTTGTTCCGAGCATCGTATTCTCGACCTTCTTTTTCCTGAACCTGTTCCTCTGGGCCAACGGAGCCGCCGGCGCTGTACCATTCACGACTATGCTGGTCATTATCGGTATTTGGTTTGTCATCTCGATTCCCATTTCGGTGGCTGGCTCCTGGCTCGGATTCCGTGCGGCACCAGTCGAACCTCCTGTCCGAACCAACCAGATCCCGCGACAGATTCCTCCTGCAACGACCTACCTCAAGCCGATCCCCAGCATGTTGCTCGTCGGCATCTTACCTTTCGGAGCCATCTTCGTCGAGCTCTACTTCATCATGAGCTCGATCTGGTTCAGCAAGATTTACTACATGTTCGGTTTCCTCTTCCTCTGCTACGGCCTTATGATCATCACCTGCGCCGCAGTTACAGTTCTTATGGTGTACTTCCTTCTATGCGCAGAGAACTACCACTGGCAATGGCGATCCTTCCTAGCGGCTGGCATGAGTGCGGGCTATATCTTTGCGAACGCCTTGATCTACCTTATTAGCAAGCTGTCTCTTGGTGGCCTGTCCGGCACGGTTCTGTATATCGGTTACAGTGCTCTGCTTTCCTTCCTCTTCTTTATCCTCACAGGTACGCAGCAATTCCCTGGTCCTTTTCATGAGTCATGCTAACATTGTTGTTCAGGGTCTATTGGATTCTTTTCGAGTTGGTGGTTCGTGCAGAAGATCTACAAGTCGATCAAGATCGACTAAATAATGCGCATTATGAGAGTCGAGGCTAGACGGGTTCGAATGGACCTCTTTGTACTATATAAGATGTACGACCAGCACCTCTTCCGTTGGCAACCCACGGGCATGACATAGGATGAGAGGCAAGATCTGACGAGTTGCATACACGGTGGTCTGCAAGTTTTCCAAAGAGGCCGGCGTTTTTATTTTTTCTGGGGACATGTTCTTCTAGGTTTCGGACGGCCTCTTGCATTGCAGGTGTAGAATAAAACAGAACAGAACGAAGCAAAAGGACTTGTTACGGCTCGGGTCGAGCTGTTGGCACTCGACGTACTCGATTCCCTCACTAAGATATCATAAATCATAATTAGATGGTATATGACCAAGTTTAATCTATCTATAACGTTTGCTGTGTAATATCTAGATGGACTACGTAAGGTAGACGTCTCGGATTGATAGATCGTCTCGCCCTTGGATGTTCTAGGTAGGATTACATATTTTGCCCAAGGATTTAACTTATGAGGTACTTCGTGATAATCCCGGCTGTAGTACTAGACTCTACGGGGAAGAAAAGTAGAAGGCTTCGGAGTGGGGCCGTACGGCACCGAGAAATGCTACTCCAACGCCGGCGCTCCAAATAAAAATAAAAATGCATAGTAGCGTATCATAATAACCGAGTATTACGTACTGCCTATGGATTAATCATGATACAGCGCGTCTCACTGCTATCACCAGACTGCTAAGATACCTACCTATAATTAGGTATTACCATTATCCTGTCGCTGGCCTCTATGAAGACTATAGTATAAGCACTGGTGCCTTTCTCCGTTCTCATCGAACCACAGAAACGCTTGCTAATGATATAACCACACCACGTCGTCCCGGGAAGCGCCAATCCTCCAGCAGCAGCAGCAGCAACCCGCCGCTCACTCGTCGCTATCGTCGTCATCATCATCATCCATGAACTTGAACTGGCCGTGCTTCTCGACCGTGGGGCTCACGCTCGGGGCGCCGGGGGCCGCGCTCCCGCGCCGCAGGGCCTCGGCCTGCTCGCGCTCGCGGATCGCGCGGTCCTGCTCGGCGCGGCGCCGGTGCTGCTCCTCGCGGGCCCGCCTCTCGCGCTCCTCGCGCTCCGCCCGCTCCTTCTCCTCGCGCATCCGCGCCTCTTCCTCCTCGCGCTCCTTGCGCTGCTTCTCCGCCTCCGGGTCGTAGTTCTCCGGGTCGATGCCCTGGTCCGCGAGGAAGGAGAGCGACGCCAGCGCGCCCTTGCGGATTTGCTCTTCGTTCGGCCACGGCGCGAACGAGAACGACGTGTACGGGTTTAGCTGCATCTGCAGGTCTTCCGGCAGCTGCGTCGTGGTGCCGTCGGTGGAGGCGATGGCGACGCTCGAGTCTGGCTGGACGCCGTTGGCGAGGGAGGGTGGCGGTTGCGCGCCGTTGGGTGTGCCGCCGGCGGGGGTCGTGGCTGCTGTTTCCGGGCCTAGTGGTCCTTCGTTGCCTTCCGTCTTGATTCCGTTGGTTATGCCATTGAGAGCGCCGGCCGGAGGCATCGTAGTCTTACTAATCCGCCGCGCGTAGCTCAACAGCTCGTCGTAATTGATATCATAGTTCGGCGCGTCCGAGGGGAATACCGTGGCAGAGGTGCCGACAAGTTCCTTACGCGTGCTGGCTAGGAGCTTTAACGTGTCCTTAATCTGTGCATCGAAGCTAGTTGTCGCTGCCCGTAGGTCCTGAATGCGACGGTAATTGGACTGGTGCTTTTGTACTTCATCATGGATCAGCAGGATTCGATTGCAAGGTTACAACTGAGAGGGTTGGTAGAACGCACAGTCTTCCAGCCCTCTGTTCAGCTCGATGTCGGCGAGGCCAAGGTCGTTGACTTGGGCTACGGACGGATGGTACTTAGCAATCGAGTCCACCAATGTTCCTAATGCCTTTTCGACGCGGTCGAAGCTAGTATCGAGCTGCTTGTCCATTTCGTGTAAGAATGTGACGTTGTTCAGTCTAGAACATGGAGAGGTAAAGCTTTTGGAATTGGTGCTTCTGAATTCGATTTCTGATACAAAGGAAAGGTACTAGACACCTCGGCATCTTGGACCCACATATCATCCCTGTATATAAGCAGGATGTGGCTGACATAAATCCCCAGGTCTAGATGCGGCTTAAATTGTGGCTAGAAGCTACCGGGTCGCTTCGGGTCGAACGTCGAATGTCGCGCAGCTTTCACCAAAAACTGGAATTGAAGCTGTCACCAAAAAGTCCAACCAAATCAGCCATTGACCTTTGCACCTTGCAATTCTTTCACTAGAGTCAAAATGGTGTTCCAGGTATGTGAATCTTCGGCTCCTAGCTTTTTCGGTTTTACATTGTGTCACTTCGTCGTCGCACGGAGGCATTCAATGTCTAAGATTGCTAACGAGGCAATACGACAGACTCCCATTCGACGGGCCAACTACCCGGCCTACAAGAGCCCTTACGGACCTAAGTGAGTGCGCACAGATCTCTCGATTACCAGATTCCTAGGATTGTGTCTTTATTCGAAAGAGCATTGGGGTTCAATGCGAATGGACGGAGATGGATGGAACGCAGAAGAGTTAGGATACAGGAATTGTTCGGGCACATGGCTGACTCGGGGACGAACAGGTACCACTACCAACCGAACATCGCGGGATGGACCGTCAAGCAATTCGCTGGCCTGTAAGCATCCCTATAACCTCATTCGACACGACCAGAACCTGCCAAGCATACTGGCCAGCTGCGCGGAACCAGATGGCTTGTGTCATGCAGTGACAGCATGCTAATATCTCGAACCATAGTGGCTTTAAGGCTGGTGCCTTCGGCGGTGTCGCCTTCTTCGCCGTAATTTACTACGCCTCCGGCATCCCCAGAGTAAAACAAGACATCCTCCAAAAGATCCCCTTCATCGGCGGCTACTTCATCAAGGAGGTTCCCGCCTCGGACAACGTAAGGCCCTCATATCGCTCTGTATACCACGTCGAAACCGTACTAATTAGATCCTTTAGCCCTTCTAAACTGGCAACTGGAACAAGCTAGTCATTTCTACTAAAGGTAGAGAAAGAAAGAGAGCGCGATGCCATGGGGGAATAGAGCGTGCATGGCGCATCTTGTACAAACACAACGAACCAAATAGATCTCGTTTTAGAACCCTCAGAATCGTACTCTGTATTCGACAGTTCTATCCCGATGTTTTGACTCGACTTGAGCCACTACGTCTAGCATCTAATATGTACGCTGATGATACAGAGTCTCTTGAAACAAGTCTAACGTATAGCCACATTTTCCTTACCTTTGTTTTATCTATGCTTTCTTTCCGGCCATTTCTTTTTTCATCTCGCTCTTCATGCGCGTAACGGAGCCGGCGCCTCCGTACACAAGTACCGTGTAGACCATAGCCACACTCGCTCCGGCATTCAATATCTCTAAGGCACTTCGCCCGTCGCTGATTCCGCCTGTAGCGAAGATGACTTTCTGCTCTAGAGGTTTAGTTGAGCTCTGCTTCGGTTCGTTCTCCGAGAAGGCGGCAATGGTTCCCTCGATCCCCATTATGCTCGCGTCGACAGCCTCGTCGGCAACCACTTTCCTCGTCTCGGTAGTCGGGACAGATTGTAACGTCTGGCCGTCCAACATCTTCCGGTACCGTCTGACCAGCTCCAGAGTCCTATCAAACATCATGGGGCCCGAGTAGCCACCAGTCTCCGTCATGGTATGTTGCTCCTTCGACGTGATGTTAATCTTCGGCGGGATCAATCCCGTCCGCCGCTTCGTGGTGTTTCCCACAATGACCCCGTCTACGCCGCTCGCCCACACCGCCTGCACGATGCCTTCCATCTGAGTATCTTCGTCCTCGTCCGGCGAGACCTTCACCATCACCTTGGGCTTCTGCTTCCGGTCTGCCCTTTGCGCCTCGTCGACCACCGCGCTCAGCAACTTCGTCAGGGGTTCCACCGCCTGCAAATCGCGCAGCCCCGGCGTGTTCGGGCTGCTCACGTTTACGACTAGCACGTCTGCATACCGCGCCAGCCGCTGCACGCAATACACGTAGTCCTGCTTGATGGCCTCTACGTCTCGCTCATCTGTCTCCTTGTTCTTGGCAATCTGCACAAGCAGCATGCGGCCCGGCAATAAGCTTCCCGGAGGCACATTGGCCTCGCCGTTCAGAACGCTCGCTTCATCGAGTCCAACACTCTTCGCGTACCGCCTCACCCGTTCTCTCAGTCGCATGGCCATGTCATCCGCGCCGCGCGAGTTCAGCCCGTACCGGTTAATCAGACCGTCGAGCGTGGGCACACGAAACATGCGCGGCTTCGGGTTACCATCCTGCGGCCGCGGCGTGCAGCCGCCGACTTCCACGATGGAGGCGCCGAGCGCGAATAGCGCATCCGGGATGTCGGCGTGCTTGTCGAGGCCGCCGGAGATGCCGATCGGGTTCGCGAGCTGGGAGCCGAACACAGAGACGGAGAGGTCTGGGCCCTCGGGCGTAAAAGAAGGGCGCTCGCGCAGGTGCAGACCCAGGCTATGCAGGGTCTTCATGGAGGAGATGGCGACGTCGTGGGCCTCCTCGGCGTCTGGGTAGAGGAAACGGAGCAGCGGCGGGGTGACATATCGGTGGACGAATGCGCGAGTGTCTGTAACGTATACATAGGCCACGTAGCCAGAGGCAGCTATCGAAGTAGCGTAGAGGAAGGTCCTCAACCTAGAGATAGGAAGTGCATCGGTCGAGGTAGAAGTAGAGGCATAGCGGGTGGCGATTCGAGGACGAAGCTGGATGGGAACTCGTTTGGAGGTAAAGAGCGGATTAGCTGACGATGTAAATAAACGCCTGGCTATTCTTTGTGAAGAAGTCATTCTGGTAGATAGGCGATGGACATATTGGCCCTCAATGCCTTGTGGTTATGATACGCAATGGGGTTCAACTTTGAGAGAAATAAAAGTCGACATATCAAAAAATCGTTCCATTATGAAGCTCAAGAAATTGAATGTAGCGCCAGTAAGTACCTAAGTATTAGTGGGGCAGGGGTAACTCGGCAGCTCGGTCTGCCTGTCAGCTCCGCCAGCTGCCATATCCACTGCTTCAATTGTCGTCTCATTCGTTGTGTTAACACGTCTTATACCTTACAACTGGTTGGCATTTTCTACCTTAGGTATATTGTGCTGCTGATAACAAGATGGTTTAATCCTCGAGACACTCATTTTCCTATTACTGGGCTGTTTTACCTATCATTGTCAAGATGGGTGCCGCCGTGGACTCTTCGTTCATTCTCCAGCTTTTGCGCTATGGTTTGATATCCATGGTCCTTCACATCTACACGACAAATAAACTAAAATCGTCACTCGTAACTTTCCTATCCTTGACAACTATCGGCGTACTTGGTCGCCAATGGCTATCATTTGTCACCAAGCACGTCCCGGAACCATACCTTGTATGTGAACTCCCTTTATCACCCCTATAATGGTAGTACTAAACCACAGCAGGACGAGGTGTTCCACATTCCCCAGGCCCAGGTTTACTGCGATGGAAAATGGGGCGAGTGGGATGACAAGATCACTACACCTCCCGGGCTCTACGTTTTGACCATAGTAGCCAACAGGTTAACTGGATTCCCTTGTTCAGCTTATTACCTACGACTGTTTAATGTCGAAGTTATCTCCGATCTAGCCTTAGCGGCTATGATATCCAGAACCCGGATCGAGAAACCAAAGACAGATGAAGGCCAATATTCACTTTACGCTGTCTGGACAGGAATCAACATTGCTTTGTTCCCCGTCCTATTCTTCTTCTCGGGCTTGTATTACACGGATGTCATCTCGACATTTGTCGTTTTACTCACATATACCAACCACCTTGGCCGAATTTGTCGAGATACACCCTCACTAGTGAACGATGTCTACACAATCATTCTTGGGCTTCTGGCTCTCTGCATGAGACAGACCAACATCTTCTGGGTAGTCGGATACATGGGTGGTTTGGAAGCTGTCCATTCCATTAAGGCCATTCGTCCGCAGTCGGTAGCTACTCCAGTATTCACAACTCTATCACAGCAGATTAAGTTCTATACTTGGAGATACTCGCTTGGTGATATCCATGACCCTTCTTTGAATCAGGCACCCCCAGTCGGTACGTCTCAAGCATCCTCCTCTTCAATACCACTCTAACGAAAAAATAGACCTGCTTCTTTGCGTGCTCAGCATTGGCATAGCTGCCATCTGCAACCTTGGAACAATTCTACGACAGATATGGTCACATCTAGTAGTCCTGGGTGCCTTTGTAGGTCTCGTCGCCTGGAACGGCGGCGTCGTCCTAGGTAAGCCCGTCACCGTTTCCGAATATCAGTTGTAGATATTAACCAGGAATAGGAGATAAATCTAACCATGTAGCCACTCTACATCTAGCCCAGATGCTGTACATTTGGCCGCTCTTCGCATTCTTCTCGGCACCCCTTTTCATCCCACAACTCTTGGATTGGAGCCTTTCCATTTTCCAAGCCCTTATGGGTTCAACCTCATCGGCCATGCCACCTAAGAAAACACCGACAATTAAGGGTGACCCAAAACCTAACCAATCCGTTGTCCTGCAAACATTCAACCGACTTGGATCTTGCCATATAGTACACTCAATCATCATCCTCGCCGGAGCTATAGGGGCTACGGCCTTGATCGTTCGGTATAACACCATCATCCACCCCTTCACTCTAGCGGACAACAGACACTACATGTTCTACGTCTTCCGCTACACCATCTTGAGAGCATGGTGGATCAGATACGCTCTGGTGCCGGCATACGTTATCTGTGGCTGGCTGTGTTGGGCCGCTCTCCGAGGGAGCTCCTCTCCTACGAATCAGTGGATACAGTCCCCGTTCAGCACCTCCGAAGTTGTACCACCACCCCCGCCCAGTAATAAACAACCAGTAAGTAGCAACAATTCGTCTCAGGCCTACCGAAACCTCGATACCACTTCACCACCCACCTCCACCGTCCTGATCCTATTCCTCTCCGCTACGCTCTCCCTCGTGACAGCGCCCCTAGTGGAGCCACGATACTTCATCCTGCCTTGGGTATTCTGGCGGCTCCTCATCCCGGCACGGCCCACCCTACCGGCATTGGTGCCGGGATCGGAATCGCTGTTGTCGCGGTGGCTGGTACCCATCCTTGAAACGGTGTGGTTCTTATTAGTCAACGCGGTCACTATGTACATATTCATCACGAGGCCGTTTTACTGGAAGGCACCGGATGGCACGCTGCTCGACGAGGGGAGGGTGCAGAGGTTTATGTGGTAATTTTCTTCCAAGAACTGCCCTTTGCCTTGATCTGATAGATAGACAAATCGTAGTTTCGGGAATACATCCAAGAGACTCCATAATCACAATATCACAAAGAAAGCATTTCTCTGCACGTCTACTCTTAGTATTCATCTAAGGTCTCGAGAATTCTACTCGGTCAGTTCAGATAGGCTGGCAGACAAGTCCGTCCTCTAGCAGCTCTTCCTCTCTTTAAGTACAAGGGCCTGCATAATGTGCAGCGAATGTGAAAAACTTCTTCATCGTCGTCCCGTGCCGTATAAAATGTCCGTGTCAATGTAGCGTGGCGTCGTGGGAGGGGAGATTGTTGCCCGAAGGCTGGCCGGCAAGCTTCCTCAGCTAGCGGCAAAGTTCATAGAAGCGCCGAGATTGGCTTCCATGCTTCTTCTCGTTCACTCTTTTTTACTTTCTCAGATGCATAGGTGCTAAAAAAATCAAATAACCAGACCCTCGCGCAAACGCCGTTCCCTACAAAAAGCAAACACGAACGCCACGCTGTGCCATGTACAGCGATCCATCCCGATCCCGAGTGTTTGTGTTTCCAGGTTCTCCGACCTATCCGGTTCCCTCCCGTGAGTCCGTCAGATGGGTTTGTATGTAGCCCTTCCCATGTTTGTCCGTTTGCCATATCCGATGGTAGGTTGCCAGCGGGCAAGCGATCCGACCCAGTACGGGCGCTGCCGGTCTTCCCAAGTCGCGTAGTCCGTCTCGTCGTCATTCATTCAGACCCTGTAACCAGATCGATCATAGACTCAGTCGATCCAGGCTCAGACGGTCCTGACTCCGCACCCGCTTCACGACGCCGAGCTTGAAGAACTTCTCCTCGCCGGCAGCCGTCCGGCCACCGATGTACCACTTGTCGGCGCCGAGCACATCCCGGAATCCTTCACTGCTACTGTCGCTGCCGCGCCGTCGGCCAGGTGCCGGGATCGGCATGCCGGGACGGTGCTGCTGTGGCGAATGATGTGGTTGATGTCGATGGGAAGGAGATTGTAGCGGGAGCTGGTTCATGATGCCGCCTGGACGCTGTTGCGGTTGTTGGTCGGGCGAGGAGGGGCTTTGGGAGTGCGAATGTGGGGTTGACGACATGGACCGGGCGCCGGTAGCCGCGGAGCTCGTGGACGGCGTCGAGGTATGCTTGTTCGCTTGCGATGCCGAGAGGGCGGGCGGCGTCTGTTGCCGGAAGGCGGCGAGGAAGGACGAGAGGAAGAATGGGCGTTGAGAGGAAGGCATCTTGGTGGTGTAGGTGGTGTAGTGATTTGTTGTGCTGTATTACGGTTACAGATGGGGACGTCCAAGGTATGTAGGACGGTCCGGATATATGTCGACAGCTCAATCGGGAGACTGAGCGGTGTAAAAGGAGGAATAGGCTCTTCGGATTGACCAAATGACTCGGGAGCACAGAACAAATCCTTAGCTGACCGAGGACATGCGTGGCTTGTTAAACGGGAAACAAGTATCGCAATATGCTATAACCCCTCGTAGGTAGTCAAGTTCTATTGATTCGGATGTTTCTCCCTTGTGGGTATGTAGCTGATCACCATGACACCATGCAGACGGCAGTAAAGCTCGCTTCTTTTGTATTCGTTGCTCGAAATGCGATGCTCGTCGAGGCGGCCAGCGCTGATAGGACCCGCTGATGGTACCTACGAGTAGGTACCTTATTTACAGGCACGGCGGCAATGGAGGTAGTTGTCGGATATCTGCGTCAGGTTGATAGAAGAGAAGGGGGGTATCGGCAGGGGCGAGATGCTTTGAAGAAGAAGCTACCTTAGCAAGCTGACGATGGGAATTTTACGTTGTATTGGCATGTGCGCCTCATCGGAGTTGATTGTGTGGGCAATGTGGGCAAAAATCCTGACGTCGCCTCCTTTGAGGCCTTTGGAGGGCCCCTCTGCCCCTCTGTTTGGCTGCCCGCAACGGAACTAGCAGTGTATCCAGTGTATCCTCGGCCAATCCCGGGTAACGTGAGTAATCCAATCCGCGGCCGGCAACATGGTGGGGTAATGGCTTTGTGAGCGTTAACATATGGAGGGGTTCTGATAGGTCCATTCTCTTTCGCTTACTTACATCGTACAGAGGGTGAATGCAACGCACCCACTAGTAACACTCACCGCAAGCCAATTTATAGGCGACCTTCACCTACAAGCGCTTCGTATTTAATAGGCGATACGTACCTATATACAAGCGAGACAGGCGAAATAGATACACCCTCTAACGACATTTTAGCCTTCCCACCAGCCCACCGAGCCCTAATCTAATGCCAACATCCAACATCGACAGCGATAAAAGCATTAGGTCTGACAAAATTACGTGCAGATCAGACCCCTATACCCTTCTCTCTCTGCCTCTTCCCCCTTCCGTCCTATCTCCTTCGGGATCTTCTAGGCTTCCCCAGATTCTCGTTCCTTTCCCCGCTCGTTTGCTCGGGTGCGAATAGAAAGGAGTAGTGAAAATCGAATGTTGTCTTGTTTTTCCTTATCCCCGCCGCTCTCCGGCCCTCGGCGAAGAATGCATACATACCTAGGTATAGAAGCCGCCATTCATGGATCTGCGGGGTTGTCCCTGTCGTCCATCTACCCCGATCCAGACGGTTGGTACCTTGAATATTAAGGTACCCAAGGTATAAGGTAGGTTTATATTGTACATATGTATGGAACGTGGCAAACTGCAGACGACACCGTACCATCAAGCCTTTGCCCATCTTCGCGTTTGCATTATTTACTATGTCAGCCTACCCGCGTTGTAGTAAGCCCAGAAGAGCTGGAGGTCACATCTGAGGCAGGCCGCCTCAGCGATGCCGTGACGAGCTGCCAACTTTGTAACGTGTTTCCGTGCAGCGTGTAGCGCTTGCAACTCTGAGTCTCGAGGGGGGCCGAGTAACATAATGCAACTTGGTGTTTCTATCATGCGATAGAATAAGCCATCGGCAACCCACTATCAGTCTGCATGACGCCGCCTACCTTGGCGCCCTCTCGCTCGAACAGACCACAAGCAGGCTATACAGACTAGTCGGCCTACCTGCAAACTGCCGGGTCTGCGAGGTCTGGATTCTAGAGATCGTCTGGCTGCGGTTCCGATCCTCACCTCGTTTTACCTACCACGAATCTGGCAGCTAAACAGGCACATGGGTTAAGTAGTATTCGATGCTGTGTAGTAGAGTAGCACTACATCCCAAACCCAGACGTCATACGTCATAGTATATAGCTACGCAAAATGCGGGTGTGTCCTACGGTGGTTCTGTGTTGATATCAGCCCCTACGTATGTCTAATAGGGGTTACATTGTTCAAATGGGAATTAGTGTTCTAGCCTTTCGGCCCCTGACCCCTTGGACGGGGAGTTGGTAGTGTTGAAACGGATAAGGGGCTCGAACGACAAAGGGGGCTCAGTTAGGTAGGTAGGTAGGTATGCAAACTGGTAACCCTTCGCTGTTAGGTTCATAGCTCATCGCGTAACAACCTCATTGTTTCGGCGCCTGGTAAAGCATAGTGGAAGTATAGTCACCGCGCAAACAGTCTGAGCTCCTCACATTAGGTCAACACTGAGAGATACCCTAAATAAATCCGCTTATTCAGGAAGAAAGTCTCCTCCTTCCAAAGAAGGGGTTATGAGCATGCCCTTCTCCGAGGTAGATACAACGGTGGGTAACAAATATTTGGCACACATCGACTAAAACGCCGAAAATATTATAAAGAGTTCCAACCCCGTCAATGAATCAATCACCGACAATCTACTGTTTGTTAGATTGTGGGAAAGCCAGTTGGTATATCAGTCTAGGAGGTAGGTATTACATTATTCTAAAAGTCCTGGGACATGTCGAGTAGAGCATATCAAACGGAATTACCGGAGATACTAAAGACATAAGTAGCCATTGCAATTCACGATAAACATTTCTTATTACTAGCTAGAAGACTATCGGCCTCGAGGGTGCGGCTTCACCGGTATGAAATAGGGAGTACCCCCTATTTCTAACTTCCAATAATCGACCCCAACAGTATTTCAAGCCAGCTAGTCCGTGCCATGAACGGATTAAGGATATTGAAAAGATTCAAAGAACCTCCAAATACTCGGGTTACTTTCGGGGTTTTGAATCTCTGCGATCGTGCTCATGGCTGCCGCTGCGGGATCGCCACTGCCGTTGAGCGAACCCATCCAATACTCGTTTCCCGGATAGGCATTGGCGTCCCATGCGTAAGACAGAACGAGGAGCTGGTCCTGTTCGTCGCGGTCCAGTTTCGCAGCGGGGTTACGCCGAGAGAATTTGACCTTGATGCCATACTCGGCGGCGATCGCAGTGGCTTGGTCTCGAATGCCCTTATCGACTTGGATCCACGCGAGTTCGATGGTTGCGATTTGTGACAGATCTTTCCCCTGCTCTCTTAGTACTTCACAGAAGGCTTGTACGTAGTAGTCGGCTTGTTTCGAGTTAATTTGCCATACCCCAAGACCGAGCCCAACCACATAAACATATGCCTTCTTCGATGGCGACTCGAGATGAGCACGACTTTGTGCCTCCAGGAGCAACAGGGAAAGGGGATACTTCATGCGCGCTATGTAGACGTCGACCTCGAACTGGCCACCTTGCTTCCTCACCTCCAAGAAATCCAAGAAAATCTTAGTTAGCTCGGGGTCTTGCCGACTTGGCTTGTTCTGGAGACTCTGATCATTTCGATTGAGGATAAGGTTCGAGTCCATGTGCTCTATCCGTTCAAAGCGAGCACCCACCAAGCCGATGATGATACCTCTTGTCTCGAAAGTTCCCGGCACTCCTGGTTGAGCACAGTTATCTCGGTCGCCGTCGTTAATAAAGGTGCTCGGGCCGCTGACTCCGATGAAACTACTTAGCATGATCTCGTCGTAACTGAGGTATTCGTTCAGAGTTATGTCTCCCTCCGAGTCAGTGCCGACCGCATCCCATAATCTCGTTGCGTATGGTATCATCTTCCCATTGCGCAATTTAGTTGTATCGCTAGAGTTGTAGAACGCTAGTGGTCGATTGCGGTAGAGTCTGGCAATCTCTTTCCCGACGGTCATATTGGCATAGAGCTGCTTCTCCTTGGTAGTCCCATGCTGGCGCTTGTATGCCAAGAACTTGTCGACGAGTCCCAAGAACCCGTTGTGTATTAGAATCCTCGTATGAGCAGCGTCTCTTCTGATAACGTCCGCATCGAAGTTTCTGATACTGTTGGCACGAAGCGGGGGAATTGCTTCGGGACGTGGTATTTCTAAGCCTCGATCGGTGTAGAATTTCTTCTCCATTTCGGACATTTTAGGAGGTAGATTGCGTTGACTGATCTAGAGATGCCTTAGTGGTTCGTTATTTTGCGATTTTGAGTAGCTTATATAATCCCACTTACAAGCTATTGATTTCGACCATTCGCACTGTGCGAAATCAACGAAAGTGAACAATGCATGCAATAGTTTTTAGTTTTTATTTTGTTTTCATAACCAAGCCTTTGTTAAACGCTTGGTTTGTTGTTCCGATACGTGCTTGTTCTATTTAACCATTAGGATGTTTGCCTAAACCGCGATCACTGTGTGCTACACAGCATGATGAGAATACCAGTTCTCACTCTCTAATACATAACTTGTGACTGAAGCATCAAATATCGAGATGTCACTTATTGTACCATCGTTTCCACGTTACTATCTACCTTAGTACATAGCACTAACGGCAAGTGGTTCCATCTTATAAATGGTGTAGACGAAGCAGAAATTCAACTACAATTAAGACGTAGAACTAATTACCCTCTATGACAGGTAACTACTATCATGGATCAGATGAAACTATCCTGCTCTGTATGTAGATGGCGACGCGCCTAACTGTAGGGGGATGTCGGATGTGAAATTCCAAGTTAATATCCTGGACCTGCACGATGCAATTGATAGTCAAGGGGCATTCATATATTGGCTTGGTTCCATGACATTATACAAGTCGGTTTCTAAATTGTCGGGTCTTCTACGCGTTATATACCTGAAGCTCGTTCATCAGGATGTTTGGTTTGTGTCCCTGTAGATATCTCGTCCATCCCTGTCACACAATCAACACAAAGCATGGCCCCCACAGGATCTGATTTGGATAGTACAATAGTACAACAGCATGGGTACCTTACTGTAAGTTCCTGGCTCCAACTGATGTACTTGACAATGAGAATTCATCCCATGGCGACACTGAGAGTTACATAATAGCAAACCACTACTCCTCGAGAGGGGGGACCTCGAGGCCAAGGCATCTACCTCCTCTCTGCTGTCTCCCTATTCATGGTTTAATTGCAGAAGGTAGAAGGAGTTTGCCATAAATTTTATTCACCATCGGCCGTATGTACATCACAGCAAGCACCTGGTGGTAATATTTCTGGCACTTACCTCTTAAACTAGGTACGTGACTGAGCTTCCTACTTGCAGCTTCTGATATTGCTTTACCCCTGCCTCCGCGTGTCACTATCTCTGGCAGTCATAATTCTTTCCACTGGCAAACCGTACCTAGTCAGGTACAGGTAGGCAGGAAAATGAAGCAATTAGTTATTCCCTCTCTAGAGCTACCCAATCTCTCTTCTTGCATGAGGATCCCTTGCAACTCATATATGCTCTCTAAATGTACCATACACGTGTAGGCTCTGCTGCTGTTGCTGTGTAGTCCATAAGGCAGGACCTTACTGGTCTGAGCCAGGGGTCATGTCCAAAGTGCATTCCCTCGACCTTGCCATGCTAGAATAGGACCCCACTCCATAGAGGCGCTATATGCCTTGCAAAACTCTGAGGATATTCTTTTACGTCACGCCTACAATGAGTGTGAAGCCATATAGGCTAGACCCTGTGAGCGGACCTCTCAAACTGCCGTACCTACGTTTGTGCAACACCACGCTCTTGCCATAACAGGGTCTGTCTAGGAAATAAACGCCCACTAATGTTCCAAACTCCCTGAAGAGGCTCCAAACAGACATAGAAGAGGAGCCATGAATGCAGAGTAGTGACTATGTTCATCCAAAGTATCGGAAAGAACACAGAGACAACCGCCCTTGGAAGGCATCTCGAGCAAATATCTGAACCTGTCAGAAAGTATTTAAGACCACCCAGTCTCCCCAGATTCCTTTCTCTCTTCTCCATACTCACAAGCAACACAATCACTACCAGTCTCTTCGGTCTTCACTCTCTCAGACAAGCAAAGCTGCTACAGCAACCAACATCACAAGAACCTTCTCTCGTCTCTTTGACTCCATTCTACTACTTCGACACATCTGTTCACCAGTCAAGTCATCAATACGCACAGCCCATTCTCAATTAACATGTTGTCTGTCACCAAGATCATTTTCGCCGTAGGCGTTCTCATCGCCCCTGTCATTGCCCACTCGGGCGATATGACTTACTATACACCTGGACTCGGCGCTTGTGGTCAGACAAACTCGGAGAACGACGCCGTCGTCGCCATGTCGCCTGCTCAGTACGGCCACTGCGGCAAGACCATTAGCATTCACTACAAAGGCAAGACTGGCAGTGCCAAGATTGTCGACAAGTGCCCTGGTTGCGGCGGTGACAGCATCGATGTCTCCCCCGCTGTCTTCAAGCAGTTCGCTGACCTCTCCGTTGGCCGCGTGGCTGTTACCTGGGACTACGCCTAAGTACTTACTCCAGTCTAACGAAGTGTGGGGGATGAACACTCTGGGGGAGGAACGAGGAGGATATCATTAGGGAGTTATCACATGTGCCCCAACGAATTAGGAACTAAGATGCTTACCTTATAGCGAGTCTATGCTCGATCTTAGCAATTGGGATCTAATGTAGTCCTTCGGGCATCATACAGACCTTGAGACTAATACAGACTTGCATCTCTACCATTTTGTGTCTTGTTGCTCTTGCCATGTCTTGCTGCGTCCTGCTGCCTACCTCCTGCCGCCTTCTGCTACATGATGAAGCACCTTAATGCACATTCACCTACAAATCTTGGGCCTAGGACGAGATTGAGCTTAGCGTCTGGCGCTAGTAGGCGTTAATACAAGTGTACCAGAAGTCTGGGTCGTGCTATAGAGTTGCGACTTCTTCGGACAGGCATAGGCGTCGGTGAACTGACAATGTATTAGGTAGGTACCTTCATGTAGGACGTAGCGATACCGGTGCTGCGTACAGCTAGAGCTAAACGGTTCAGTATAGGCCTCTAAAAGGTACCTACATATTCCGTGATTCAAAGTGGCAGTGGTGATACTGTTTGTTGCTTAGCGACCAGCACGTTGAAGCCCCTATCCGCAAAGGAACCCATACCCACTTGCAAGTAAATCAATTAAGTCTTTACCTACAAGGTGATTGTCGCTTGCGACTCTTTAAGGATGCAAGTATGTGCTTGGATGCCTTTGGATTATTTTCTTCCTTTTTTTCTGTGGTAATTTCATACTCGCTTTAGCCCCTCAAGCACACTCCCAAACCACCACACCAGTAGTAAAATGAAGGATAACGGATGTCTCTAACATTAACAGGCAAGTAAAACAAGGATTGAACAGAGTGGTCCAAAGGATATGTGAAGGGTCGCTTCTAACAATTGTCTGCTAGGCATGCCAATTTTGACCCCTTTCAAGTAAGGAACAGAGACGTTTCTTGGTTGGTTCTCTCCCCAAAAGGCTACTGACGGGTTGCAGTAATTGAATTCTGTTAGCCGACCATTTGCTATCCTTGAGCGAGTCGAATATTAGCTGTTGACTTACAAACTAGTCGCGCTCTTTGCTACGCCACACTTCAACACAACCCCAGACGAATTTATTGGAAGAACTCGCAGACAAGATGTGAGTGATGCACACATTAACGCAATGGTACCTGATAGTATTATAGTAGTAAACAAGATGCCTATCTCAACGATTCCATCGCCACGCCACCCACCCGATAAATTCAACCCCCGTGATCCAGTGGCCCAACGCCTTCCATCTGAGCTTCTCTCCACCATACAGCCATACGACCAACCCGTCGCCGAGCCTAACCAGCGACAACACCGCCGCAAACGTCGTGAGGGCACCCTCGCTGCCCTGCCGCTGTAACGCCACTAGCACTAGGCCGTAACTGATCTCACGGATACCCTTGAAGTACATGAGAGGCGATACCAAGCCGCCGCCGGAGTCACTTGGAATTGTGGAGGGAGTGGCTGCGACTTGAGACTCGAGCGGCAGGCCGACATGGCCGTATTCTTTTTGCGGTGAGAATAGCGCCATTAGACCCCGGCCGAGGCAGGCCGTGCCGAGGACGTATGCTGGGGCGAGTGAGAACCTGCCCATTTGAAGGTATGTGAACAGTATGTATTAGGCTTCGATGATGATGGCGACCAAGAACGAGTTTTCTAGAAGGAGATCTGACGTCCGAAGGCAGAAATAAGCAAGCAGAGCTGAAGCATCTGGAGGAATTGTGCTAGAGTCGAGCCAATGGCGACGAAGGAACCTTTGGCCCACGGAGGATGCTACATGCTACTAGACCCAGAAGAGACTAATCCTTGCATTTAAGGATGCGATGCAATCATCGTATAAGAGGTATGTTCTTGTTATGCAATTTGTGGAACTATCACAGCTCCCCATCTTCTCCCCACGCCGTCGGCGTCCCACTCATCTCAAACATAATCACACTCGCGCTGACTATTTCTCCATGCCGAAGAATAGGCCTATCTACCGGCTTACCATCGATGGTCAAACCCTTAACGTACGGTTTAGCCGTTGCGCCAGGCGCCTCAATGACCAATGTCCGCTCCCTACCGCCCGCGACGCCTACCTCGCCGCCGGTAGCCACTCCAGCGGATAGCCTCAAGGTGACCTTCTCGAAGAAAGGCGTGCCGACGACGTACTCGTCACTAGCCGGATTGACGGGGTAGAACCCCAGCGCCGAGAAGACGTACCAGGCGCTCATCTGGCCGAGGTCCTCGTTCCCACTAAGCCCGGCGCTCGTCGCATTGTAGTTGTCCCACGCCAGACCGCGAATGCGTTCGGCGGCCGCACTAGGGTACCCGATCAGGGAGTAGAGGTAAGGAACGTGGTGCGACGGCTCATTGCTGTGCATATTGTGACCGCCGTCAAAGTGCTCGTCCAGCTTCTTCTTCATGCCGCGGCGGCCGCCGTCGAACAGCGCCGCGAGCCCGTCGGCGTCGTGCAGCACGTCGAACGTGTACACCCACTTGTCGCCCTCGGTCCAGCCCCACGTGTCGTTCGCCCACGTCCCGTTCGCGTTGCGCGCGCACATGAACTGGGTCTCGGCGTCCCAGATGGTCGCGTAGTTCCCGGCTCGCCTCTCGAGCGCTGCGGCCTCGTCTAGCTCGCCGACGGCCCGCGCCACTACGGCGCACGCCGCGTCGTTGAAGGCGTAGTCGAGCGTCCGCGAGCCCGATTCCGACCACCCGTCGTTGTCGACCCAGCCGTGGTCCATGTAGCTCGTCAGTCCGGCGCGCGCTTCGTAGGACGTGTCCGGTTCGCGGTCGTAGTATAGGAGTTCCGTGTCGTTGTCTGGTGGCTCGAAAGCATCCTTGCGCACGGCTTTCCAGGCCTTCTGGAGATCGAAGGAGCGGAAGCCGCGCGAGATCGCGTTCGCTAGCACTGCGTCTGCGTTTGTTGCTATCATGATGTTCGTCTCGACCATGTTGGCCCACATCGGTAGTCGGCCGCTCCAGTCGAAGATCTGCAGCAGCGAGCGCATCATGCCGTTCACCCGCTCGGGGGCAAAGATGGTTAGGAGGGAGTGCTCTGCTCGGTAGGTGTCCCAGATAGACCAGGATTGGTAGTAGGAATCGTTACTCTCGTGAACGTTATCTGTGTACCCGCTGTAGAACGTACGGACACAATTCGCATCGTTGCCGGTAGGTTCGGAGAAGTCACTCGGATACTGAAGAGCATGGAAAAGGCCAGTATACCAGATGGTGCGAGGATCATGTTCCTTATCGGTTGAGTTGACGCCTTCGATCGTGACCCGGCCCAGTTTCTCCAGCCAAGCCGACTTCGCGCTCTCTATTGTATCTTCGACTGATGAGTTATCAGGGCTCTCAGTGTCCAGATTCTTCCGCGCTTGCTCGACACTGACAAAGGATACTGCAGTCCGTACTTCGACTCGACTCGTGTTTTCATGGAACTTGACGTATGCACCGAGTAGCTCTCCTGAGGCACTCGTAGTCCCCTCTGAGATGTTGCCTCCGAGCGAAGTTCCATACGATGCGAATGGCTCGGAGAACCGAGAAACGAAATATCCTCGAAAAGAAGCTGGCTTGTCCGGTCCTAATCGGTAGTCCTGCCGTTGCGGATTGCTGCCGGAGATCTCATTCTCTTTGGGATCGATCTGGACTTGTCCAGTCCAATTCTGGCGTGTGACTTGTATCGAAACATAAGGCTGTACCAATTCTTCGGATTGACTGTCTTCAGTCTCTTCAAAATCAAAACGTAGATGACTCGTATGTGCAGACGCGCTCATTGCTACTTGAACTTGGCGCGTAAAGTTGCCGACAGGAGCGCTCCTCTTCCTCACGCGTCCATTTGCCCCGTTACGGACATCGTCCGAAGCCGAGCCAGCACCACCAGGCACAGGTCCTTCCCCTGCAGTGTCTTCTGTCAAATCCCAATCGTGATCCCCCTCCGTATCTGCATCAAGGGTAACCTCGTAGACATACGGCGTGCTGACCTCGTCCTCCTTCCGAAACGTGAAGGCTCGCTGCTCAAATAGCGGCTTTACCTCGCGAGTCCACCCGGGAGTCAGCACAACTTGGCCCAGCTCCCCCATCCAGATCGCCGGCTGGTGCGTGGCCTGGAAGCCGTGGATGAAGCCGTCCGCGTCGTGGTACGGCACCTGCGAGATGTAGTTCTCGCGCGTCTGCGGCGTCCAGCGCGTCATGCCGAAGGGCACCGACACCGACGGGATCATGCCGCCGTTGTCATCCGGCGAGACGCCATACGTGCCAATTTTCGGGTTCACGTACTTGAGCACGCCCGCATCTTGATGGTAGCTTGCCGTCGGATAAGATACAACATGGCGAGCCTCCAAGCCGAGGACGATATACTGTATCGCGGAGCGCATTGTTGTTTCCTTCTAGCCCATCAGTAAGCAAATCCCATCCGAAATCTCAACCAAAACTTCGGGGTTTTTGAGTCAGAAGGTCTTTTACGGCTGCGTCAGGGGTAAGAGACTTTCCATTGGCGAATCCGACTTCATGACGTTTGCCCAGCTGTCAACGCCGTCGGTTTAAATCTAGCCCAAGTCTAGGGAACCTCGAGTCTAATGCGGGGATGATGCAGGTCTACATTCTAGGCCGAGGAACGATGATGATCACCGGTTTCTTTATGTGAGGTGCGGGGAAGACAAAGATCCTTGTCGTGGACCTGGAAATGACCCGAGTTGCTGGAAAGTTGGCAAAGCAACCCGGATCTGCATCATCGATGATAGGGTACCAGTAAGATGTAAATGCAACGTCGACTTGGAGTACACGAGATCAACTACCTTAGGTATGTAATAGCGATGATTACATGCTATTATTAATTGGCAGCCATTGCTCACAGAAGAGAGCCCAGCCTGCATGAGTTAAGAGAGGAAGAGAAAAGGGGAAACAGAATGAACATCATAATTCATCAACAGATAGAAATAATCTCTGCGGAAACATCTCCACGCGCAACACTCGCTACAGCTTCCCCTTTCATTAACCCCTCGATGAAGCAAGCCCCAATATACTCGTAATGCTCCCCTTTCGGCCTCAGCAGCGCTGGCATATCACACCCAGCCAGAACCGCAATCTTATCCCCAAGCCTCGCGTCCTTGGGTGCCGTGCCGATCAATCCTTCCTTAGTGGTACATAGCCTAGTATCATACGTTATCTCGAAGGCTTTATATCCGATTTCTATGTACGTCTCGATGTCAGGACAATACTCCTCGGTCGAGTCGAAGTAGTGGCGCAAAGCAACTCCGTGGATGGGGAAGGCGGCATTGGCGTATAGGAGGAGGCGAAACACGAAGTATAGGGTGGTAGTCGCTATGAAGGTAGACCACCTTCTCGCTTCGTTGTTTCGGTGCATATCTTGGTTTATTGTTGCGAAGATAATTTTTTGGTATTCCGCGGGCGCAAGTTGCCTCTCTTGGATCCATGGTACGTCTAGGAGCGAGGGTCCGTCCGAGAACTTGTAGTTGCTGTCGTGACAGAGGACGCGAGCCAGAGCTAGCTTGGAAGTCTCATTAACAGGCACGAGGTACGGTCCCGTATCGACCGTGGACGGCTCGACTTCCGGCTCGGTGGGCAGCCATAAATTCTGGCCGTCCTTGAGTTGGCGCGATGCCCCCAGAGTCATGATTGAGTCGACGAAGACGCCTTCGCAAAACATGATCCGGTTATCGTCGGAAAATGTAAGCGTGGCTTGCTTATCCCAATTCTTGTTTGCATCATGCTTCGTATTGTGTGCGTGCGTCGTGGAAGACAGAGATTGGTTGTTTGATGAGAGGTCGAATGCCCAGCTTGGCAGGTTGTGGCCATCCGAATGATACATGCGAACTCTCGCGAGGATGTTGAGATTCCCTTCGCCAACAAAGCACGCCTTTGAAAAGGAGGTATAGGCGTCCCAAACGTCGAAGCCGGCGGAGTAGTTAGGATGTATTTCAGCTGACACAGCCTTAGGCAGAAGCGCTAGAAGTCCGTAGACGTTGTCCCGTGGGTCGGTGGCTTTGGCTGATTTCGCAAGGTCGAGAATCCCTTTTAGGTTTAAAGTATCTGAAATATCCAGGAACTTGTTCGATAATCTGAGGTGACTTAAACGAGCGAATATCCTATTGGCCTCGAGTTGGAAGACTTTGTCTGATATAGCAGATCCAAATATATCAGGGTAGGTAAGTAGCAAGCCGCTATGATGAAATAAATGGATGAGCCTCATGAGATCCGTCTCAGTAAAGGACCAGTCCCCGTACCAGAAGAGGAGTGAGGATGCAAGTGACACTTCTTGCACGATCCACACTCTACTCCAGTACGTTTGGAACAATATGGCGTATGCTAGTGTGCCAAGCGAGCGTGCGACCTCCAAGTTCGGCACTAGAGATACGGTGGTTTCGAACGGATTTATTTCACGAACTTCATCTAACCACGTTCTAGCCGTCGAAAAAGCCATAGTGTCCGAAGCAGGAGGTGGAAGTCCGACCCATGCTCTAACGGCCAAAGCTCCCGAGTAGATCATGTGCATTTTCTGGACTTCTCTAGCCCGCTCCTCGAGGTCGTCTTGGTTGATACACACAGCATCGACCCAAACCTTGAAATGTCTTTCTCGAATCTCGAACGACCGACTTAGTCTCTGAAGAGCATGGAATAAGCTCTTTGTGACAGAGACTTCGTGGCCGTCGACGAGAATCTTCTCTCTATCGTTAGAGTCTCCCCAAACATAACTGAGAGCAATGTAATCCCCCCAGTTCCACCGCGGCTCGAGCACATGGATGTCTTCCATAGCTGATACATTGAACTTGGCTTTACTTAGCAGGTAAATCTCGTTCACAATCAGCTTCCACAGATCCTTAATTGGCATGGTAGCCAAACCGGTATGTCCGTCTCTGACCTTGCAGCGATACGCTATGCTGATCATACGCCAGTCAAAGAATTTTAGGAATAGGCTTTTCCATAGCTCAAAGACCTGAGAGAATTGTCGGTAAAATGGCGTCCAGTCGTCGAGATCGACGGTTTCCAGGGTGCATCGTATTGGTCCATTCGTAGAGTTTTCATTCTCGGGAGCCGTTTCAATAGACAATACTCGGATTTGCCTAGGTCCTAACTTAAGCCGCGGATCCTTTACAGGTGTAGCATTTGGGACACTACGTGGAACGTCACCTGCAGGCTTGCCTTCGGTCTCGGCCTCGGTAACACCCTTCTCGCCACGGTCGCTGTCATCGTCTGACTGGATTTCTGTAATACCTTCCGAGATTCCTGAAGATCGTGGCGGCAAGTTTGGGCCATGTGCAGTGCGGTGTACTATATTGGTCAACTTTACCTGCCAGCCCAGGACCTGGGAAGCTTACTAGCATGTGAATTGGTTTCATCCGCAGCCATCATCTTCGACCATACCCAAGAGCCATATTCCTTCGCAAACCCCCAAATGAACGCCATGACCACTTTAAACACAACCGGAGCCGTTCGTTTCAGGGCTGCCTCAACGTGTGCTTCGGTGAGTATTCTCTTTCCTTCTTCGTTTTTCTATATGAGGGCAGCTCGGAGACACGCTGCTGAATTCTTCTTCTGTCTTCACACAGTTATCAATAATCGAGATTTGCTGGAGCTCAAAATGCTCCAGAACTGCATTGTCGGTGACCGACTCAACCGATTACAGAGGCTTGAATGCTAATACTGATATGGATGATCCGAATAGGTGATTGTGGCTTGGGCCTCACTGCCTCACTGCCTCCCTGCCTCCCTGCCTCCCTGCCTCACTGCCTCACTGCCTAACAAGCTGAAAGTGACCGGACCCACATTATGTCCAACCCCTTTTTTACACTTATGTCGCAGCCGAAAAATACTACCCTCCTAGGTCGCTGACAATGCATTCTGCATCCCGATTGATCCAATGACGAGAGTCGGGCTAGGAACTATAAGATTCGGCTAATATGGGTGGAATGAACATGTGATAAATAAACACCGTCTATCAAAGCAGTCACCACCCAATCACCACCATCATCTAATCCCGAATATTCAAAACAGCCTTGCCAAAGTTCTTGCCCTGGAATATCTCGAGAAAGCCACCCGCCGCGTTATCCAGGCCGTGCGTGACGTGCAGCTTCGCCTTGAAGCTGCCCTCGGCGATCCACTTCTGCACGGTCTCCTGGTGCCTCCGGGTGTACGCGGGACCAAAATCGTCGTCGCCGACAATGAAGCCGGCCATCGTCAGCCGCTTGGCGAACATCTCGAGCAGGTTCCGCACGCCGTGGCGCTCCTCGAGCGGCTTGTTGTAGCCCTCGATCATGCCGGACACGACGACGCGGCCGCGCCGCCGCATGTGCTGCAGCGCGGCCTCGAGGTGCTCGCCCCCCACGTTCTCGTAGTAGATGTCGATGCCGTCCGGCGCGAGCCGGCCCAGCGCGTCCCACGGCCGCTCCTTCTTGTAGTTGAACCCGCCGTCGAAGCCCAGCTCGTTCACGATGAAGGCTAGCTTGTCGTCCGATCCTACCGACCCGATCACGGTCAGGCCCTCGCGCTTGGCGAGCTGCCCGACGACGGAGCCGACGGCGCCCGCGGCCGAGCTGACGAATATCGTCTCGCCCTTCTTGGGCTGGCCGATCTTGTACAGCGACGAGAAGCCCGTCAGCCCGGGCATGCCCAGGGGGCCGAGGAAATAGTCGAGCTCCAGGTTGTAGGGGTTGTCAATCTTGACGGCGTCCTTGACTTTGTCCGCGGGGATGGCGGCGTACTGCGCGAAAGGGAGGAACGCGTAGATGGCATCGCCAGGCTGGAATTGGGGGCTATCAGACTTGAGGACGCGGGCAACGGTGTCGTTCTCGACGGCCCCGTCGAGTACGAATGCCGGCTTGTACGAGGGGATTGCGGCGTCTCGCATGCGGCCCCGAAGATAGGGATCCAGCGATGCGGACAGCACTTCGACGATGAGGCCACCAGTAGGCACGACGTCGAGGTCGAAGGGTCGATGCTCTACTACGAGGTGCTCTCCAGGCACCGGGAGTCCAGTAGGGATCTTCTTGAATATGAGAGTCTTGTTGGCAACCATTTTAGTGGTTGATGCTATATGTTGAGGCTGGGTGAGTAGAGTGAAGTGATCACGATGGAGTTCGCGTAGATATTTAAGGGATGGCCGTAGTTAAGGTGCCTCTTATGTCTGCATGTCTGTTCTGATTTTTCTCTACATCTTGGGCCAATTTCTTCGTATTTATATACGTACTCTTCACGATCCATCTAGTTCATTGCCTATTCGTAACCAAGTCCGGCTCCACTGGTCAATTCGTAAGGGAAACCCTTTGATCTGCCCTTACAGGAAAGCATATGCGCTAGACTCTTACCTCCGTAGGTTTCGCCGTTAACAGCAGGTTTGCATTACAGCTACGACTGCATATGTCGTAGATATATCTTGCCAAGGCGGGGGACCGGGATGGATGACATCCGTATGAAGGCTCCGGCCTGCTTCCGGACAGTTTGCAGGCAGATATGCGTGCTAGGTATGAACATGGATATTGCGATGAGATCCTTCTCAGTAACTTTGCTTGTCGCGTCTGCGGAAGCATGCCTGTTTTGGAATAGAGACGATCCTGATTTCAAATGCCGGAGATCGTTGAGTCAACCATTAAGGCGACATTATGCAACTACACGACTATTTCAGGCCCCAAGTAAGCATTGAATCTCCAATTTCATGTACATTTATCGCCGCGGCGTTAGCCATTGCTATTCCCGACAATCCTCCCGGTTGATAGTTTCACCTGTGATTACTGATTACAAAATCTCTTTCTCGTCGCTACATTCAGAACACGTCCCTCCGGAAGACTACCTAGTAAAGCTTTCCGGATGCCATTTTCCATGTCTGGTGGTGGAGCAGAGCTACAGTGTTGGATAGAGCACTCGTACTAAGGCTGATGATCCATTCATAGGCCAGTTTCACTGACTAGGACCCTATCGGCAGCCATCATCAAAAGCAAACCAGGACTTACCCAAGGACGATATTGGGCTTACCTTATCAACATCCTCATCGCATGTTGAATACACCTTCACCATCATGGCGGCAATATCAAACAAAGACCTCCGGTTCCGCCTCAAAGTTTCTGCATTCCTGTCATGCTTCCTCCTCGATACTATCCTGACTCTACTAATGGCTGTTTATTCCTCCCCGTATCTTCGGCCCTTGGGTTATAAAGTTGAGCTCCCGATAACTGGTCTCACCGGCGGCATTATAAGTTCTGTGTGTCTTGTCCTATGTCAATGGTTAGCGAATAACGAACTTGGTCGTTCGGATCGGTATATCACCTACATCATCTGCGGGGTGGTGCCGCTTCTCGTGCGCATTATCGTTGCTCTTACTCCGCGTTGTTGAGGCTGGAATTTAGATGTGTTGAAGGGGGCGGGTGAGTCTGCTATCTCACTGAGTTGATGAGCTGCCGTTTGCTAATATAGTAGGTGTATATGAACAGTCAACATTCGGAAAGGATACAGCGATGATCTCAGCTGGATATGGGTTATTTGATGTGGTGGTCTTGGCGTCCCTGACGGCCCTGTGGCATCATCAGCCATCCGATGGCGTGCTTGGAGAACAGTGCAACTTCATTGAGCGCCCCGGATTACCGAAGTGGGTAACGTACCTCATCATGATAAAACCCCT
Organism: Hypoxylon cercidicola; assembly: GCA_022578845.1. Taxonomy (NCBI): domain Eukaryota; kingdom Fungi; phylum Ascomycota; class Sordariomycetes; order Xylariales; family Hypoxylaceae; genus Hypoxylon; species Hypoxylon cercidicola. The sequence goes on along the minus strand of MU399503.1, from coordinate 974,387 downwards.
CTCTAGTGAAAAGGAGTTGAATTCTTCCTCTCGGTTTAAGTTGGGAGATAGCTAGCCTCTCTTGGATGATGGTCAATAGGATGATGGCCAGTACGAGACCTTAATCATATCAACACGTAATTAACATGGCCGAGGCAACTGAAAAGGATAGAGACACTTTGGGACAAGAGGTGGTGCAAGAGCCGACTCAAATCGAATCTACCGTTGACAAGTCAGCTTCCACTGTCACGCATCATACTCCGTCTAAGACCGGTGCAGATGCCGCCCTCGAACTTCTCCGGGAAACGGGCAGTTTACACCAGCCGTTAGACCCGGATGTCAATCGAAGACTCGTCCGACGCATAGATACACACATAATGCCGTTGATTTGCATTGTCTGGTGAGATTCCCAAGTCGAGAAGCGCCATGTCCTATTCTATATAAATGCTAACCACACTTACAGTATGTCATGTCATCATTACTCCTCTAATCATTTCGTTTGAAGGACTACCACCTTTCGAACATGGGGTGGCCAATATTGATACTTTCCTTACACGGGATAGACTTCCTCCAGTACATCGATAAAACCGCCATCTCGTATGCTAGCGTCACCGGGATCGCAGAGTCCACAGGACTCAAGGGCAACGAGTTCAACTGGGTCGCGTCCATCTTCTTCTTTGGGCAGCTGGCGTTCGAGTTTCCTACCATCCGCCTAATGCAGCTATTTCCCCTGGCTAAATACGTCTCTGTCAACGTCACTCTCTGGGGCGCTACGCTAGCTTGCCTCGCAGCCTGCAAGAATTATGCTGGGCTGTTGGCATGCCGCTTCTTTCTAGGGGTTCTCGAGGCAGCGATCGTGCCTGCTTGGGTGCTATTCACGTCGCAGTGGTACACGAAGGAGGAACAGGCATTTCGCGTCGGCATATGGTTCTCTACCTGCGGAGCCGCCCAGATGTTTGGAGGCTTTTTCGCGTACGGAGTGGCTACTCATGTGGGGAGGGACCCAAACGCTGCCTTGAAGGGGTGGCAGATTATCTTCCTGTTCCTGGGCCTCCTTACTGCTGTCATAGGAATTGCATTCTGGTTCATCATGCCAGACTCTCCGGCCGTCGCTCGGTTCCTCGACAAGAAGCAAAAGGGCCTTCATCTAGAACGCATTAGACACAACGAACAAGGAATCGGGTCAAAGACTTTCAAGTGGGATCAGGTAAAGGAGGCCCTGACCGATACGATGACCTGGCTCTACGCATTTTGGGTCTTTGCCGGCAACGTCCCAAACTCCACCGCCACGTCCTTTGGGAACATTCTGGTGAGAGGCATGGGTTATACGAATGAAGAATCCCTCCTCTTAGTGACTCCTCTGGGCGCGTGGGAGATCGTGGCCTTGATCGGGCTTACGTATGGCGCTATGAAGACGAAACAGAGGCTGTATTTCTGCATCGCTGGCCACATTCCCGCCATAGTGGGTGCGGTGCTCATGGCCACTACGGAAAGAGTACCGGCTTTGGTCGGATATTATACAAGCGGCGGGATTCCGATCGGCTGGACAACAATCCTCGGGCTACAGAGCTCCAACGTAGCGGGGTCGACGAAGAAGGTCACCGTCGCTTGCATCGGAACGATCGCCTATACCGTTGGCAATATCATCTCACCCCAAACCTTTCAGGCTCGCGATGCTCCGCGCTATCTGCCGGCCAAAATCTCCATATGTATAATCTACGTCCTCATCACGATCGATCTAATCGTGATGCGGTGGGTGCTGGATAGGCGGAACAAGCGGAGGGATCAAGACAAATTGGCACATGGCAATACTTATGAACCAGAGGAAAACCACGAGTTCTTAGACCTCACGGATCTACAGAACAAGGAGTTCCGTTATGAGGTTTGAAATATCTATCTATAAAGATGAGAAATGATTTGGACAGTATTTGAATCTTACAAGCTCGCGCCCCTATCCTATTGTAGTCTGAGGGCGAAGAATACTGATAGGGCCCAAGTTCGTCGAGCTAAGGATCATGCAACTCATTGCCATGATCTCGTAGTTCGTCCACAAATTGCTATAATTAAACACCATGACGTAGCAATGGGAACCTCTCACCAATACTGAAGATATTTAAGACTAAGGTATAACTTGAAGATTTGTGTTTCGACATGTCTCTATCATTGTATGCGCCCCAAGATTAGTCCGCGCTATACAACATGCAGTTCCTCAGCGTTACAGCCATCCTGGCTATGGCCATGACTCTAATTACTGCGACTCCTATGCCTGAGACGTACGTAAATTTGCAACTTCTTGTGCCTTTCGCCCCCTTTTCTTACACTACCTCTAAACCACACCTTGTCAAAGGGCGCGAGGCCCATTTACCACGATTCATATAGGTGTAACCAAGGGTGCCCTGGGAACTGCGAGCACGGTGACCTGATTGTTACTCGCAGGTGTCTGACATATTTCTAGTCTTTGGGTCACACTATTTGGAGGTACAAGGGGGAACATGTACATGTGGCTTGCAAACAGCCAGTGTTATATGATCCGAAGCGACCTTATTTAATATTTATTCATCCATTGCCACAGTGCTATTATATCCGTTTGAACATCTCAAGAGCTATCAAGTATGTACCCCTGACTAGAAATCGGTTTCTTTTATTGGAATTTTCTTTCATCCGCTGTGGCTATCAAACGGGTTTCCCTCAGCAAGGTTTCCATTAAGATGGCAGGCATATTGTAATAATAAATAATGAGTGATCATTCGACACGTCGTCTGAGACGCACCTAGGGAATAATTGGGGGACACTATCGACAAGACGAGGTTTCTTGCCAGCTATTGACTATTTCATGTATGTCAATAGCTAGTAGGAAATGTACCAGCTACCAGAGTAACGCCACAAGAACCTCAATGTGATACATCGTACGACGACAAAAAGCCTGGAAGCCAAAGACACGTCATCATTCATTAGCTGTGCGTCCCGATCCTAGCCCTACCCGGTACCATTTCCTTGATTTGCTTGTCGTACAAACCACTTGTTTCTGTACAATACCCTACCCTACCACGGGGACATCTGCAACGACCCGCGAAGATGGAGCAACTTGCCGACGGATGGAAAAGTTTTGACACACATTTGTTCGAATAAAGAGATGCCCTGGAACATATTCACTTGCTTTGCTACGTATCACAATGTGGGCAAGACTCAAAGATGATGACAACAGTCCCCAGAGGTATCTTGACTACTTACAACCTGAGTACTGCCACCCAACGCAAACCACAGCCCCTGACCGCAAATATGTACATAGGGAATTCGGCTGAGATTGTTCATCTGCCACTTCTGTGAATGAAAGAGATTCACGTCTTGCTACCCTATCGCATTTTCGAGGTATCTATTCCCTAACTCAAAGAAACTCAACGTGGTTCGTTTGTACGCCTGTACATCGCAATGTAGGCTGAATACACACCCCTCGAAAATCTCAAGTCCGAACGTATCTTCTCCTAGAATGAGCTTCAAAGGTAGCCTCCAGCTACCGCTTTGAAGATCGCAAGCTCCTTCGGAGGTCTTGCTGTAATTATCGTATTTTCTCACTTCAACGCCTAACGCCGCTTCTAATTGCTCCCCTCGAGAACTTCCAAGTTCGCGCAGTATGGAAAAAGGGTGATATATTGAGGCGACCGAACCGCGTATGATCCGAAGAACAAATATACTCAATGGTCGAGACTGCCGAAGAATTCCGCGAGGACAATTTGTATCGAGTTATGGTACAGCGTTCAAGTCGAAGGATTAGAAGAAACGAGTTGTAATTTTATACAAAGAAAATCGAATCGAGTGATCGATCGTTGTCGTAAAAGAACGCATCAAGAAAATTGGCCTTGGTTCGATTTGTATCGTCTTCAACCTGACTCGCCTTCGGGAATCGTAGGGTAGACTGTGCTCAAGTTAGTTTCGATATTATGAAGAATTCAAGGAAATGTAGTGACTTACACCATGCGCAGGTCGCAATTATGGCATATAGGCAGGTCAAAATGAGGCCTTCAAGCCAGTGACTCTTTCCGTCGCCAATAAGATAGTTGACCAAGAGAACCGAAACGAAGAGAACGATAACCTGGAACGTGTCGAAAGCCAGAGTCATCTCTGTATTGCCCATTCCCCAACCGATGATGACAAGGAGCGGAATCAGGAGTAGGGCTACCTGCATGGAAGATCCAATCGCAACGCCAATGGCAAGGTCCATTTTATCCTTGACAGCAACAGTAACCGCAGTCGCATGTTCGCATGCATTGCCAACAATCGGGAGAAGAATGAGACCGACGAATTCCTCACTGATGGCACCGCTGGATGTAATATCTTCGATACCGCCAACCATACCTTCGGCGCAGAGCGCGATGATGACGGTTGCACCAATGAGAGTGGCAAAAGCAACAGCGGTACTCAGCATAGGGCCGTCCTCCTCATCGTCATCTGCGGGCGATACAGGCTTTATCATCGCCTCGCTTAGCTTTCCGGTCTCGTCGTGCATACCAGTGTGAGTAGCGCTAGCACCCGCCTGGGCGATTCCTGAAGCAACCGCGTTATCCGGGAGCTTCTTCTTGAAGATAGGCTTGCCTTCGACTTTTTGGCTTTGCTCGTTGAAGAGAGTGACGTGAGTCTTCATCTGGAAGAAGAGGTACGACGCATATACGATGAGCAGGATGAGGGAGACACCGTGAGATAGACTGGGGACCGCATTTGGATCCAAGACAATAGAGCCCGAATTGAAGTCGTCGGTATGGGCGAAAACGGTCGGCACTATAAGACTTCCGACAGCTAGAGCCAACAGACTGGCAGCAGTCTGAGCTACGGTCGTGTTGAAAAACTGCTCGCTTCGGTTGATGCCTCCGCAGAAGAAGCACATACCCAGGACGAGAAGGAGGTTAGAAAGGATACTGCCGACCAACGAGGTCTGTACGACCTTGATCTGACCCTTGGTGAGCGCAATGATGGCTACAATCAGCTCAACAGCATTGCTTGTTACAATTAGCAGCTACTCCAAATCCATAATCAGACAAAACTTACCCAAAAGACGCGTTAATCAGACCTCCAATGACTTCTCCAGTGCGCATGGCAATCTCCTCGGTAGCGTTACTCAGCATCGCGGCGAGCGGGACAATAGCGACAAAGTTGACACCAAATACCACGCTGCCGTTGAATCCAATAAATTCCAAAGCAATTCCTGCCGGGGCGGCCAGTAATAAGATATTGATAGGCGAGGAAAGAAAAACGCGCTGGAATTGGTTCCAGGGAGTAAAAGGGGTAGCTGGTTCGATATGCTTCAAGAATCCACCGCTCTTTCGTTTCTTGGGCTTTTCCTCCTCTGTTCGACTTTCGGCGTCTCCAGGCACGTCATCTTGGGTGCCACGGTGTCGCACAATACTATTAGCGTCAACCTCGTTGCCTATGGTCGTTGTTGCCTGCGATTCGTATGTCTCTTGTTGACCGTCATGATGACCTTCCATATCCTTGCTATTCCGCGCAGACTGTCCAATTGGTGTCAGAAGTCGGCCCGGAGCACTCGAGACTGGGTTAAGTTCCGCCGTGTCGCCATCAGGATTTGCAAATCCTCGCTCTGCCGCATCTGAGGTGCTTGATCGCTTTGGGGCCGCATAGTTGATTCGTCGGAAGGGATTAAACCAATCACTGCCATTAGAATCGCGGCGGCTCATACGATGGGCCTGAGCCTTGATTTTTCTCATATTAACTATGTTGAAGTCCATCGTGTCAGTATTTAGTGTCGCTATACGAATTGACCATGTGACAATGGTCTGCAGAGAGAGGTACAGTAGAGACAAAAATGGGGAAGTGGGGTGCGCGCGGTTGAGGTTATAAGTGCAAGAGTACAAGTAGTGTTGGCGCTGTTTTTGTACTGCTGGGTATTTTTTCAAAGCGTTTGTTTTGGTTGTGGCAGGGTAACGGCAAAGGATGTGAACAATGGTAAGAGTGCGGACAGAAGGTGACGAGGTGATCATGGATTGTGTATGGAATGAGGCTTGATTGCAGCTAAACTCGTAACGCACATGACAAGAGTCATATGTTCTTCACCAAGCAGAAGTGCGGATGTGTTGATGAGATGTGTGAATTCGTGCATGCTGTGTGGAGAGTGCGGCAGAGAGTGCAGTAACGCGAGTCAGGCCAACATAGTCCATATATCACACATCCCTTGATATAGACGACTCCCTGGTGGCCATTACATTGCCGAGTAGTTTTGTTTGGGCCTTTATTGCCTTGGGTTGCCTTGCTCTGCACTCCCTTTGTTCCGCGCCGGTCGGGTGGGTGATAGGAGTCTCGCTGGGCACATAAACAATGAACTTACATTCGCTCGTCATCTTGACCGGCTGGTATACACTGCTCCTCAGCCTTATCCCTCGATTTGGAAGTAGATGGTACTCTAGTGATTCTAGAGCGCAGACGGGTTATTGGTCGCCTTATCGGTTTGGGGGCGATTTGGACCGGGGACGTATTTCGGTATGCAAGTTGATATTGAAAATGCACTTTCGGAAATGCGATCCAGCGGTACTTATGTATTTCGAATCGGATCTTGATCCCAGCTTTCTGTTGGTTGAATAGATAGCCCCTGACGTGGAGGATTAGGCTTGACGTGTCTGGGAATATTGTTATTAGGGGGAAATTAGGAAAAGAGTGAATAGGAATTACGGTGGACGGTGTACGGTGTACGGTGAGAAGCTATATCAAGTAGTCTGTCGCAAGAGGGAGCTCGTGGAGCTGCGAGAATTGATGGAAGGGCAGACTCAGCGTGTAGTGGCTAAGAACTGGAAAAACCAAGTTGGTGTGAAAGAGATGAGCAGAGGATATTAGTATGGTATCGCATCGCGCATCGTGACGCACCCTGGCACCTTGTTCAAAGTATGTTGGATGTACCTAATCTAGGTGAGTCCCTGAGGGTACCTAACGATGGCACTAAAAAGGCTGTACCTTGTAGATGCATATAAGTACATAACGGATCGCACAGACCCGCCTTGGGAGCTGTCTGGCTGTGCAGTAAACCAACCTTAGGGGTAGAGTGGAGGCCTCAGTTAGGTACATACATGTACAACTTGGAATGTGGCGCTTAGGTATAGTCCCGTATATTCTTCTAGTACATGCATATTTACCTAAGGGATCTCATCAACAAGGGATTCTGAATATTATAAATGATGTGGAATTGTCAAAGTGACCAGAGTGACTTGAAGGGAACGTATTGTTGCCTCAGGCGGGCTGACTCTGCACTCTGATAATGAATAGAATGAATAGAGGTTTGATACTGGTGGGGTAAGGGTACCTTGCTACTACATATGTAGGTATTACTGTAATGACTTGGAAATGGGATACGCTTTTATGTACATGGATAGGTACGTGCATGGATAGGGATTAATGCCAATCCATATTTCTACCTCTCCTTTTCTCTCCATCTGTATCTGCCGTCTGGTATCAGCGCAGACACTGGGGGGGGATGCAAAACATACATATAAAACCGTCACCCCATGATTCCCTTTTTCCCTATAGATTTGCCGTGTCTCTTGAAACAATTGCCTACGTGTCGCTTGTCGCTTGTATCTCTTTGCTGTCTGCCCTCAATTGGTAGTGTTTGACAATGTTCACAAAACTTGATCTAATGCGGTACCTATGTCAACGAGTACCCACCCAAAACAAGTGCCGGGGAATGCGCAATGACGCTACGACTTTTTAAGCAACAAAGCAGGTAGGTAATTCAAGCTAATTCAAGCTTTGGCCAAGGGGGGCCGAATTTGCTTATGCTGCTTGTTTTTTCTTTTGTCCTCCAAAAAGGGATTTGCTACCCTTAGTACCCACCTAAGTTAGACGACGTACGTCTGTGGCGCATTGGTAAATTTTACCTGATGACCTCAATTTGTGCGGTTCCTGCGTCGTAATCCTACTCCACATCATGGAATTCATATAAAATAAGAACTCCGGTTGCAAAGGTCGGGCTGTAAAGATGACCTATCTGGTACGGGAGAACACGTCGTGAACCCCTGATTAGTATCATCCCACACGCGCACAGCACGCACCAGCACGCACAGCTCGGCACATTTCTTAACCAGACGCATCTGCTACAAGGAGTTGTTGGGTCGCCTTGGGCTATGCTTGTTGATAGCCTATAGGTATGTCTGGGGCACGTAAGCTTTGTGGTAGATGTGTAGAATCCGATGCCTGAAGGGTATCATATGTAAGGCGACCATTTAAAGACCACTCCCGAGAGCAAAATGAAAGAATGCTACCTATTCTTGGAACGGAAATTGACAGGTCAATATGATAATTATATGTCGCGTTCCATTCCATGGGTTACACAAATTTCAAGCATCGGGTCGGATGGTAGGCCATCTATCGAAGATAGGAGCTAAGTATCACATACATTAGGTATATATATAACTCGTCGGACCCCATGTTGCGATTCTTTCTCCAACATCCCATCCGGCGTCACGCCCGGCCTCAAGGTGCCAACGGCCAAGCGACTACTATGTAGGTTTTGTGTATGTTTAACTAACACACCTGTTCAAAGGGCGCAATAGCAGGCTGCAAGCCGTGACCTCGGAGGAATGCCCGATATGGTCTTATCATAGGTTGTCCAAGTGATATACTACGTGGCGCTGCAGCAAGTTCAGAAATGTTGGCATCCTATCGCATGCGGCATTCGTATGGCGTCTGCGCTGAACTTTTCAATGACAGCCAATAGAATGGCATGCGCGGCGTACCGGCTAAGGGATGCTATAAGGACTGCGCCTCATCGTGCCCGTCCCGACCTATTAGACGATAGGTTCACCGCTATCGAATTAACACACCGGTAGGGGAAACCTTGTAAGTCCTGTTTCTGCTGTGGCACGAAAAAGCCTCTGTGGGGGGAATATCTCTCATCCAGAAGTGCAGTAGAATGGCCTACAATATTCTAGGGCTGATGGCTCGCGCCATGCACTTGCATACGTGTTATATCACGCGAGGTAAGCAGATGCTGGCAAAACGTTGAACACTGCCTGCTCTCTTATACATATACAAGTCTGAATTTGGAATCATCAGTCCTGGTAGACACTCGGAGGCAACCGATAGTCACCAGGGGGTCTCGTGGAGACATTGTCCATTCCGCTGTAATTGATTTGTAGTATCATACACCGCTCATATCACATATCCTGATCGTGTAGGGCTGTAGTTGCCTAATGCTGGACGCTCCCTCGCCTAAAAAGCAAAGAGCCTGCTAGATTGGGCGTCGGCACTCTGGGGCTAGGACTGGCACCCAATTCTGAATTGTTGCTGTTGCCCCCGAGTACGAGAGTCGGTATGCTGGCGTCAGGCACGGTATCATGGCCCATCGATGCTGCCCGGGCCATAGGTGTACCTGTGATACCATGCTCCAATGTCTCCTTGTAGAATGTTTCGAGGGCTTTCGCGTCCTTGCAGAACGCTTCCAGTGTGTCTTTGAGTGTTTCAGGCTCCCCAAGGGTAAGTCCAGTTATTGCTTGCATGGGTTTTGGCCCATTTGTCCCGCTACCGGATGATGGAGCGGGCGGTGCGCGAGAGTTCCCGGCCGCAAATAGCACGGGTCTGAACATCGGTGATGAAATCGGTGTAGGCTCAGCCAGGCCGTAGTTCGTGTAGGCGCTAGAATTCATGAGCCGTGAAACGCGCTCGTTGGGTACCGCATCGGTACGTGCTTGGGCGGGTTGGAAGACGGCCGCCCGATTGCTGTATAACCTATTGGCTATAAGTAGGAAATCACCTTCATCTGTGATCTCCGCCAATATCATGCCTGAACGGTGGATATACTGGGAGTACTTGAAATCCGGTTTGCCCCATGAGTAGCTGACGTCTACGTTACTCGGAAAGTTAGACGCAGCCTCGACGTCAAGAACGTAGTCGAATTTCCTCAGGAGGGCTTTCTGATAATAGAGTTTTCCTGGCTGTGTCTGCGGCCCGAAAGAATTTGGGTCGTAGTACGTAACAGGGCGTTGCGTTGGAGGCGGCACTGCAAGCTTGATACGATAGGGTCTTCGGAATGGGTTCGTTTCCGTAATACGGCAGGCCTCTGCGATGGGCACCTCGACAAGGCGCAGACCGTGTTGCGCTGCTATTGCAGCCCAGGACTTGAGAGCATCTTCAATCAGCTTTGCTGTTACATTCATCCAGTCGATACGAATGTGATAGCAATTATCGGGATTATGAAGTCGATCATAATGCAAATTGATCCTCTCGGGCCGGTAGGACTTCTTGCGGTGATCGACGTCATATTTCATCACCCTGCTGAGGACGACTTTAGACCTCTTCCCGCTTGTCGTTGCCAAGGTAGGTGTTGTGCTACCCGAGATTGGGGAGTTCTCTTCGTGAATAGACGTAGGCCTATGTATCCCAGCCGGATTTGGTCGAGGTGAGTCTCTTGGCACATTTTCCGATAAGGGTGTCGAAGGCACCGATATATCTTTCCTTCGTGCATTAAACCATCCGACCGGGTGAGGCTTCGCAAAATCGCTGACGATCTGGTAGAAGAATTGGCCGTCGCGAAAAGGGTGCCTCCTTTCGACGTGAACGAAGATCCCGCGATCACGATCCTTCTTTGCTTCCCTGACAGCATCCTTTTCTTTGTCTCTAAACTTATCTTCCTCGAGAACCATCAGAGAGTTTCCAAGCTCGACCGCTTCTTCCCGACTTTCGAGATCTTCAAAGTTATCAAGCAACCAGGTCGTCATGTCAGACCCGATGAAACAGTAGTAATGGATTCGGAAATGCCATCGTCGTGTCTGCATTCGGATCCCACCCAGCTCGACCGGTTGTTGGATTGCTTCGGCTAGGGCAGAGACGTTGAAGTTGGACTTTGAAAACCGTTCCCGATCGGACACTAAACCCTTTCTATGCGTTGACTCGACATTCTCAAATAGCGGAAGCGTCTCCAACTCGGCAGTAATAACTACGGATGGGTCTTCCGTTTTGTAGACGATGTCTAGAGGGTTCGGGTCCCGTTTCCGCGCGCCAGCACTTTGGAATTGACGCTCAGAAGGTGGCAAGAATCGGTACCGTTGCCAAAGCTGGGCCAGCTTTTTTATGCCCTCGAGACGCACTTCCTCCTCGTCATCTTCATTGCGAATAGTCGGAACCGACGAAGACCGAGGATACATCGGTATGAGTACGAAGCGAGCCCGCCAAAATCGTAGATTCTCGGTCATCTCGTCCGTATGTCCGGCAAGATACGAATCTATGTAGTTCCAATTGCGCTCGGGCTTTGGAGTCATAATATCGACATCAACAGTCTGGTATGACTCATCAAGTAGAGTACGAATTGCTGGCTTGTATGAAGATGGTTGGTCCATCTGCACTAACGACTCCGTCGGCTTTCGCACGTAGATATTCACTTCAACTTCGGTGCCGTTAACACACGATAGTTGGTGAATTGTGTTGCCAACGCTCATGAAAATGCTTGTCCCATCGCCGATCGTCTTGTCTATAGAGAAGACATCCGCAATTCTCACTGCCTTTTGATTAAATGCTTTAGCAACCGCCGGACCAATCACAACCTGAAATCCGTGCGAAAAGCGAGCACTGACTAGCTCCCTCAAGAACTCGACTCGTGATTTTGGTTGCTCGGCAAGCTCATCTTCTGTTTCTTGGGAAATGTTGTATGGCTGTCGTTGGTATTCGGTATTGAATTGAGCTTGCGTCGGAAAGTGCTCCGTCGTCAGCGGAACGGCAGCCGGGCAGGATAAGGATTTCCATTTCATGACTCTCATCTCAGAAGGCCGCGGAAAAACATGCTGCCACCGGCTAAACAAGATCGAATCGTCGACCTTGTTGACATTAGGGTTTGACGGGTTGAGGACAACTAGCCAAGGTGCCATGGCCGTGGTCGGCGAGAGCGTAGTGGGTAGCTCTGGTACACCTCCGGCCCGTAGCTTAGAGTTGTAAAGCCTCTTCTCGTCTTCTTTCCTCAGAGCCTCCGAATGTCTGAGATCTCGATCGTCCGGCCGCGCACTTTTAGCAAGAGGAGTAGGGAGGATCTGACCCGATCTCAATGTACTGATAGTATCTAAAGTCTGCACTGGATTTCGGATCTGGATAGGGCGGCTTGGTGTTGACTGCTTAAGGTCCGTCATCGAATCAGCCTGCTCGAAAGTCTGTAGAATGTGTCCAGTACTTGCGGCCTTCGAAGAACTTGGCCGAGCTGCGGATTTACTAGGCGTAACGGGAATTGTTTTAGGAATAGACTCCATTCGGGTGACGTTTTCCATCTTCAATTCGGCCGTCGCTACTTTGGGGGCTGCGATACCAAAACCGCGTTGACCAAGACTAATCTGTCTCATGATCTTAGGTGGCTTTATCAGTGGCGGAGGCCTAGAGTGAGCATTCGCAGTATTAGAGTTGCGTCGAGAAACAGCTGTGGACGTAGGTACTTCTAGCCCAGTCCTATTCGACGACGCAACACTAGATGACAAGCCGGTCGAGGGACCAGTCATCCTGCTGTCTCCTACAGACGTGCCAAAAAGGTGAGCATCTTCCATCAACTGCTTACCCGCGGCCTCTTCCAGTTCTCGATAGGTATTAGTCGGCGGTAGAGGTCGATGTGCTGGGAGCCGAGCCCTGTTTTCGTCAAAATTTTGTAATTGCTTCCACAGCGATCCTTCTCCAGTTTTCGTCAACTTGTCCGGGATGAACTTCAGAAATCCGTAGACTGGATCAAACAACGCTTCTGGTACCTTTCGATTCCTAATAGGAACCGACAGGCGATTATCACTATTCGGCAGCTTCTTTGGTTGGAAGTTGCTAATAGTACTCGAATAAACAGGATCAGCGTGTAGCGGAGTTGTGTCGATCTCATTAGTCTCGAGGACACTTCTCATCTGGAGGTCATAAAGCCTACACCGGATCGTGAAGTTGTCTTGGCAGTCATTTGGAGATTGGCTCGAGGCAGACAGAGTGATACCTTGGAAAGACAAAGCCTCCTCTGACTTGCCAGTCCAATAGGAAATATGTAACCATTGCGGCACCGCGAATGACCATTCATCAGCATACAATGTGGAACTTGCCGAATCATTTCGGCTAGACGCGTCGGCAGCTTTCGTTGGGGACACGGATTCAGCAAGTGTAGTATAGCTACCAACCAGAGGAGTGGGCTGCTTCGGTGTGCTCTCTCGACTCCTCACTGACCGGGCCTGCGAGCGCTGGTTCGCCTCTAGAAAATGAGGATTTCGGTAACGGAATAAGGGAACAGAATGCAGCGGTATATTCGGTATGCATATTAAATCAATGCCGATCCCGTTGCCGACGAGGGCCTCCGTGGTCCGCCGCAGGGACTCGTATTCGACTTCGAAAACGCCCGGACCAGGACTGATGACCACAATGGAGATTCCGGTACGCAAGAGGTCGCGATCTACATAGTCATGCGCATACAAGGACGACGCCAAGTTGATAGCCTCGAGAAAATTCCCGTACATGGCCAAAGAGGACTGTGCTTTGATCTTACTAGTAGATGTGCCCTTCGCAGAGGAGTCCTCGGGGATCTCCATCGCGTTGCTCATAGCATCCCGATGATGAAGGCTGATGTCACGACGAAAGACATTAAATTCCATCTTCAACTGATGTAGTATCTTGGTCCACTCCCCGCTGGACATCTCACTCACCACGACGCGGTAGAAATCCTTGTACGGACGCTTTTCCCCGGAGGTTTGAAACCCGGTATAATAATCACTGTGAAGGGTTGAGGTAGCCAGTTCGGTGGTCAACCCGGTATCGTACTCGACTCGCGCAAAGAGTACAATACTGACCAAGTGTTTCACCTGGAGCAGGGCCCATTTCTTGAACAGAGCTGGGAGGAATCCATTGACGACCTTGTAAAACATGATCTCACCCGAGCCGTCCGAATCGAAGTCCCACATCTCCCGCGCCATCTGTATGAACAGTACGTATCTAGCAGATTCGCTCCGGAAGATAGGTCGAGTGTTGCGACCAAAGAAAGCAGACTGAGCTTTGCGTCCATCCACGAAAACAGTGCTCACGGTAGCTTTCACTACCCCCAAGAAGTATAGAGCTTGGCCTTTATATACCGTGCGGTCGGTCAGATCGGCGACCGCCAGCCTCCACATGTCGGCGCGGGACATGTACATATCCTTGAAGGAGAGTTCGACGTGGGAAGCTTCGATAGCAGGTGTGAGGTGGTCGACCGGAGCGACAACCACTTGGGTCCCTTTTCTCATGTTGAACGCGATACCGATCTGTTTCGAGACGTAGACTTCGATGTTCGGTTGCCTAGCCTTTAGCTCCTTCGGCACATCCTTGGCGACGAAGACATATCTTCGGCCGACGTCGCCTTCCGATTTAGACATATCGTCGTTCAAAGTAGTCGAGGAGACAGCTCGATGGAAGGAGGCCTGTCGCAAGGTTCCATACTGAGTCCCTTGTGTGCGGTCCTGATCTGACTTGATGGGTGTGATGGACATTAAAGCACCGGGTTGGACAGCACCTCCAAATAAGTCGAGGTTCAGCAAGACTTCGTCTCGAATGACGGACTCGTTGATGGTCACGCTACATATTCGGTCGTTTACTCGTTTCGTCGTGGGAGGTTCTCGAGCGGTCGAGTTGCTAGATGCGGTGTCGGGAGATAAGGGCGAGTCGGTCGCAGTCTTGTCGACGCTAGACTTACTGAACTGTCGCAGATGCGACGTCCATTGCGCTCGGCGAGGTGCCGAGGGAGAAAGAGCGGCATTCCGAGACATATCGCCCTTATTATCCAGTATCAAAAATACCAAGATGCATCATTGCGAAAGACGGATTGTCTATGCAAGTAGGATAAGGTCGTCAAAATATGTCGAGGTCAAGATAATAACTTAATTAAGGTCCAGCGGGAGAGCGGCAGAGTAGCAAGTCGGCTTAGATCGAACCGGCAGAATTCATTAGAGCTCTGAAGCTTACGCCGCCTTCCATTTTAGGTGATGATGTACGTACATATCGCGTTTATACCATACCTCTTTAGGTGCATGCATCAAAATCCGAGACAAGCCATACGCCTTTTTATCGCGGAAGACATCTGCAACGTCTCATGGCTTGACAATAGAACCCCATTACGGTTAGTTATCTTTCATCTCCTCCAGTCAAATGAGCCGTTACTATAATATATGCCATACAAGTCGGGAGTTAACTAATTCAACTAAGGGGTCTCGTTTCTAGAACCTCACTTATGGCTGGCATAGATTCGTAACTTTTCGACGCCCTTATCACATAGATCTTACCGAGATATCTTAATCTGGCCCGAAGAGTTGGTATCAACCCCCGGGAGTGGAGGAGTAACGCAACTTTCTGTATCAGGAGTACTGTACAATATAAGCAGTGGGCTCTTGTCGACTTCGGCTTAGGCATCGAGAGCCGGGCACTTTGTGTCATCTCAGCCCCAAACATTGACGTCCGTCACCGTCGATCCCCGAGACTAACTCTGAGCCTCAAACTGGAGCAATCTAGACTGCTACACTGGTGTGAAGGCGGGTTTCCAAACATTCGGTAATTTTTAGATCTACGTGGAAAAAGAAACATCAAATAAGATTGACGGACATGTGTGATTGAGGCTCCGTTTCATACATAACTGCCGCGGACCTCGGGCAAAAGTGGCGGGCGGCGCTGTGTTGCTAGACACCCTACGTCATTTAACACGACAATCCTATCATTGACTATATTGAACCAATGACAGAGCCTGGGCATTTTTATTATATCCAAGGCTAGACCATACTATCGAGAGGCGCGCCCTGGTTGACCGAGCCGTGCTTTGTCTTCTCCATCAAGACCTTCCACGTCAACTCCATGAGCCTATCCCCAAGCGCGTCATCCTGCGACAGCTTACTCCCCATCTCAGGCACAGCTGGCGGACAGATGTACTGGCCCGAATCTTGCGTGTACGTCGCCGCAAACATGGTAGAGACAGCTCCTTGGAATTGGTCTTTCTTGAAAGGCTCCATACCAACCGACATCGCATATCCGCCCAACGGGAACGCCTCAAAAATGTCTTCCTTGCTCATTTTCGTACTCACAAATCCGGGATGAGTCGCATTCATAAGCACGTTAGGATGACCAGCCCTTGTCACCTTTCGCGCAAAGTACCTAGTATATAGAATACTAGCGAGTTTGCTGCGACCGTATTGGCCGTTCGGTCCCAGATCGCGGTTTAGTTCCTCCAGACTCTCGAATCTGGTATTGCTGGGTGCCGCCTGATGCGCATTGCTTGCCTGGTTGGAAATTCGGACGATGTTGCCTTTCTCAGCTGTCTCTTTGATCAAGGGAAGCAAATTGGATGTCAGAACCACATGTCCAAAGTGATTCACGGCCATGTGTCTATCAACGCCGTAGTCGGTGAGCTGGTAAGTCATAATCCCCCTTCCTGCGTTGTTTATCAAAATATCGAGCCTGTCGGTATCCCCCTTGATCTTGTCGGCGACATCTTTCATCCCCCACCAGTCTGAGAGGTCGCATTGGAGCCACTTCGTCCGGTTTGCCTTATCCTGGCCAAGATCCTTCGCGATGGCCCCCTTGGCCCCCTTCACGACATCTTCAGACATCGAGAGAATATAGACCTTGGCTATGCCATGCTTCAACAGTGTATACGTGCAACCGTAGCCAATGCCTTCGCTCCCTCCTGTGACCACGGCCACCTTGCCTGTCAGGTCGGGCACATCATCCAGGCTGAACTTATGAGTTGCGATGTTATGTGCCTTGCCGCCAAAATTCTCCGCGATGGTGTTCTGACTGGAATATTAGTCCGTTGAAGTTGACTGGCTCCCTTATTTAAAATTAAGGGCTGGCCATATGCGGTCGTCCGCCACGAAGACACACCTTGATGAAATCCATGCTCTCCGACAATCTTCCTAGCCCAGGCGCGGCTTGACAATTACCTAGCGTCGAAAATGTTTTCAGGCTTAATCTGCTCTTGGATCTGTGTAGCAAACACAAATTTGAACGACAGGCGAGAGAACGGAACGAGGAGAGCATGTCACGAAACATATGCGAAGGGGCAAGTATCTCACTATGCGTTGGTGTTGAAAATTGCAGATTACCATCTCGACAGTCTTACATCTCTGGGGAGATGTGTGGTTACTGGTCTTTAAGCCATAATGGATTGCTATAGAGCGGTCATCGATCTCATTCAATAATAGGTACCTACCTAGATAGTGATGGATGTTAGACCGTCACCTAACATCCATCACGCTTAACCTATGACGCGCTGACTTTGGACCTTGGATGTCGTTTAGACCACGTCAAGCATATAGAGCAGACTTGAATTCAATCCTAAGTAAAAGCACGTGTCGTCTGACCAAAACAACGAAGTAGAGAAATACGGAAACGAGACCTTGAGAATCTCGTCGAGATGCACGGGCCATGCTCTCTCTATCACTTATGTATGTATAAGTGGATGCCCATCACACAATATTTGGCACCAAGGTTTTTCGCAGAAAAGCAAACGTCCGAATGTCTAGGTCGGGGAGGTGATTAGATTGTGCATGCAGTGCTACGGCAATTCGATGGTTTATAGGGATGTACTGGCTTCCGTAGAGCTGGATCTAGATGCACCTGCAGCTGAATCTGGCAGCTCGCTGTCTCTCTATGAGGTATGTAGAGACCCAGTAAGTCGGGTGGGGCCGTGAGAGGCCACGACACTGTCGGGTCCGGCTAGAATTTCCGGGGATGCCACAACGTACGTGTCTATCATTTGTCAGTTTCTCCGATCTATTACTACGATATGCCCCCGATAGATATCAGCCAACCCGGTTCTCCTTTTTCTCTGGGTTCCTGGAACATGATCTACACATGACCGCTTCTTCTATTGAGATTCTGTGAATTCTCATCGGCGCAGTGACCGCCGTCCCCTGGAGCAGTTGATGTTTCGCTATTGATTCGACAGGTGATCTGCGTTTCAGCAACGATCTCCAGCTAAAACCCCTTCACGCCAATTCATAAACAACGATTCTGGTACAAGTCTGCTTCTACGGAAATTCTTCTTTGCACCTTATTCTGACTACCCAGCTTCCATTACAAGTGATTCCAGGTGACTGACTCAAGTCCTGATAGACAACTTAACAACTTAACCCCTTTAAGATTACATGTTCCATAAGGCTTATTCCAAAATATCAATACAGTAGTAGCCACTGGTTGTGACTACCTAACCTTAGGTTATTCCACATTTCTAGGTCACCACTCGAATTTAAACTTTTATGTTTTACCTCCTTTAAAATCCCCGGGCCCAATACTCAAGACAACCGAACCACGTACAACTTCCAATCGGTACCGGCTCCGTGACCCGGCACGCATTGGCGATGGGTAAATTCAAAATGTCTTCGAAGCAGAAGCTCTGCGCCATCATCGGCATTTCGTTTGCCTTCTTCATCGCCGAGATTGTTGGTACGTAATAACGAAGCATTGCATTACGATAGGTATTAGGTATTCTCGAGCTAATTCCTCGTCACAGTCGCATTCTACACCAAGTCTCTGGCCCTCCTCGCCGATGCATTTCATTATGTAAGTCTCTTTCCATTCCCATAGGGTTACACATCCCGTGGCAGATACTTAATTGATACTGACTCTCATAGATGAATGATCTCATCGGCTTTATTGTCGCCTTGGTTGCGATCGTTGTATGTTCGAGCTGTTGTCTTTCAAAGGGGATCGGAATGATTCGACTGACGATGCCAAATACTAGATCTCCGAACGAGCAGAGTCCCCTCAGAACTTCTCTTTCGGTTGGGCGCGTGCTCAACTGCTGGGTGCTTTCTTCAATGGCGTCTTTCTTCTTGCCCTCGGCATCTCCATCTTCCTGCAGACTATCGAGCGATTCATCTCCGTCGAACGTAGGTGTTCTATCGTCGCTAGAAGTTATCATACAGTCAGCTAACTATTCATTCCAGGTATCGATAATCCCATGCTGGTCCTCATCATGGGTTGCGTTGGTTTGACTCTGAACATTATCAGCGCGACCTTGTTACATGAGCACCACGGTCACGATCATGGACATGGACATGGACATGGCCATAGCCACGGTCACTCTCACGCCGAGGATAGTGGTCATGCCGAAGACCACGTTCATGGTCACAACCACAGCCACGTTAACGTCGAGGCGGGACATGCGACTGATAGCCTTAGTGATGATCAAGACGATGTCCCCCTGACCGTAAGCCGCCATCAATTCCCTTTCATATGAACCCATTACCTCTAACATATCCATAGCCCATCAGCGCCCACGCCGAGCATCGACACACCATTACGAACCTCCGATCGCCGGGCCGTGATCTCGGCATGATGGGTGTCCTGATCCATGTCATCGGCGATGCGTTCAACAACATCGGAGTCATTATTGCGGCTCTGGTTATCTGGCTCACAACTTCCGAGGCTCGATTCTACGCCGACCCGGGCATCAGTATGGGCATCGCCATCATGATTCTTCTTACGTCGATCCCGCTTGTTAAGAACAGCGGCAAGATTCTCATGCAGAGCGCTCCGAAGGGTGTGGACATGAATGATGTTAAGCACGATCTGGAGAAGGTAAGCAACTAATGAGAAGACAAGCCGCTACGTGACGTCCCTGAAGTATCTTGTGTGGCTAATGGCACGTTTCTGATAGATCCCTGGCATCGAGTCCGTTCATGAACTGCATATCTGGCGTCTCGACCAGAAGAAAGCCATCGCTACCGCCCACGTTGTCGTATCCAATAACGAGATGACCAACTTCATGGACCGCGCGCGAACTGTCGGCGAGTGTCTCCACGCCTACGGCATTCACTCGGCCACTCTACAGCCCGAGCTAGCGACGCCTACGCCCTCGACCGCCACGACTGCCCCTACCGATACCGAACCTAAACAAGTTGAGGAGGTGACGGCAAATCTTGCTGCGGCTACCGACGGTGCGACTGGGGACGCTGTGTCTGTCGGTGGGTCGATTAGAAGACGACGC
Source organism: Hypoxylon cercidicola (assembly GCA_022578845.1). Lineage (NCBI taxonomy): Eukaryota > Fungi > Ascomycota > Sordariomycetes > Xylariales > Hypoxylaceae > Hypoxylon > Hypoxylon cercidicola. Next base: position 954,472 of record MU399503.1, on the reverse strand, counting down.
CCCGAAACGACCGCGTGCCAGATCGTTTGCGGAAATGTTTGCGAGAGTTTGACGTGCTGTAACACAACAGCCATGCGTATCTGATTTCTAAATGGACAGAAAGGCGTTGGGAGTGAGTGATTTTGAGAACCTCGTAGCTATCTTGCTGACACACAGACGAGATTCAGCTATAATACTCAGATGGGCTAGTACATAAGACATAGTTATAGGCCAAGATCCATTAGGAATCAATATGACTGAGTTTGTAAAATTGAAGCCTCGACGCCGTGAGATGAGCAATATACGTCGTAGGGGCAGTAAACTTGAAGTCAAAGCATGAAGCTTGATAAATATCATCGGGCGCTTCTCGTTAGACTACTTGCCTACCAGCACATAAGCATTATAAACCTTTGACCATAGTTTGATTTGATCGTAGTCTGGGGATATTGCCTATGCTCTCTATATCATCAACCTAGCTTCTCTAAGCCCACTCTCGACACTATAACGAGCGAGCCGCTAGAGAGTCAACGTTCGCTTAAAACCCGAGCCCGTGGTATTGGTTCACATCACACCCGCATGTCACGTTCCATAGGTGTGAATCCAGGGATTTGAGCTTACCAGTCTGACCTACTAAAGCACGGTAGATCCCCGTTATCCCCGTAAGTTAGGCGAGGGGAGCGCCGTAGGGCATGATGCCATGAGGATTATAGCTGTCTCGTGAGGTATGAACGTGGGGGGCGGGGGGTTTCGCACGTGGGGGCTCCTCAGGCAGCTTTGGGGTTCTCGACAGGGCTGGGGCTGGAAATGGTCGAGAGAAAAAGAATGCGAACTTTCTCATCTCCCATTACCCACCTACTTGCATATATGTGCATGTATATTGATGTATGGGAGAGCAATCAGTTCGGTAGACTAGTCGACTCTGCATAGGAAGAAGCGGTCTTGCATACCCGTTGGTACATATTGCCCGCGGCAGCACGATGCTTGCATCGTCACAAGGTACCTACCAGGTAATCTAACGTACCCGCGAGCACATTTCAAAGCCGCAGTAGGCGAAAGTTTCCATTTCCATTGGCAACGAACAAACGAACCTCGAGGCTTTTTAATACCTGGATCAGCGATCCCGTCTTTCAGCTCATCTCCGAGGTCGGCCTTTCTTCGTCTCGCCCCCAATCCCGTTGATCTACCAAGGCGAGGAGCGAAATCCGTCTCACCAAGTGACGTTCTTCCCGCTCGTCTCACTGGTGAAAAGGGGACGTGCGCACCTGCTCAAGTCGGGTAGGAACCCGAAGGACGGAGCCGCACGACGGCAATGCGACCTGTATTTCGTAAGTGCAGCCGACTTGCGTAACCACACCGTTTTCTTTTTCCCCCCTCTCTCCTATTCCTATCCTTATTTCAAGTCCTTGTCTCTTTTTAATCCTCTCTCCCAACCCTCTCAGCCCTGCCGCGGTGAGTAACATCGCGCGTTTGCAGCGTTGCGGTGCGGTACCGCGGATAGCTACCTTACCTACACAGTAGCCTGCGGGTGTGGATGTCATACCCTGGCTGCGGGGTCCTTTTTCCTATGAAGCTAGTGGTCTGGGACAGACGTATCACTTTATTTCTCGGTACCGAATCCGAACTTGGGACTACACCTCTATTCGATGATACCTACCAGCCTACGAGCCTACGCCTCCATGGTAGCAGTAGCACGAGACATCTGGCTAAAAGGGACGGGCGAGCCCGGTCCCGGGAAGGATTTTATCACGATGTACGACATGGCCTAGGTAACAGTAGGTAGCTATATTTGTGTTACTTAGCATCCCATGGACCTTAACTTGATCTGATATTAATAGCTTGACCAGGTCGTGGATATGATGACGTAAAAACCTCAATAGTTTGAGATGAGTGCTTTAAGGGAGAGACGATATCCATATTTGTGACTTGGGATCAGTCGCACAGCATTCCGCCGTACGAGATATGTGTACCAGATGTTTGAGGCGGTGTGAAGCTACATTCGCGAGATTGCGGACTAAATTCCAGCCTCAGCTACTAGTGACGACAGCCCCTGCATGAAGTACATCTCCAAAATTAGCAGCCTCTTGTGCTTAAAAATTAGAAGCTATTATAAGATCCTCCCGCTTCCGGCGGCAAATCCAGGGGAAAGCTACGGAGGAACGAGGACTTCGTGCAACCTGATCCGGATGTGGAGCATGCGTCGAAAGGGAGGACTACCCAAAAAGCTCTGGGCTTATTCATCAAAACATGCAGCCCTGGTGCTATCATGTAAGGTTCTACAGGACCTACCTTACGAGATCCTGCGGCTCGAGATCATGTGCTTGGTTTTGGTATAAGTGATATATTCTAGAGCATATATGGACCCGTCACTGATCCGAGGACCGATTATGCCATCTACCTTAAAAGGATTTGGAATATATCACTGTGACCTTTCCAAGTAATTCTTGGAGAAGTGGAGGCGATCTAGGACTATGAGCAGCATTGATAGGCACGTATTGGTTAGAGGCGTGTAAACGGAGATCGTATAGTTGCTCCCATTCGTCGAGCACCAACCAATGACTTTCCATCGACATTGGCGCCCACTCTGAGTTTAGGGGCAGCTGACAGTCAAGTTTCAACATTCAGACCAATGTCTTCACCAAGACATGAAGAGAGCCGGATCCTATTCATTCGAATAGTGACTACCGTACCCGATCCGTCGCAAAAGTTCCAGTCACATTGCGACACCCGGGGCGCGATTCGACAATCTGCGGACGTAAATCTGGGACATCACTTCGACGAGTAGATTGGATCCAACGTTGAGAGTTAGCTGGGTAGATCAGACGGGACCAATTGGCGGGAGAAGTCAGTTCATCTCGTCCCGGATCGGCAAGCGCCAGTTTCGGTTCATGCAACGTGCTAGGGATATCGAGGATTGCGCTGGTGGGAATTCCGTATGACTTCACCACAAGCTCCGCACAAGGGAGGGGGGGCTGGGCCGGCGCACGCCGATCTTGACCCCAGATCTTCGGCTCGAATCGCCGATCTTGTTTGAGGGGCAGAAGATCACTCGGGGATGTGGTCCAGGTGCCTGGCGATACGCAGAGTGATACCGGAATGTGTGATTATAAGGATGGTCTGGGGTAGTTGGGTTGCAAGTAAGAGGAGAACCAAGCAATGGAGATCATGAACGACATGACGTCTTGTACTAAATGCAGGGTCTTGTTGAGATCGTCAGAAACGCACCTAATGTGAGCTCTAATCACCGCGCTACGGCAAGAGGACGAGGAGTGGAAAAGCTTTCGCTGGAGCTTTCCACTCTTCTACATCCGATAATGGTCTGGAAAAGGGCGCGGTCGATTTGCTGCATGGTAGAGATGGGACCTGACATGATGCTAATGCCGACCCAGTTATTGGGGCACGGAATCTATGTATGATAGCATATGATGGGGCCCGAGTAGAATACCGTGAAAGGTTATATGTCTCGAATTAGAATCCTTTGCCTTGGGTTTGGTAGCCTCATCCACCAGAGGAGCCGGCCGAAAAAAAGGGTCCAGGCCACTCGTGCGGCACCACCGCGCCGCAGTCTCTATTCTTAGTTAGACCCGGGACTAAGGAAAGCGGCAAGTTGGTCTCGACGCTATATCTAGGGTAGCTTCGTTAGTGACAATCCTTCGACTACTTGATTGTGGAACTGCAACGTGAAGGATTGGTAGCAACCTCGTCCGCTCCTAGGAGAAATAAAATAAAAACAATTGCGAGGTAACCGGAATGCCAAGAGGACGTAAGACGAGATCGGGATAGTTGGCGATGGACGTCACTGGATAAACTAACCCAGGCGGCCAAGAGGAATATTTGCCGGCGGAAAATAATCACGGGCTTGGAAGAAGACAAGACTACCTAGGAGGTAGCTGGTGGAGCTGAGCTTACCAATGACTTAACGTTCATACTATGGTATTCGATCTTAGCGTCAGAGGAAACCGGCGACGCTACGAATGTTACGCACATAGTGCTCGGCTGAGTTGAGTGTTTAAATAGGATGGGCCTAGGTTTCCGCAATGGCTCCATGGCGAATATTCCGGATCGCGGCATCTTCCAGTTAGCCGAGTCCTCTCGTGGCGTTGACCCGACACCGAAAAATTCTAGCCTCAGTTCTCAGCTAGTCCCTATTACGATATGAAATGTAATAGAAATTGAAAGGCGTCGTCGGATGCGACACCACGACACCACGATACCACGCCACTACGGGTTCGTCTCGGACTTCACACAGCAAGCTGAGCCTCATCTCGGATTGTCCACGGAATGGTTTTCGTAGCGGACAGGTGTGATAGCCGCGTCAGCAGCAAGGTGCTGGTGGAATGCGAGACATATCCGTCCTGCTATGTATGTATTTGGGGTCGATACGACGTCGTGCAGAACTCTCAGCCGACCGCTTCTCCAATATGCCATCCTCCAGCAGTCCCGCGGGCGAAGTTCTCACCGCCGGGGCTTGGGATACACATGTCGTTCTCGAGACCGAGATAAAGCTTGTTTCGTCTAGAGACGAGATCGTGGGCGGATCCTCGTCCGCACTACCAAGCCTCTCAAGCTAACCTTAGATGGCCTAGGCTTCGAACTCGCAGCCTAGAACATCTACTATATAGATGGATGTGTGATCATTTGTCAAACACATGGCAGGCGCACATCGGCGAATAATGGTTGTTCAAATGGAAATTGAACCAAGATTCTTCGGGGTTGAGGTTTCTGATGGAAGGAAGATCCATGGAGTGACCCTGTAGCTTGGGAAATGCTTATCCTAGCAGATACGGTTGGAATATCGATCGGAAAGGCGGTTCTTGTGTTACGTGTTTGTATATACGTACCTCCTTACCTGCTTACCTGAGATATGACCTGAGATATGAGGTGTATATACATAGGTGAAGGGATAACGATAGCCGGTGGGTAGGCAGCCTGGTAGGCAGGTAGTAGAAACAAGAAAAACGTCGCGTGTGCTCGTCCCGAAACAGGGATGAGCTGTGACCGCTTCTCCTGAATTCACATTCCTTGAAAAGGAAATGCCTGCCATGTTGCTAGAAGGCTGTTGGACGGTAATAAATGACAGAACCGAACAGCCCTGCAAGCCACAGATGGACCGATGAAGCCCAATGACAAGAGAGACGAAAGGACGGGTCGGCATTGGTGCCTTACGTAGCGGCCTAGTTTGTTTGTTTGTCTGTCTATGTTCAGACGTGAGCCATGCTGATGCATACCTCAGGTATTCAAGGGATATCACTCCCCTCTGATATCCCCTCGTTGACAAGCAAACGGGAACGCCATGATGCCACGATGTAGTCAGCAGAGGGGACGCCGCATGAGATAAAATTAATCTCTCTCTTCAGAATCCCTACGTAATATTAAGAACGGACGTATCTAAGATATAATAACAGAGATATATCATATCATATCCCACCTATATCATGTCTGCTGTATATAATCGAAGTGGACTAGGACACTGTAAGCACTGCAGGCACTGCACTGTACCATGCTGAGGAAAAAGAATTACTAGTGCGCTAGAAAGAAAAGTACATAACCTAATGCAGCACTTGCATGCGTACCCGCAGACCACGGACCCATTGGACTGTACAGACTGACAGACTTGTATTGTAATGGTCCAAGCTGTCCAGGGTACGCCTAGTGCGCCAGGTTGCTCTCACATGAAGTAGGCAATCCCTGTAGCTCATGGCTTCATGGCTCATCGCTTGTCGCTCACCCGTCCCCGTCCCAGTCCCAGTCCCAGTCTGCCAGTGTGTTCCAGTGCGAACAATCAAATCTGATTGATTACCAACCTAAGTACAAATAGGTAATCTCTCATTCACCGCCAGATCGTAACGTGCAGGTGCATCGAATCCTTCAGACCGACGCCGGAACCAACTGTCTGGAAAACAACCTGGTTTCTGGTTTCTGGCTTTTGGTTTTTGGTTTTTGCTTGCCGACCTGCCTTAATGTTCCTTACACCCAGGGACGACTTGCATTCGAGGGGTCGATGGTTACATGTATGTGCTCATATGGGGACACGACGAGTCTTTAGGCGATAGATCTTCGAGAATACCCTGGATTTTACTTCGTCTGTTCGTACATCAGCCTACAAGTTACAACCTACAACCTATGACACATGTAGATCGTCTCATCGTCGAATAGCGGACGGAGTATTTCGTCTCGTGGAATGTTCAGTGGATGATCCATCTTCCCCGACAGCCAGGGCCTTGTTGTTTTCATCTGGTACCTTCGTACTGGTAAGACTGGACGTCATAATCGACAACCCTTGCCTTTTTTCCATCTGTTCCTTTTTTCTGGACTGAAGTGTCAGACCGCAGGCTGCAGACGGGAGAAGGCCTAATTTATTCACCTGCAGACTCATTCACCTGCAGACCTTATACCTAAGGTACGTACTTTCCTAATAATACCTACATCCATGGATCCATGGATCCTTACCTCATTTCATACTGTGTCTTATGTACCTAAGGTGCCTAAGAATATCGCTGGAGATTCGAACACAACCAAACCTTTGGTGCACTTCCACAGCGCATAGAACACATACACTACATACACCACATACACCACATACAACATCGTCCTCTCTCTTTCAGTCGCATGTCTTTTACCCGCTGACATTATCACTTTGTTACTACCACTAGGCCACCATCTGTATCCTTTGTGCTCTTGAGTTTCACATCCTCTCAGAGAAATTTCAATCAAGTTCCTTCTATCAAGAGAACTTGCATCAATCAACTATCAACTTGTCTGCGAAGGCGACTCTGAATCCTCTGGATCCCTGTTCATACTATCCAGTCATCTCCGATTGCGCACACTGTCACGCTACTCTTCAACTAAACGCGTGCATCTCGCACGTTCACTCACTCTGACTTATCAATCATTAGCTTCAATGCAAGATAGCGTTGTCTTATTCACCCGTACCGGATTTTGAGTCTGCCGTCTAGAGGACCGCCCCAACCGGCAGAGCGTTCGGATATTATTGATTCTCTCTCGGTCACTTAGACTGCCGCTCCCGCTATACCTGCATCATTTTACTTTCATCATTGCGTTGTCTTGTACCACATCGATGTCTCCCCAAGCCATGGTCAGCGCAGCCGAAGGCCCTCGCCACTGGATGGGAGCCTGTTAAGAAGCACTCTGGTGGTCCTGCGAATATCGAGTTGTTGATCATCAGGCTTCTGAGCTCCCACCTTCAAAATGCTGGGCAAGTTGTTTAACTTGACCTCGGGAACACCGGGAGGCCCGAATTCTCAAGAAGACACTTTTCCCACTAAGCCGTCACCTGAATCCGTCCAGGAAGAGATTCATACTCGTAGCCTCTTGTTTCCGGATACGCAAGCGCTCTACTATCGTCAGGACCAAGTGTTTCCGTTACCGACCGCAACAGGCGCCCAGCCCGGCGCTTCCGCAAACCCCTTTGACTACGATGGCGATATCGACATTGACGTACGTGACGTCCGTGTCATAATAATGCAGGACACCTTGGGCTCTGTCAGTCCCTCTTTGTTGTTCGACAGCCACTCTGCTCCGTCGGCTGGCTCGTCGAGCGATCGTCCGCCACCACCAAGTGCGACATCGTCTTCGCAGTCTCTCATGCAGGACCTTCGTCGGGGCCCTACATCTCCACGGAAGAGCAGTCTAGGGCAGTCGTCCAGGCCGTTGGTTATCCAGCCAGGCAGTCCTCAACCTCGACAAGGCGCATTCGACCGACGAGGATCTATTCAGTCCCGTGCTTACAACTCGGCAGAAACCGAGTCCCAGAAGGCGGCGAGGGAGTATAGGGAAGAACTTGCCAGTTTTTCTAGTTGCATATTTGCCAACTCCGAAGTCATGTCCTATAAAGGAACATCTACCAAAGTTCATATCATTCCGAGTGAACCTCGACCGTCTGCTGTCTCTAGCTCCTATGTTGGAGATGGTCGTGGTTCTATGGGGAGGTCGAGCATGCGGTCCAGCAGATTAGCACAATCTTTCACGTCTGACTCGGCAAACACACCCTTTCAAGCCTCTTCTACTCCTCGCCAGCAGGATCGCAACAAAATCCTGGTAACCCGTCTATTTCCGGTCAATCTACCAATCGACGACCTTGATACACCTGACCGGACTTCAACTCCCAACGGACTTTTTTCCGAGGATAACGGAGGATTTCCATTTCCTTATTCCCCAGATGACTCGAAACCAAGCAAGAAGAAGTCGAAGCCTGTGCAGAAGAGGACGCCCATGTACGCTGTGGCTTTGATACTTCAGCTCCCATCGAATCCACCCAGTACGCCGGCAGCGACAGCACCTAGGCCCGTGTTTCGAGGTCCTGGCTCGTATTCAGAGCAAGACACTTTCCCCTCATCTTTCGGATCTGCCCGCCGATCTGGATGGACAATGATTGGTTCTGGGTATGGCTCTGAGTCGTTCGAATCAACGTATAGTAACGATGTCGAGGACCGCATGGATGCGATAACCCAGCACTGGGACATCATTATGAGGACTCTCACTCACCTTCAATCCGTTGTGGCCACCACGTTGATCCCGATGCTGAAGCAGGCAGATTCGGCGGCTCCGGACCCATATCCTACAAACATATCTGCCTATATTGCTCGAACATCTTCGGTGAAGACTCGGAGAGGTTCCGATGCCTCTCAGATGAAGCCATCTAAAACGAATGCGAAACTAGTTGCGCTACCACCGAGCTGCTTAGCGCAGGATCACCGCATAAGCCAAGAGATCGAAGATGCTAAGATACGGATTGTGACCGGCCTTCGAGCCACGAGGGTCGTCACGGGGCAGGGGCGTTGGGGTCCATGGAGAGAGGAAGCAAGATGGGTAGCGAAATGGGCCGGGACTAAAGAGCAAGGATTCTTTTTCTTCAACCTTCTAACAGCGTTTCTCGCAACACATACGGAGTGGCTTCAAGCGTTGAGCCCGGTTTGGTATCGAAGACGACGCTACCAGCAGCAGAAAGCGAAAAGCGAGGAGGATACGTCCCTACCGTCTCGTACGATCATAATCGCCAAAGATAAGATGGCTGCAAGGAGGCTGATCTTCTTGCTCTCGGCTTTCTTGCCTGCTAACCAGCAGCTGCCCACGGTTCGCGCTCAGCGTCCTGCGACTTCTGCGTCTGTGGCTGCTTTCGGCCACTCGCCGCCGTCATATATAGTACCGATCAACAAGGAGGAGTCTCTGCGCCGGAAAATCAATCGCCGGCAAGGGCCGAGGGGCGCCTCTCATACGCGAAGCTTCAGTATTCAGTCGCAGGCTACGACCAGGTCGGCGACCGGCATTCCCGCGCAGCTCGCACACCTCAGTATGGAGTCCTCCAATCACGAGCGTCGATCGTCCGACTTCATCAAGCCGGCGAACTTGCCCATTGCCGGAAGCGATCTTAATACGCGGAAGAGCAGTGCTGCAACAGCTAATACAGTAATTCCCGACTCAGCTGTTCCCCACTTCTCCACGATGCATCGGAGTGGCACGGCCCGTGGTGCTCGGCCAGGAAGTAGCAGTAGCGTTGCTGCTGATGACCTGAAGCGGTCGTTGACGAGAGGTGACAGCACGGGTCACGCGAGCCACGGCAGTACCGACTCTCGTCAAAGTTCTCGATGGGGTAGTGTGATCAGTGGCCTATGGAGCGCCAGACGGCGGGAATCAACCTCTACGTCGTCACAAACCTTAGATATGTCTGGATACCGTAACAGTCTACCTATGTCGCCAACCAAGGCGATGGCTCATGAAAGAGACAAGCTTTCGGAGATGGTAAGAGAAGCCCAACTTCTCGAAACACCGACAGGCCAGAATTTCAGTATCGACAACGTACCTCTCCAGCCACCAGATACCCCGCGAAGGCTAGACGGCAAGCAGTTCGACCCCCAATCAAGGACACCCGATCCTTTGGGTGCGTATGAATCCCCGGTCAAAACATCTATCAATAACGACGACGGAGTGATCGATGTGGACGTTCAGTTTCCAGAATACCTTACATCGTTCGAGACTGCCGTTAGCTCGCCGTCCAGCAGCGGCTACCTCTCAACTCCGGGCCTGGGCAGCGGACTAGATGGGTTCGAGCAGTTTTCTAGGCTGGCTATCGACGGAGAAGCCCCTTTGAACGTTGCGGGGTGGCTCAAACGCTTCCATCCTGACTTTACGTTGCAGGCGATACCGCCTCAGAAAGGACTTCTCGACGAGGTGCGAGAATCACTCGCGGCAGAGCCTACTCCTGCAGTACACCCCGGCTCTATACCCGAAGAATGGCCCGCGGAACACTGGGTCGATGTAAGCACCGCCGTTATTGCCGATACGACGAACTTCACTATTAAGCGATATCGATACCGCCGCCTAGTAAAGCCAAAGATGCCTGTTGATCGAAACCCGACCAGTTATTTGACGCCGTACGGGTCGTCTTTGATGACACCAGCACTCTCGCCTTACGAACAGCCGATCAAAGACAAGATCGAGGAAGAAGATCTTGTCACATTTGACGAGGCCCTTATTGACGCGGTGGAGAGGGTGATCGCTCATAGTAGCGACGTGAGCATGGGAAGCTCCACCACAACATCACGATCAGCCAGCAAACGGAGAGGGAGAAGAGACAGCGAAGTTTCCGAGATCGCTCCGGAGCACGATATTCCAACTTTGCCAATCAACTTTCACGAAGTGCCTCGTGCGGAGTGCAAGACGGTTGTCTTATCTGCGTTGTCGAGCATCGCCCAAGAGGTAGCAGATCAGCGCGAACGAGAAAACGAAGTCTCGACCAAAGCTGTTCCTTACGAAATAATTCGCGAGAGGGAGAGCGCTTTACGAGGAGCTGTTAGAACCTGGCTCGAAAGCGTGGAGCTCGGCGACGGATAACTTACAAAACACCAACACCAACCTTAGGGTCTCTACGAGAGGATATTATTCCCCGAGAGCCCATTTAATGATGAATGATAACTAATGACGTTAATTTCCGTTGTCTTTGTATTTGCGTCTTCGGCAACGGTGCAGGGCATGGCGCCGCCACGGAGAAAAATACCAACTTGTACCACCAAAGTTCGTTTACATGAGGGAGAAGGATTAGAAGAGCGATGATTTTTTTCGTCACGATACCCCCAAACTAGCATGCATGCATCCTCTCTTGTAGGAGACTTTTCTTTCCATTTGCATTTTTCCGATTTCTACCGACCCGTTTTCTGTTTGGGTCCGGAAGGGGATGGCGTTGATGTACGGGGGGGACTTTTACGTGATATGACTCACAGATAGGGGAAATGAGGAGAGGATGGACGAGGGCAACTTTTTGTACCCCAACGCTGGGTATTCGGAAGTGAAATCGGAAGATAATAGGTACCTTCTATGGTATCTCGTTTGTTTGCTAGTTAAAGAGTAACCACAAATCGTGGTACGAACTGCGATGGTTCACTTCTACCTGCTTATATCTGCTATGACTGCCATTGTGATGATTATGAGACGAGCTGCATCCTGGTTTTGACAGACTACAGGGCTGCTAAATTCTACAGATGGCGATGCGGGATCCGGAGACGTACCTAGGTAGGATTAAGATGTAATGAGATTCTCAGGCTTTATGTGTATGGCTCGACGGGCTTCTTGCTTTGGGGAGACTTCTCCGCATGTGGCTGTCCGGAGGTTGATAGCCTCGTATGATGGCCCATCCTATCGCAAGAAAGGGTATCGGAGCCAGCTCTATGAACTATAAACTTCACTTCTGTTATACCCGGAGTGATTTATGTAGCTCCTCTGACCGAATGTATGATAGCTGAGGTCGTAAAAAATGTGCCTAACATGCTGCCTCATCTTTATTTAGAGCTTTACGCGTAGTTGGTGGCTATCGAGCAATTGAATTCCTCAGGATAGCTAAAGAGACATGATCTAGAAGCTTTCCGAAATCTTTCACCTCTCCCGTCCCCTCTAATTTTCATTTTACTCGTATCACATTACAGACTCCGTATCCCATCCTCTAAGTTTAGTCGTCCCTTTTCCTGCCCCGTCATCCCAAGTCCTTTGCCAGCCCCCATAAATCTCCGGACAAGTCTGAATCCGTTTACACTATCACCACTTGCTAACAACCGCCCGCACACTCTCCAGCGAGACCTCCTTCTCTACCAGCTTCGCCTTCTGACCGCCCTCCACGCCCGGGTGCGGATCCCGCTGCAGCGTCCACAAGCTCGTAACACCCAGGCCCTCCAAGAAATCCAGGGCGCGCGCGTAGTTGGTCCCGACCTGCGCGATGCCGTGGCTGTCATCGGATAACGTAAACTTCCCGCCGAGCCGGATCCACTCCTCGGCGATCTGGCGGCCGGGGTACGGCTCGGCGAGCCCCTTGCGCAGGGCGCTGGTGTTGCACTCGAGCCAGCCGCCGTAGGCGGCGACGACGGCGAGGTTGCGGGCGACGCGGGCCCAGACGGCGGGCCACTCGGCGCGGACGTCGCGGGCGGGGGCGGACGAGAGCAGGCGGACGAGGTCGAAGTGGCCGACGACGCGGGGGCGCAGGGCGGTCAGCATGGCGTGCTGCTGGTCGTAGTAGCGCGCGTGGGCGGCCTCCTCGGTGCCGGCGGCGGCCACCGCGCGCGCGTAGTACGCGCCGTCGTAGTCGACGGGCACCGCGCCGATGTGGTGCAGGCTGCCGACGAAGTAGTCGACGCGCGGGTCGGCCGCGAGCGAGGCCACGAGCGCCCCGTAGCCCGCCCGCGGGAACTCCCCCTCGAACCCGATCAGGATGTGCAGCTGCGACGCGTACTTGGCCTGCAGCCGCCGGGCTTCTTCCAGGTAGGCCGCGTGCCGCGGGAGTAGCGCGGCAAGGGAGGCTTCGGGGTCGTCGAGCTGGGGGGGTTGTTAGTGCGGTTACTTGGTGAGGATGTATGTGAGGGTATGGATTAGGATGAGTTTACTTCTTCGGGATAGAGGTCCTCCAAGCTAGTCCGGGGCATGTGCTCGGTTAGGCCCATCGTGGTGTAGCCCATACTGATGGCATGCTTGATGATGTCTTCCAGCTGGTCCTTGGCGTGGCCCGGACAGAATTGTCCCGAGTGGGAGTGCATTGTGAAAGCCATCTTGACTCGATCTGTGGAGTTTTCGATGACAAGACTTATACCGAATCGTTTCAGATCGGGTTGTCTTTTATGTTGGGCTGATAAGACGGTCTTCCTTTTTCTCCGGCAGGATGAGAAGTAAATAGGAGATGGTTTCCTAGAAAGGCTTTAATCACGCAGCGAGCCTCCGTTTGGTCCTCGGTTTCGTATACTCATCTCGTTGTCGAGTCGACTAGAATCTTGTTTGATTTCTAGGACATGAACTTATAAGTGCAAGTGATTTGAAGATCCCACTTATTCGATAACATAACATATCATTATCGGTACGTGTACCTAGAGTTTATCTGATCCCTAGATCCTGGGAAGACTAGTGTAAATAAATTTCGTCCTACCATGTAGGTTCACATGCCTTATATGCATGTCAGAAGCTCCCGTGGGTCTCACCGCTTTGCCATCGCCATCTGGTAGTTATTTTCTCTTTACATGTAGCAATCCTCTACATTTAAGGTGAATATGTAAGGTAATTTAAATATTCTTTAAACTGAATAACTGAACTTGAACAATGGCTGAACATGGCAGGCCTTAATATTTCCCCTTTCGGGCTAATAACTTTTGATGGTAGAGCATATGAAGCTAAAGGTTGTTTGCCTTTCGGCCCCTCCCCCGCCTTTCTCAGGTACCTGCACATTTGGGAAGCTCGGACCACGGATACACAGTGCTCCCTGCTGTCAAATAATTCATACGGTACCGGACCAGGTACCCTACCTGCTTATGACATAGGTACCTAGCGCTGTGGAATTTTTCTAGAACAGCTTTCAGCCTTGTACTACTCCCCGGTCCTAAAGCTTCAGCGGCGGCTAGGATCGCCTTTTTTTCCAGAGCTCTACTTCAGACAGTCGTCGCGTGGACATCCTGCCTCTCGTTGAATATTTCATCGCAATGAGATATTAATCCGATTCTTACCCACCTATTTAGATGATCCCATCTCCAATTGACAATGTTGTTCCCCGAGAGCGACGCGTCTCTACTCAGGGCGTGGATCATAAATCGTCTTGCGAACACGTTTGTTTATCCCTTCTTTCGTACTTGTCTTCACTTATTCCCTGAGTCGTACTAACCTTTGTCTTTCTGTTCCACTATAGGTCTGACGCAGATGCTGATGTACTCGCCGATTATGTCCTGGCCCTTCTGCGACACGATGGCGACATGGAGACTATCCGCAAGATATTCGAGGAAGAGATACCCGACTTCCTGCGAGAGGGTATGATGCCTGCCTATATACAACCACCAAGACCAATCTAATGCTGATTGCCTCATAGATGCAGCAGCCTTCACCGACGATGTCTTCCAGGCTATTATGTATCAATCCTACCGACCCGGAGCTCCTCCGGCACCTCCCAGCGCCCGCCACACACTCTCCCTCCCTCTCCCCCCAGCCGATATTCCCCTTCCTTCTCAATATCAACCACAGCTACCCTACGGCGCGCTCCCGACAGCCTCTGTTTTTAGTCAGGGCCCATCGAGAAAACGCACCTACAACGAACGCGACGACGACGTCGATATCATCTTAAACGGCCAAGGTTCCTACAATGGGGCTCCGTCTTATAAACAGACTCGAAGAGGAGGTAGCTTTGCTCAGCGCGGCGGCAGACCTGACGACCCGTATGCTGCGAGAGACCACCCATTTCTTAGCCCTTTCCCGACACCTTCCAGCTCGGGTCGCTTTGGACAGCCGCCGCCCGCACCTTACCAACCACCGCAGCACGGGCAAAGTATGCTCCTAATGGATCCAAATGCCATGATGCAACAACTAGGTCTATCAATGCCGCAGATGCCCGAACTCCCGAAGCCCGTCTATTCTGGTGTTACTCCGGCTCCGCGCCGAAGAAGGCAGCGTTGCAGAGACTACGACACGAAGGGCTATTGTGCTAGAGGAAATAACTGTAGATTCGAGCATGGTACTGAGCCCCCCATCATGCCTTCACTAGGCTCTTCAGCAAGCGAGGGTGAGTAAACCAGGTGGTACGCTGTTGGATCCTTTTTGCTAATTGGAAAGTAGAGTACGATCCTCACCATGTTTTCTCCATGCCAATGCCACCCATGGCGCATCAACCGCAAACCCAGACATTTCAACATACAAATATTTCTCCCATGTCTCCTATGCCACCCTTTCCGATGCCGCCTCCTGCGAATCGTCGCGAGCCTAAGGGGCCGAGACGGACGAAAGGACGGCCGCTTATTGCCTCCAACGGTCCTTCAAACGACAAGACCAAGACTACCATTGTAGTTCAGAATATCCCCAACGAGCACTTTACAGAGGAGGAAGTTCGTGGTTACTTTTCTCAGTTTGGTGATATTGTAGAGGTATCGATGCAAGAGCATGACCGACTTGCCATTGTCAAATTTGAGACGTGGGATGGGGCGCATGCAGCTTGGAGCTCTCCCAAAGTAATCTTCGACAATCGATTCGTCAAGGTGTTTTGGTACAAGGAAGACGCTGGTGATGGTCGAACACCATTGAATGGCAAGCACGAGAATAACACAAAGAACGGGACACCAAATGGTAGCACCGTCGTTGAAAGTGCTTCTGCGGAGCAGTTTGATATGGCCGAGTTCGTGCGCAAGCAGGAAGAAGCCCAGAAAGCCCACGAAGAAAAGACCAAAAAGCGACAAGAACTCGAACGCCAGCGCCAGGAATTGGAGGACCGCCAGAAGGAACTTATTGCACGCCAGCTCGAAGAGAAGCGCAAGCTCCAGGCGAAGATAGCCGAGAAGAGCGCTAAGAATACGCCCGAGCCGACTACTGAGACACAGACGATAGGCAGTAATGGTAAAAAGCCCACTTCACAAACGGAAGCCTTGCGAGCTCAGCTAGCCGCCCTGGAAGAAGAAGCAAACGTTCTGGGTATCGACCCGAATGCGGCTCAAGATGATTCGTTTAGCGTTAGAGGCCGTGGCAGGGGTACCCGAGGCTTCCGTGCACGGGGACGTTACCCCCCGAGAGCTACCCGCGGTGGCTACGGATATCGAGGTCGGGGAGGCATCGACGCGAGACATGCAGCCTATGCTGCGTTTTCGTTGGACAACAGACCCAAGATTGTCGTACTGTCCGGAGTGGACTTCACCAACTCGGAGAAAGACGAGGCACTCCGGCAGTATCTCTTTGTAAGTGACAACATCGTACGTTTGGTGACTATGGCTAATATCCAATAGGGCATTGGAGAATTCCAGGAAATTCATTCCGACCCTGCCACAACCCATATTACTTTTAAGGATCGTAAGACGGCCGAGCAGTTCATGTTTGGCATTTCTGCGAATAACACCATCCCCGGTCTCGATGACAAGTTAGAGATTGCGTGGGCTACCTCTGCGCCTCAATCCTCGGCGAAGACGACTGCTGATGGTGATGTCACAATGACTAGTGGCATCGAGGACGAGCAAGCCACCAAGGATAAAGCAGGTGCCGAGGAAAGCGGCGCCACTGCTGGCCTGGAAGAAGGGGAAGTTGACAACTCCCACGGCCGCGACCAGGGCGACATGGATTTCGAGGCGTCTGAAGACTGGGGCATTTCTTAATACGGGGCTGAGCTAGCCAGACGTGCGGCGTGTTGTGTGTAGTTACTGTAACATATACCGAGCCCAGGAAAATGCCTTTCATGGCGGCATCGTTCTGTTTGCGAAAAGATTCTGCTTCTGGTAGTTGTAAGAGGTAGAATTAACGTGCTACAAACAGGGGTCTGTGAATGAAGACAGTCGAGAGCTTTTTGCTTAATGTAGTTTTATTGATGAGGGTGTGGTTACAGCATAACGCCGACTTGCCATGAGCTGCTTCGATATCGTTTATGAAGGCTGCATTCTCGGAAACAATAGACCTTTATTTCCCTCCGTCATCCCATCTCATGTGAAGCTTTAAAGGCTGTCTTCCTAAACAATCGAGATGGTTGCAATATCCTCTTGACTTCCCATAGCCTCCATGAAAGACATCATCATAGGACTGTCTGGAAGGCATAACTTCTTGTTGTGCTTTTGAATCCTCTTTAAGCCCTCGAAGAAGTACTGTCGCGTTCTGACTCTTCCGATCAGTCGACCGATGCCTATTCGCTGAAAGATCCCAGGAGCACGTGCAACAGCGGGCTTTGGAATCCCCCTTAAGCCCTTGAAGAAGTACTGCGGCGTTTTGGATGTTTTGATAGACGGCGAGGGAATGGCTCCTCCGGTCAGTCGGCAGATTCCTATTCGCTGGAAGATCCCAGGAGCCGGTGTTACGGCCGCAAGCAAAAGGAGTATTATCTGATACAGTTCTCCTTGCTCCCTTGTATGGTATAGGGGCATGACGAAGCATTGCCTTGGTATAGGGAGATTAGCTTGATACGATGCGTCCAATGAGGGATCATCAATAGATACGTCGAATTGCAGGGGATCTCCGTCGAAAGATGGAAATAGTTCGCCTAATGCAGCTCTGACATGATGTTCCAAAGTTCCGCTAGTCGATTGTCTCTTTCGAAATAGAGGGTATAGATATCCGTTTAACGTCAGCTGGGCATTTCTTATCTCGCCATATTCACCCTTTTTACCTGATACAACGGGTGTTGTAGATACGCCCACTACCTTTGGTACTGATTTGAGGCAAGTTGTGCATTCGGATATAGGGGAGGTCATCCAAGAGCCGCTCGAATCAACCGAAGCCCAGGACCACGTAGGCGCACGGTAGTCGGCAGGCCGACCTGTCCCTCCTTGCCTAAACCACATTAAATCTTCTAGTAGGGTGTGTTCCCAAAGACCGGCCAGATACTTTGAATTCCGGAAATAGCCTATAAATTCTGTGATACCGGCAAGAGCTATAAGCTTGTCACCGGGCATGGTAATCGCGGTATTTGAATAGTGCTGCTGGATTTCTCTCCAGTCCTTGAAGTAGTCTTCACGTGAGGGCAAGGCTAAGTCTAATGGTTCGAACAGCTTGAAGCCTTGTCGTTGGCCTGCGGGGAAATAGTCTAGTTCGTGGACCTCGCTGGTACGCTGCTCGAAACAGCGGAAGAATATTCCTCTCCGTGCATAGATAACGGACCTCTTAGCCAGCATACGCTCTTGGAGAACCCACCCTCGCTTGTAAAGGGAGTCGGTCTCTATGAAACGTTTCGAAGCCCAGAGCTCATTGTTCGACTCCGTCCATAGATAGGTAGACCCCGTGGCTGGGTTCGTGACCTTGTGTGGCACAAGTAAGTTAGGGTGCCTAGAGGAGAACAAAGTGTGGGAGCAGTTTTCGGAAAATGTTGCTTCGATGTTGAACAGGCCATGATAGTACACCAGAAACATAAAATAGCTCTCCCGGCGCCAGTCGTCTGATGAGTCTTGAATGATGCACTGGGACGCCAAGTTAGACATACCGCCTCCCTTAGATGCATGATGGGTACACTTACAAGCGAGTCGATCCAAATGTACCGCACCCCTGTGCGTATTGCAATAAGAGCTGCGTCCATGTACAGAATCGGCACTTTATCAGTAGGAATGCCGACTCGGAAAGTATCAATATTTTCACTCAGGAGTCGTAGTGGTAATTCTTCGCCCCAGCAATGGCTCAGAGTGATGTATGCGCTGCATACCTGTGACTCCTCAGTTTCTATTACTCGAAGACTAATAGTGCCGCTCTGCTGATTTATCTCCAGAAGCCTTGTGGGGTACCAATCTCTAAGTACGTCTCGGCAGAGGTCGTGTCTTTGCCGGCATTGTGTAAGTTGCCGAGTGATGAATGCGAAGGATTCGTCAGAGTTAGTATTGGGGCCTATCCTCATGTCTCGGTCATCGTAAGAATCAATATTAGGGGATGGAATATGCGAGGGTTGGTTATGGTAAGAGTCATTATCGTTTTTGATCTCGTGGGCTTGGAAGACACATCCGATCTTGTCGTAAGGCCATGCATGGGTCGCGGGACTGGTCATGTATTGCGACCAACATTCGACTTGCCAAGCACTTCCCTCATACACGACCGAAGTTCGGAAGTCAGGATACCTGTTGCAAAACTCATCATTGTCTATGTCCTGGTATGAGTGTAGGGCGGAGGTAACGCTCTGCATGGCCTTCGCACACCACCAGCATTTACTCTGCAGTCCTGCGATTAGGTCTTGCGGGTTGCGATGCAAATCGTGCTTCGTAGTCGATTGACCAGCAGTTCCAGCCTGGAATACCGCACGACATCGATGACAACCTAATTCTTCCATGCTGATTTTGGCAATGCTGCCAGCTTGAGTTTATTGATGTCAACGGGAGATTGACGACGAGGGGAGATTGATGCGCCAAGATCAGGTGAAGACAATTATGTAGGTTCCTACCCAGCTTTTTGGTAGCCCGATTGATTCGGTTGGGTTCGGGTGATATTAGGTAGGACTATAGGTTATCGGCCTTGAAATTTCTGCATTGCAACGCATGCGCCAAACCAGACGCCACAAAACTGCCCATCATGGTCGCCATTGGAACCGCTTTCATCATGGTGGCGCAATCCCCTGCCGCGTAGACGCCCTGCACGCTTGTGCTGTAGAACGGTGGCTGTGCATCTATGTGTCCCTGCGGTGTGACTGCAAGAATCGTCAAGAGTGAAAGTGGCTGTGGGAGGAAAAGGAGAACTTACCAAGAAGACCTCCGTTTTTACAGTTCCATCCTCTAGCGTAACAAGAACTCCCGCTTCGCCTTCCACATTCGGGTCCTTGCTCAGGCGCAGGACATGGCGGTTTTCTACATGAAACTTGCTTTTGCTCTTTAGCTGAGCGCGGATACGCGACCCTAGCTTTTTATTACCATCCGTATATACGGTGGCGGACCCAGCCAGACGGTTGGCCATGCGCGTTATGATAGGCGCGAAGAGTGGTATGGCGTCGTTGCTGCCTGAACCCCCTAGTAAAGGTCCCATCGCGAGGACACCTGCCGAAGCAGCACCGCGCTCTTTAAACCCGTGACAAAGATGGCAGTGAAAGCTACTCATATCAGTAGATTGGAAATGAGACTATGAGAGGAGGAGGATGTAAAAAACCGAAGAGGTGCAAAGCAAAGAGAAAGGGGGAAAAAATACTTACATCCTATAACCCCATAGATCCCCAGATACGTCTTCCCCTCCGCATCGACAGCCTCAAAGCGGCTCCTGCCCCGCTCTCTGTCATCCAGCTTCTTCACGCTGCGCACCTCTACGTCGCGGAACTGGATCGTCGGGTAACGGGACAGGATATCCGAGCGTGCTTTCGCGCGGAGGGCGGACGGGTCGGCGTGGTCCCATCCCACCACATTGTGCATGTGACGCGCGCGCGCGTTGCGGTATACGTTGTTGCTGAAGACGATGGCCGTGTGGAGCTGCCGCGCTAGTCCTCCGGCGCATGCGAGACCTGCTTACAGAAATTGATGCGATTCAGGTTATAATTAAGAATATGTTTAATCAGGAAGCATAGAACTTACGGCTTTTATGATAGTGACTTGAGTGAAAGGCCCCGAAAGAGATCCGAAGCTTTGTATTCAAGCTAGCGCCCCTAAACCCCCTTTTCTGGTGTCGGGGACATACATCGGAGACTTTCTCGCTCCCATGTCAGCACCGAGAGCCAACAAAACTCGCACATTGGTGGGTGACTTCTGGTTTCTCTGCCTTTCGAATGCCCCTGTAACTTCTTTTTCAACTTCCTTAAAGTGACTATTTACGATTAAGAAATTTAAATGGTTTTATACCTACCCAAGTGTGTTGGTATAATCTTGGTGGATGAAAGTATATGCACAACTGCGTTAACATAAGGGCTGAGCTGGCCGCAAGCAACAGCTCCGGAGTTCATATGTTTAAAATACCTAGCCTGCGAAACGAATCGAAGGCCACTGTTTCTAGTTTTATGCGAGTCATTATATACCGCAGTTTTCCGTCCCAGAGAACGCGAAATCCTGTTCATGGCGCCACCAGCCTTCATCGTACCTCCACAAACTCAACCCAAGCGCCGTTCCTGGAATTCCACGCGGCTCCAACTCCTTCCGCAACTCCTCGATGCACTTCTCCACCTTCTCAGGGTCGTCGACCTTGTTCATCAAAGTATAATGCCCCCGAAACGGGGCGCGGTCCTGCCGACTCAGCACATCGCCCCACTTTCCCCGGAGTTCCCCCACGATGCCGTCCGCCGGTTCCAGACCCACTACGGAGACGCCAACCCCGCCGCGCCCCATTCGGACCGGTGGACCCACCGCACGGATCCCGAAGACCACCGTCCGGCCCGCGGCTGTCGCGATGTCGGGCCTGAGCGAGGGTAGCGTAGACGCAGGGAGCGCGCGGAAGAGCGATATATGCGCGGCGACGCGGCGGAGTGCAGGTGGGTAGTAGCGCTCGCGCAGTGCGCACATGGCGTGGTGATGCGCGGCGTCTGTTCGGAGCGTGAGGACGTAGTACGTCTCTTCCCCCTCGGGCACGTTGGTTTTAGGCCTGTGATTGTCGCGGCGCCGATGGGGGGAAGATGCAACGGATTGCGAGGCGGAGTTTAAGGTCGCTGTGATGGAGGTTGGCGGCGTATGTCTGGCACGCATCGCTAGTATTCGCGAGCAAGTGGAAAATAACATCTGATAGGTTCATAGGAAGAATAGGGAAAATGAGAGTAATTATAATTCAACAGATGGCAAATTAAATTATTCGGGGCAGATAGGTAGTCATGACGTCAATCAATGACCCGCTGAAGCATTTCTCAATCGTTAGCAAAGTCATTTGATCTTGAAGTTTTGGAATTGTATACAAATTGTGTACCAATCAAGAATATTATTCCTAGACCTCGGCCTCTGCATGTATGTATGAGATGATTTTCTTGAATGGATTGGGCTACTTACATGAACTATCCTGCTCGCGTCCTGCCTGCCAGTCTTGAACCCGTAGCTAGTACCTTGCCATGGAGGAATTTGATAGCTTACCCCCTTTGACATTGATTGGTGGGCCAGCTCTCACCCTACCTACCTACTTAATATTTAGAAATAAATATTGCTACCGGCTCCTGCCTGCCATCTACGCCCTTTCTACATGTGAATTATCGGTGAAATGGATAATAATCTTAATAACTGCTTATATACGTGGCTATATTAAGTGACATTGTGAGTAAGCGTGATGTTATTTTAAATGGCTCTCTAATTAGTGTCTAATAAGGGGATAGCACGGCTACCCCCATTTTCAGTCAATAAGCACATTCTATGAAAATCTGACGGAGAAATATGAAAGGGATCATATCATCAGGGGGACTTGGAGTAGGTCCTAGGCAAACGGGAATTAAAAGGGGATTCCCAGCCTGATACTGCAGTAAGCTCATCTCCCCCTTCTTAAGTACTGTTAGTTCGGACTTCATCGCATGTTACATGTGCGTAAAGAAACCATTAGCTCCATCCATATCCGTATACTGGGTCATATTAGGAAGTTGTTTCACTAGGCGTGGCACTAGATATGATCTTGATGAGCGTATTCATACCTGTGAGAGGACTATTATCGACGGTGAAATGAGAGTGTAGATACTATGTTAGTCCATTCCCTTCACCAAGATTTAATAAACGACGATGTTTACTTCCGTATGATTTGATGAGGACCTCCAATATTTGCACTGCCCGCTTTGTCCGAGACCCTACCTCGTACCACAAGCCATATGCAGCTTGCAGGACTCAGCCTCTATCCAAGATATCAAAAATGCCTAAGAGCCTACCTAATTTGACTACCGTGGCTTTCCCAGTGAGATCCGGAAATGTCTTAACAGGTGCCCAGTATCGAAACACGATGCGACTAATCAATGATCAAATCCTGAATATCCCCCAATACGCTATTATATCGCCTACCTGGGAGGATGAAGAGGTCAGCTACCAGAAATGGTGAGATCCACAGTCGCTCAAAGTAGCAAATCAGAAAAAGGGGGATAGAAATATCAGAGATGTCTGCTTGCCGGCAAGACTAGATCGCTTGGGATGGGTATGAACAGACACGTGCTGCATTGACAAGACCAGCAGCGCGGAGTTACCGGAGGCCATCAACTCGATGTTCTTGGTACAAGACGGCGGCAGTCTGCTACGCCTACCTTTCAGATGTTTCCAGAGACTCTTCCCGGTTTACCGACATACGAAGCGACAGTAAGTTGAGTGATGATGAGATAGACGAAGTCCTGGAGTCAGATTTCGCTCGGAGCCGGTGGTGGGCTAGGGGATGGACACTGCAGGAGCTAGTCATAGTTCTTGGGATTCGCCTTGGGCTCACATCTGTCAGCGAGTACAGACAAGATCCCTCGCAGAGATTTGCCAAGCAATCATAATGAAATCTAGCTATCTCACCTTCAAAGATGACATCCGTTTAACTCAAGCGACAACCGACCAAAAGACGATTATGGGAGATGACCTTTTCGTTGTCGATATCACATTCATTGATGATACTAAAGTTACCAGGGCCTCAACCCCTTTCTACGTTGTCGAGTCTACGGGTTCTACTAGAAGGACGTAGATAACAGGAGATAGGTCCTTTGTCTCAACTGCACGTATATATCCGGAGTCTGATAACGGATAGGTTAATATCTCTTCGTGCAGCAACGTTGTTATTTCCTCCTCGCTTGGTTGGTCTTATGACAGAAATTGTGTAGACTGGCAGGGTGATAAGGCCGGTTCGGTTGCCGCCATCGGTTTGGAAAACTGGAACTGACGGAGATAAACTTGATAGGACTGCCGAGGATCCGGCTCTTTGGCCCTAGCCCCGTGGATATGGGGTGGGCATATTAGTTTGGCTAGATCAAGAGCTCCCCCCCGCAATAACATTGTTTATACTCGTTTGCTATCCACTTTCAATGGTTTCGTTAACATTTTGCCTGCTATTTCTGGACGAAGCAGACCGAACATGACGTTATGTGACTTGCTTATAAATTCCGTGCGGAGTGTTCTTGCTGACTGACGAGAATCAATTATTGATAATAGTGATGGTCAATCCATTCGACATTAGCGTGGAACACCTAGGGCGGTGGAGTTGAATACCCGAATGCTACCGCCTAAAAGGGGATAGCTATGTCGTGATTTACATAATAGTAGATATACGCATGTGGGACTTCGTCGAGAGATAAAGGTCTCCAAAGTTCGTAAAGATCTGGCATACGAATCGAACATGGACTCTTCAGTTAGACACTCATATCAACACAGTTATTTTTCACTGTTTCCCATCGAACACTTACAATGGCGCCGACTGGAAACTCGCCCCTGAATCTGGTCCTCGGAGTAGCAAGTGTAAGTTGGTCGAGCAATGGTAGTATCATTGAAATTGAAATGTCTCATATTTAAGTTAAACAGGTAGGAGACACTTCCGTGGACCCCCTAGCACGTTTCGACAGTCCTGACGAGGTGAACGGCATTCTCAACACTTTCGCCGCGCGGGGATATCATCAACTTGATACTGCGCGAGTGTACTCCCCCCATGCACCTGGAACTTCCGAGCCCAGACTCGGGGCTGTCGCCGCAGGAGATAGATTCATCATAGACACCAAAGTCGAATCACGGCGTCCAGGTGACCATACGAAAGCAAAGGTGCTCAAGGGGATCGACATCTCGCTCGAGGCGCTGAAGGTCAAACAGATCAACATCGAATACTTGCACAAACCGGACCGGGCTACCAGATTCGAAGAGCCTTGCGAGGCGATGGATCAGGCGCACAAGGAAGGCAAGATCAAGTACTGGGGCATCTCGAGTTATACCGCCAAGAGGTACAGCAAATTGTGGACATATGCGAGAAGCACGGCTTTGTGAAGCCCAGCGTTTATCAGGGGCAATACAACGCTGTTGTCCGAGGCGGCGAGAAGGAACTCTTCCCCGTCTTGCGCAAGAACGGAATCGCATTCTATGCCTACAGCGTTGCCGCCGGCGGCTTCTTCGCCGGCAATGCTAAGAA
This sequence comes from Hypoxylon cercidicola, assembly GCA_022578845.1. NCBI lineage: Eukaryota > Fungi > Ascomycota > Sordariomycetes > Xylariales > Hypoxylaceae > Hypoxylon > Hypoxylon cercidicola. Next base: position 929,581 of record MU399503.1, on the reverse strand, counting down.
GGCCGAGGCGGGTGGGCGATATGATCAATCGGTGCGCACGACCTTGCTCCTCTCCGCTTCCCCTTCCTAGCAAGCATTTGCCCTTAGCTAACCGTCTCGCGTACAGCATAGGGTGGGTAGCATGTATGCAGAGTTCTACCTGAAGCCGTCGATTATGGCCGCGGCGGACAACGCAGTAGCCGTTGCATCCAAGTACGGAATTAGCGGGCACGCTGCGGCACTTCGATGGGCGGCGTGTCACAGCGTCCTTGAAAAGGCACACGGAGACTCCATCATCTTGGGTGTCTCCAGCTCGAAGCAGCTAGATTCTAACATTGACGCGATCGAGCAAGGTCCGCTCCCTGAGGATGTGGTGGCCGCTTTCGAAGACATGTATGGGAAAATTGATAAGGAGAATGAGGTTTCGTACCATATGTAAGAAGCCGCTCAAGACGGACCGTTCCCACAGCTCTAGTCCGCTTTTGGTAGGAGAAAATCTTGGCGTCGATGACGATCAATTTTCATTCTTGGCTCACAAATTGGACATGATATCTTCGGTAGTTTATGCTCATCAGGACGAATCATCTTACTAGCTTCTGCCAAGAACTGAAGCAATTTTCTGAATCAGCCGCAGCTGAAAACCTAGGGGCGCGCCTAACGTCTTATTGTCGGTTTCTTCCCACCACAGCTATGAATCCACATAGGTTACCTATTCCCTACCAGATACAAATGTAAGCCCACAATCAAAATAGAACTACCTCAGTAAGGTACTGCTTGCATTGAAACCAAGACATGTCTTCGCAAGCTTTTAACTACAGCCCGCTTGACTCAAATCTTCGTGAGATCCGAGTCCTGTCTCTACTGCCCGGCAGTTTCGAAGAGCCTCTTCGAGTTAGCGTAGGTATCCGAAGTCTCAACTCCGGCCCTATCTACAATGCCCTCTCGTATGTATGGGGCGATCCTGCCACTGCGAGGAATCCTGGCAATACTATCAGCATCGATGGAAGCGATTTCCCGGTAACGGCGAATTTGCTTGCAGCTCTGCGGTCTCTGCGACCCCTCGTCAGTGCAGCCGATCCGATCGCGCTATGGGTGGATGCCGTATGCATCAATCAGGCAGACCTGGACGAGCGAGGACAGCAGGTCTCCATGATGCGGGACATATACGCATCGGCCGAGCAGGTCATCATATGGCTCGGAGAAGAGGACGACGAGACTAGCCTCGTATTCGATACGCTCTCGGTACTCGCCACTCAAAGCCACCGGCAAGGTGATGAACAAGATAAGGAGCTTCTAGATGCGACGCGCCTATGTAGCGGCTTCTTTTCTGGGCTGGCCGATCGGCGACCCTGGCTCTCGCGCGTCTGGATCATCCAGGAGCTAGCGATGGCTAAGGGAGACCCGTTGGTAGTGTGCGGGCGCAAGTCTATAACTTGGTCTACGCTCATGAAGGCATCAAAGTACGTGTTTAGGAAGGTGTTCACTGAAATCGGCATGGTGCGACGGAAGCCACGGAGCAACAACAACCAGAGCACACCAGGGAACTCAAAAGGAGAGGATGGCAGTGCGTCCGAGGAGGAAGACGAGGATGTTGAAGTGCTGGGTATGCTGAAGATCGACGTCCTCGACGACCTCTACAAGGCGATGAAATCCCAGGGCGGCGAGAGCTTGCGAAAATTGTTGATGATTTCGAGGACCTCAGAAGCCACCGACCCGAGAGACAAGATTTATGGTCTCCTCGGCCTCTTAAAACCCAACGCGTCTGATCCCCAAAGTTCGAGTAGCCCTATCGTCGTCGACTACCACAAACCAACTGCGGCGGTTTACGCGGATGCTGTTGCTCATATCTTCGCCCAGGGAGACGGTCCATACTTCCTCTCAGGCATGTTTCTACCAGGAATTTCAGCTCCTGCCCCTTATATCCCTAGCTTACCGCCGACGACCCCGCAACCTCCTCTTCCTTCCTGGGTTCCGGATATATCTAGACAAGTGGGTGGAAAAGCAACACAGCCGGCAGGATACATATTCCACCCGCCAGCAGCCATCAGCGCTTCAGGCCCTGGGGCGGACTGTAACAATGGGAGACGATTGGAGGACGAGAGGACGCTGCAGGTAGAAGGGCTTTTCGTGGATACGATCGAGGAAGTGGTGTTCCTCGGGACATCCCTTGAGGAATACATCGACCAGCTCCCTCATATCGAGTCTCTTGCCGAAATCGCCAGACAGCGACCCTGTCTGCTTGAACCCTCTGTGAGGTCTCATATGGAGCGCTTCAGAAAGGGAGAGCCTCTATGGAAAGCACTAATCTCGAACAAGCGATTCAACTCAGGCTACGATCCAGCTCCGGCATCCTACGAGGCCATGTACACGAGCTTGCTGAACGGTCTTCCCGAGGGAGAGGACTGGAAATCAAAACCAAGCTATGATCAAAATGAATACATAAAACGCCTATCGTTGAATGCCGGCAAGCAGTCATTTTTCATCGCGACAAGTGGGTTTGTAGGCACTTGTGTCCCCGATAGTCGTAAGGGAGATGTTATCGCCATTCTCTTCGGATCACCAGCTCCATTCGTATTGCGCCCTGGATCGGAGACTGTACAAGTAGACGGCAGGGAGAGGCCAACTCATTTCCTTATAGGCGCATCGTACGTAAGCGGCATCATGGCCGGTGAGATGATAGACGAACTATACTGTGAGGATCTCATGGACTCCACGACCTTCTTCATTCGATAGGAGTTTATCTTCGCGGACTCTGCAACGTCTGGAGCAGGACAAGGAGGTATTCCAAGATCTTCTCGGCTCCGTCTTATTAAAGGGGTTCTTTGGAGCCACTTGCAAAAAAGGAGAAGGAAAAAGTTACACCGGAGGTTCAGGGTGAATTGAACTGCCTTTTATTTGGTGACCAATTTGGCGGTTTAGCGTGAAAGTCTCACCTTATTCCTTTCCACAACCGAGCTGATCATACCTATGGTAGCTCTTTTGCGATGGATCCATGGAGCTTCGCACCGCGTACCTCGAGCTCCTTTACGATTCCCGAACATAAGTTTCGATGTGATCAGTGGAAAGGGCTATTTCACTCGCGCATATCTTGCCGAAATTATCGGCCTGCTGGGACCTCCGCCAATTGACCTGACTCAAAGAGCAGCGCGGAGCTCAGAATTCTTCACTAGCGACGGTAAGACAGACTCCCGATTTACACATCTTGTATGATTTAATGTCTAGCCATAGTCCGCATGCGGCGATGTTAGGGGAATGGAAAGCCGCTGTCGAAGTGCTGCAAGATATGAGTCTTGACAAGTGTGTGCATTATCTCAAAGGAGAAGAAAAACAGGCTTTCCTGGAATTCGTGGGTGAAATGTTGCAGTGGCGTCCCGAAGACAGGAAAACAGCGAAGCAGCTGCTTAACGATTCTTGGCTGAAGTAGTAATCTTACTTAAATGGCATCCAAACAGTCAATTTAGAGAGCGATGCACGGAAGTGTGATGAATATATAAGGTCACTCTACTGGCGAAGACATGCACGCTCAGGGGGGCGTCGCCGCGATTATGTGGACAGAAGAAACACTTCTAGACCACCAAAACAAATGCATGCGTCGGCGTTTCAAATATTACAAGAACCATAAAGAGGTAGGTATGTTAAGCAGTTGTTAAGATCCGGTGAAAACCTACCTAGGCAAGAAATAGGTAAAAAGAAGATAAAACGTACAACACCAGGGATTCGCTGGTCGTCACCGACCCAATACTAATCCGGCGATATCTGGTTTATCAAGTGGGAGAGCGGACGGGATCCCGAGTTTTCCAGATTCTATGGTCGTACGTGATAGAGTGTGTGCTTTCAAGGTATATAAAGGATGTGTGAAGGTCATGGTTGACGAAATAGGAGATGTGGATAACACCGCCCCCTGAATTCGAAATCTGGTGAACTTGGAACTTCACACCATCAACGGATCAGAGCCAGTCCAATAGGAAATTTGATGACTCGGGAGTTATTTGGTCGGAATATTGTGTACCTTACCGTAGAAATCTCCAAGATTGGAGGTATATGTCCAGACACAAGCCTTTCTGAGTCCCCTCGACTATAACGGGCGTGCATATGCTTGGTAAGAAGCTGTCCTTTGTTAGAAAATCCTAAAAAGGAAAAGAAACTAATTGTAGTCGTGTTCTAGATTCGTTGGAAGGGTGGCACAATGTCATCGCTTAATTCTTTTTCTTAGGGGTCTTCCCCTTGAAGTACCTTGCATCTCGTGGAATAATGGACCAGTTGCAGGCCATCTCTTGCCAGAGGAGAAGGTATCATCTCACCAATACATCTATTGAGGTGCATCAGCACGTGTTCGAGGCACTTTGATGTAACGGTAATGTGGGACGATGATAGACTGTTGGTAGCATACGAGTAGCTACCGGTAGTTATCACGAAAGCTTGAATCCAGAGCTAATATCACATTCCTGTTACGAACTTCGGCCGAGCGTATTCCTTTCAGACTATTGACAGCTTCTAGCCAGATAGGTACCTTTGCAGTATACCTAGGTAGGTATATTGGCGCTAGACCTTTATGTTTCGCATCCGTCTGTATGGCTGGGGCACAGCGTTACATGGCTAAAATCACTCACACGGCCAAGAATGTCCCTTGTGCATCGTTGAAGATATCGCACCGTTAGCGGCCCGAGCTTGTACCTTACAGACAGAAAGTCCCCTCAGCCAATACGGTATAATCGCGTCGTCAATGGAGCTCGCAACCGCAACTTAATCAACCAACGATATATACGACAGGGTGTTGAATCTCGCCGCCCAAACATCTGAGCAGCTGTATGTTCATTGGTACACTATTTTTGAAGGATTGAAAACGTACTATACACTAGATTAAGAGTATGCAGCCGAGACACGCATACTGGGTGAAGGGGAATGAAAAAGGTTGCACAACATTCTACGGAAAAATCACCGCAAATTCGTGACCCAGGTTTGCTCGATGCCATGCAGTCCCAAACCTGTGCGTTGATCGGATTTCCTGTTCCGATCAACCACTACGGGGGCTGACTGACGTCAGGCTTTGGAACTACCCATCACTCCCGCGCAACCTTGATGTCCTTCAGGGCATATGTCTGTTGAGACGAGTTGATGTCGTTGCTCTGGACCTTTTGAACGTTCACCGATCTAGAGTCCGAGGGGGTCGACACGCTGCGCTTTCGGATGTACTGGTTGTCGAAAGAGTTGTCGATACGAATGCTCTCTTTGCTCCTTCTCGTCGTCAGGAGACGTAGACTGGATATGCTGGAGTTGGCAAAGCTCCTTGCCACCTTGACCAAGGGAGTCCACGACGATCCCTTGCTGTAAATCCAGAGAGTTGGCAGACAAGCCACGAAGATGGCAACGCCACTTTCGACCATTCCCCAGTAGATGAACGACGTTACCAGAACTATGAACGAGTCAATAAAATCCCAAGAGAAGATGTCTGGTACGACTTACGGATAGGGTCGACATCATCAGAGTAGCCAACTGTTAGAATCTGTGCAGTCAAAACAAGGCGGGTAAGGGAGGCTGCAACCGTTCTACTCATCGTTAGCTGATGATTGGATGTCCAATAGCTTCTGTACTTACATCGCTCCAAACAGGAACACGGCGGTAACAGCAATCTTCTTAGATAGTGTCAGGTTCAGACGCCAAATCTAGATGACATGTTAGTCCCGGATGGTAATCTATCAGGTGCTGGCAGCCTACCAGTGGAATCGGGATAATCAGAATGACGGCGTCGGTAATGACATCCGTAATAGCCATGGAAAAGTTCGGGTTCGTATCGGAGATGCAGTGGTCTATGATTGCTCGAGCTGTCGTCCAGAGTGCCCAAAAGTCGAGCCGGCACATGAACAGGAACGTGAGAAAGAAGCCGAGAGACCAAATCCCAATAAACACAATCATTCCGATAAGCATCATGCTGGTTTTGCCCATCCGGTCAACTGCGAAGATTCGTCGGTAAAAGAATAAAAAGCTGGCTTTGGTGCAGCCCAATGCCAACGGAAGCAGCAGAGTATAGGCCCATTGGATCTAGCGCTGACGTTAGCGTACGAAAAATACACCGTAGTTGTCGAACGTACTGCTCCCTCGATGCTGATCTGCTCGGACGCGGCAGCCAGAATGTCTTCGGGCGCATCCGGCGGGATCACGTAAGGATAAGCAAGGGCCTGCTTCGAAACGCCATAAGTCATGGAGACACCGATGCCTAAAGTAAGGAGCTATCGGGCCAAGTTAGTTCGCATATCGGCATGTAGAGGAATGCATCGATAAACATACCGTCGCGGGCACCAGGAGCCAGTCATCCGCCTTCAGAGGTTGCCGTTGACTCTTCCGCGCCGCGAATCTCATCGCAACGGCAACGATATCCAAGAAGGACAATCCGATTCCGGCGGCGACGACGTGGCCAGGCGTCTGCCAATAGCCGTGGTCGTAACCGGTGTCATAATCGTCGGACATTGTGTTGGATCAACCGGCGACGATGGAGAATCGGAAAATAATATTTAGTGACGGTTCAAGGTGGTAGCGATTCTAAAGATCGTCGTCGCGCGACACGGCGCTATTTACATATGAGGATATCTTTCGGGATATTTCTCAACCTTCCATGCTGGCCGGCCGTGGCTGGGATGCTGTTGAAGATAACTACGCCGCCGCCTTGCTTTGCGAAGGATTCAGGTGCATGTATTGAGTAGGTTACTCGTATGCGACGGACTTTTCTGGACGGCTTCTCTGGGTTGCCTTTGTGCGGCCGGACTCAGTGCAAAGTCCCCGGTTCATGCGTTTGGGGAGGAATCACCTTACCATCGGCCATTCGAGACTCGGCTTGGCAATATACGATAAGGCAAGGGAGGTTATAGCCAATCAGCTGCACCGCCGTCCTACCTGGTAGGTATGTTGTAGTGTAACATCGATATGCTACCACTCTACCACATTTTTATCCTGCCATGTGTTCGCGGGGGGTTACGAAGGGGACTATACGTCCTTCCACATTGAGCAGAAGTACAAGACATATTGCGCTCGCGTAATCTAGCTAATTAGGTATTCAGTCCGTGGTACACGACTCTTGGCGCGCTATTCATCCAATGACATTGTCTTGTCAATTATTCGCTATTGGCTCGCCTCCGGACATACGTATATCCAACCTCCTAGGGCTATAGTACCGACTCCCTGTCATTATCCGTATCAGCTCTTCTCGACATCCAACATATTGCATCACGAACATGCCTACCTCATGCCTCGTTCCTGGTGTACGACACATGGGTTCTTTGACTGCCCATGCCGCATGAAGGTTGCAAGGAATATTATCAATCAGAATCTACCTCAACATAGTAGGGAGTTCGTAACAGCCCCCTGAATCTCAAATCCATGGATCCACACACTGGAGGATTTACTCCAGGCAATGAGCCATGTATTTCTTCACTCCCATACAAGTTGATGGAGGGAATTTTTTATTGAGCTACTTGAAAGAGCCTTGGGTTGACGTTGACAGTACTCGCTAGGTTCGTCACAAACGTGGCTCGTAGGCCGACAGAAGAACATGTGAAGCTATCGCAACTACATAATAAAAAGCCATTTTCCTCCACATAGCCAGAATGATAGATAATACAACTTCCTCTCCACGCTCTTCAGATCTAGACATACTTGTCTAAGCATCTACGTCTGCCTCCTCGGTCTCTCCTATTCCCGTGTTAGATTTGTAGGATTATCAGGATCAAATCTCAAGGGAGATTTACCGTAGGGTATAGTGTAAGGCCGAGCCACGATCTTGACACCCTCTGGCGTAGGTAGAGTTCCTAGACTTGCTTTCTCTCGAGGGACTATGTCTGCCTCCTCCGAGTCAACAACTGTTTCGCGTTAGATGTGCAGGATTAAAAAATCAGGATCATATCTCAGGGGAATTTACCGGAGGTTATGGTGTGGGGCCGAGCCACGATCTTGACGCGAGCTGGCGTGGGTAAAGTTCCCATGCCGGCTTTCTCTCGAACGACTAGGCCTGTCTTGTGTCAGGTTCCAGCTAATTTCGCGGGGTGACGGGAAGAGATCTTACCTGCAGGCAAGGGCTGAGCGACTGCGAGACACATAAATGCCGAAAGGGCCATCCACACCTTAACGGAGATCATATTGGGCGGCTTGAGAGGTGGTGAATATAAAGTTTTAGATTATTCCGATGGCTCTGTGTTCGATCTCTGAGGATCAGAAGACAGTCGAACGAGACGTGGGTGGAAGACGGATTTATGTGCTCCCTCTTCGGCTATTGATAACCACGCCTCCTCCGAGTATCAGGTAATGATTGGCTATGTTACGTTAACATCGAACCCAAAAGCTACGCTTCCGTCGTATAAATTGGGTGCCACCATCCTGTGTTAGTTCTACGACATGAACGACGCAGCATGCCACCGGCCCAATCCTGTTCGGCCCAGTCAGCATGTAGGTAGATTCCAGGGGCACCCGCCTTGGCAGACTTGGAATCGGCTTTCTTTTTTATACCCTACCATTTTTCATATATACCCAGACCCAGATAGATAACCAGCGCTTGTCTGACCCACGCCCCGTTCTCTTGCTTGAACTTGGCCATCTTCCGAAACTATTCCCCTCCCCCTCTCCTTTCTCATACACAACCCAACCAGCTGGGATAGAGATTTGAGAATGGCTCTCCCAAAGTACTCCCCATGGAACAAGGAAAGCAGCCTTGATCTGGAGTCTGATACATCTTCGGATCAACTCCTGGGTGACGAACATACGGAATCAAGGCCTAGGGATAAAGCTGTGAAGACATTGATATTCTTCAAAGTCTATGTTTTCATACTTCACCTTCTTCTCCTGGCCCTAATCAGTTCGCAATGGAGTCGAATCTCGGGGACTACGAAGCATCTCGCTGAGGGAAACTCGTGGTGTATGTGACGTGTCCATGCAAGATTCTTACCATGGGTTTAACCTATGCTTACACACCCTAAGCACCCGTTCAGGAGTTTATCGAATACGAAGTCCAGAAGTCAAAGGCAGGCAAATATGGCAAGGACGAAGCTTTCGGAGGACCGCCCACGGACGAGCAGGACGAAGCATGGGACTACCTCATCAATGGTATGTAAAGCGAATTCTAATTGATTTCTGGACGAATAGGTGCTAATGATAGTCTAGGCTCGTTCTTCAACGCAAGTCTGGAAGAACTCCAGAGAGCAGGCGAAGAGACCAGTGACTTGGCCGAGTTGACGGATGGCGGATACCTTGCCAGCATCGGCGTGTATCATGAACTTCACTGTTTGGTAGGTGACCTCCGGTGAGCGTTTGGAGTCACAGCTGACGAATTCAAGCGCCAAATTCGTCTCTACGTATACAAGGATATATACTATCCCCATATGACACATAAAGAAGGAATCTTTCTCGAAGACCATATGGGTATGTGCATTCCCATGTTTGAAATTGGCCAGATTCTGATATTACCCCTTACAGATCATTGCCTCGAAGCATTGCGTCGAACTATTATGTGTTACGGCAACACGGCACTCTCCTCGTTCTACTGGCAGTCTCCCGAGGCAGATCAAGTCGCGGTGCGGTCCAATTCCCAATCCGTCTGTGCCAAATGGGATTCTATCGAGAATTGGGCCTATGCCAGGAAGGTTTCTGTTGATCCCGACTACAACAGGTCGTTTCACAAGCAGAACCCGAAATTTCGGCGTGGGAACTTAGAGTAGCACGCATATGCAACGAGACGGTCGTATCGCAATGGGTGGAACGATGGTCAGGCAGATTGGACGGCGTATCTGATAGTCGGCAGGCGTAGCAGATAATATACCAAGCAAAAATTTTTCTTCATGCAGCTGTGTCTAAAATGTTACTGGCAGGTAAGCACATGGCGGTGTTGCATTCATTACGCGTGTGGCGCCTGTGCTGGTATGGTTCGTATGGGTAAACCAGTCTTTATGTATGTAGTGTCGCATATTGAGCCAATCCTTCAGGAGGCATGTCTCGGCGCGGTGGGCGCGTAGCATGCGACCTTACCAGAATCGGTGTTGAGCTCGCGAATTTGGTGAAAACCACCAAGTCGCACGAGAGGCTTGTTCCAATATACAATGACACCCACCATTACTATAAATACCAGGGTGGGACTGGGACTTATCGCTGAAGATATCGCGTGGGGTGGTCGATCGTAAAGCTCATAACTCGTGCTTAGCGGGCGGCCCGGGTACCTACCTGGTAAGAAATCTTCAGGAGAAGGTCCCCTTTTTTTTGCTAAGATCACGATCGAGGACTCAGTTGCCCCACGCCAAACGGGAAGGTGCGTAAGGCAGACCAAGCTGGTCCTAGTGTTACGGATTACACATGGGAAGCTATTCGTTAACAGATGCTATTGGCGGGAGGAGTTGGTCACAGCTTACTGTTACACTAGCTGAGCCCCTTGCATAGTTCACATTTGGTATCTCCCTTCAACGGATCTGGCAAGGCCCGTGATCCTTGCTGTGCCGCTTCCTCGCAGCCGATCCACCGTACGCGACCCGCGAATGATGATCCTACGTTGGCACGCAGTCTCGACCGTAATCCCCGACCTCGTCGTCCTATGTCCCGTGATTCGTGCCATAACTTCGGACAAAAGCCATCCAGCACCATCTCTGTTTCCATTTTCAGTAATTCTTGGCCCGAGTAAGACGCCTATCTTGTTCCCAGGGCCCAGATCCTTATGGTAGGATGCCTCGCCGCACGAATACAGTTAGGCTATCTCGGCATATTTCGAGCTGTCGTGCCACCACCCGTCCGGCTCCTAGCCCGATCTGTGATCCCTGCCACTCGACCTATCTTGTGCATCATCTCGTGCATGCTGCTACCAACAGAAGTAACCATACAACTTCAAGACAAAATCAACGACACCAACATAGCCTACCAGGTCTCACATGTTTCATGATGCGTTAACGAATACCATGTGTATCATACCTTGTTAACCTTGCCGCCATCCGCCTTTTTAGTATTTACTACGGGGTTGAAGCTTGGAACAAAGGACTTCTATCATCCCGGAGCACCGCGCCTCTAACACCAAACCTTCATAATGACTAGCCCCATTCGCATTGCCGTAATTGGCGGGGGTCTGGCCGGCGCCATTACAGTTAACTCGTTGAGGAAAATTCCCCACGTAGACATCCAGGTCTACGAGTCTGCCCCTGAATTTTCAGAACGAGGCCTCGGCATTGGATTATCTAAACTCGCTCTACAGGCCCTGGAAGAGATTATTCCTTCGGCGACCAACTTGCTAAGGACTGATGCAGGAGCCGTGGACATAGGCGCGTCGCGCATTGTGATAGTTCGTACACGACCCTCTCCATATCTTAGAGCCTAACGTACTGATGTCCATTAGGGCTCGGGACCCAAGGCGGGCGCCATCGTCTGTGATATTGAAGGAGATGCGGGCCTGGCGATGACTCGCGGCCCTTTGCTGAAGGCGCTTCTGTCTCTAGTACCAAAAGACATCCTCCACGCGTCGAAGAAGCTCGCATCGATAGAGCAGAGCAGCTCCGGCGTAAACATCACCTTTGAAGACGGCACCGCCGCCACCTTCGACGCCGTCATCGGCGCGGATGGGATATTCAGCACCGTTCGGAAACACGTCCTGCAAGGGGCCGAAGAACACGGCGCATCACCCGTAGGGGGCTGGGAATGCAGAAACCTGGTACCCGTTGCCAAAGCCAAGGCTGTGCTCGGAGAAAAGTCGTTCGAGGTGGATCGAGAGTACTGCTGGGTAGGCGAGGGAGGATTTATGATGCACGCGCTTGTCGATGATGGGACGATGGTTCAGTGCATCGTAGCGTGCGTCGAGACGGACTTCCCGCCAGATCGGAAGCGGCCTGTTACGAGAAAAGTATTGGAGGATGTTCTCGCAGAGAGTTGGTTTGATGGTCCTATTGGAAAACAGATGGTTGAGGTAAAGTGTTTTTGATCATCTCAAGCTACCCCTTTTAGCCTCTGAAACAGCTTAGTGGCTTCCCCCCCCCATCGCCTTGGACTAACCGGTCTACAGATCATGTTAGACCAAGAGAACCCGATAGGTTACTCCATCTGGGAGCACAAGACTACACCAACGTATTCGCACGGCCGAGTGTGTTTGATAGGAGACGCCGCGCACACGGCAAGCCCCTATCAAGGTGCCGGCGGTGGCTTGGCCATCGAAGATGCCTTCATTCTCGGTAACCTGCTGAGCAATATCTCATCCGCCGGAGAGCTCGAGGCTGCCTTCAAAGCATTTGATGCCGTGAGGAGACCTAGGTGCCAGGCGGTTATCGATACCAGCAGAGCTTCAGGCCAGCTACTCAGCGGTCAAAACCCGGATGTGGGGGTTGATGCCGAGAAAATGGCAGCAGAGATGGATGTCCTATTTGGGCACATAGACGCTCTCGATCTACAAGCACACAAGAAGGCTGCGTTGGATGAATTACGAAAGAATTTAGCCCATTAAATTAGGGGAGCGGCGCCGTATGAAGAGCTGCCAGTCCCCGGATACAGGTACCTATGGCTATCTAGGTAGGTAAACAAATTAAACAATGCTCACTTTCAGATGAGTACCTCCTAACTGAGATCTTAATTGACACCAATTCATCCAACCTCATCCAGCCATGACGCTTTGCCCCCCATCCTCCGTAACCCGGTTCCTAATCCGAACCTTCAGGACACCGTGATTGAGCTTTCTGATATTGGAAGCGCTATCTATACCCAAGACTGCGCTAGGCGCGAAGAGCAGTGCCTCGCCGACTCTCAATCGCACTATCTGAGCGAACATGGCGGCAGCAGGATCGGAGTCCTCGATGACCAATGCCCTGACACTATCAGTTATCTCCTGCTCCGTCACACCATTCTCGCCGTTAACCTTCTCTCGCAGACGCCGGACGATCGATATACCAGCTAGATGTCGCTGTAGCGCTAGAAGCCAATCGGGCGACGTGAAGCGATGAACTATCGTCACAGAGCACAGGTCGAGAAGCTTGGGGGAGATGGTAGGCTCCTGGGTCGAAATGAAGATGCGTGCTCCGAGATGGCGTTGCAGGCGGATTGTGGTAAGTAGTTGGTCAGTGAGTGTGCTCGCCTCGGCCGACTCGTTCATGTACTTGTGCGCTTCGTCGAGCGCAACGACGCAGCCCACCGAAGGGGCTTGCTCCATGAATATGCTGAGGCAGATGTTGAATAGCGAACATGCCGTTTCGGCCGTCACGCACGGACAGGACAGATCGACAACGGTCAACTGTCCCGGCTTGGGCTCCCAGTCGTTGCCAGCGGGTCTCTTGGACGACTGCCATGTATATCTGGTCTTGGTCCCAGAGCCCCGACTCGGCGCGGCTTGTTCCTTGACGAGGAAGCTCTCCAAGGTGTCCATCCTCTGGGTCAGAGGACCTCGCTGCGCAGACGTAAGGAGTTCCGATTCGAGCCGTTCTTTGAAAGAGGCGTATTTAAAGGAGGAATTGGTCGTTTGTTGCTCCAAGCGAAGGTCTCGCAGTATACGATGAATGACGTGTACGTAAAGGGGCATGACACCTCCCTCCTTCACTGCCATGAGATCCATCATTCGTTTCGTGTTGAGGTCGGTCTCGTTGATGCGCAGTTCCTCAATCTTGACATTAGGTAGCGTGGAGTATGCCTTCCTGATTACACCCACATTTGTCGGCGCGCAAAGAACCCTGACGCTGGCCCCCGGGTGTGTGGAAAGAAACGCAGCTTCGCAGGGGCTGCCGCCACCATCGGAAATGAAGGCATCGTAGTGAAATACTATGCCAGTAAGTGGCTGAGGTAGCTCGTTGGCGTCAGAGGGGATGAGACAATTTTCAAGTAGGCAAGATAGTGTATGACTCTTCCCAGAGCCCTGACTCCCACATATGAAGGTGCTTGATGGCGCAGTGACATTGAAGTATAGCAAGTCATCGGCTTTAGGGTTACCATCGCTCGAGGTACCGGCAATGAGGCCGTACTGGGAGAAATCAGACTTGGACGAATTTGTTAGATTCGCGGCACCCTGACGTGCTGGTTCTGTGAAGAGTGGGGTCGTTTTTATCTCCTTGAGTTCATTAAGATCATCTGCCTTGTCTAGAAGACGAAGCCGCTTGGCGAGAGAATCTTGAAGTGATTGTTTTGGGGCCATTATGGAATGAAGCTGCTCAACGGTTGAGAAGGTCGGGACACGGTCTCCCGAGTACGAAATAGGACCAGAATCGATTTAAATATTCGGGACTCTCGCATGTATTCCCTGTTGAGAAATAAAAAGAAAGGAATCCAAGAAGCCAGTCTGACGCGGAGGCCCGACGAAGGCTCTCGTGGTGGCCCGGGTAGCAAACGGAGAATTGACATGTCATTGAGGTTGTCTTTCGAAAATTGTTTCCAGAAAGCTGCACCTGATGGAATCGAACTGTAGTACGAAAGAGAAGTACAAGGTAATTGAGTCTTTATGCCTGTATCCGTCCTTACTTCTAGCCTAACATACCTAGGTAGGCTGACATGTCATGACATTGACTGTTTGCAAGACATCCATGATCAAATCCTCCCCGGACAGCTCCTTTTTTCATCTGGGGTGCCGCCAATTTAGATAATTGTAAGCATTCTAAACAAGGGATGCTTGCTTATGGATGTGCATTTTTAAACACACACAGTAGGACACGGTAGTCATCGTGGCCGGAAGGGAATTTATATTAATATTCAATTTAGGTACCCACCGGTACATACCATAGCGGGAAAATACCATTCCTAGAAACCATTGTATTTGAGACATTGTGGTTACCTAGCCCCATAATTAGCTCCCATAAATAGGGGTTTAAAAAAGGGGTCAATTATGGCCGGATGAATTTCAATTTCATAAGCCCTGAGCCTCCCTGAGTTGTTGTTGATGACCATCGCTTTAAACTCCAAGCTTTTCGGAAAGTGTACTAATAAAAGCACAACGCTCGACCAGTTTTTCGCGGTCAACCTCTCGTTTCCTCGCCTGTGAAGCCTTTGATGCCATCTCTGTATACCTAGCGCTGTCCACGAGTGGTTGTTGGAACTCTTCGTCTTGTCCTACAGCGTACGCATCGGTGCGATCCGAGCTCACTTGGCACGAGCCCGAACCCAGAGGCCCACCGATAACATGCACATTGAAGCTCGATGGAGTCGAACTTGGAGACTCATCGAGTTTCTCAGGATCGGGAAACGCCTCTGGCCAGGAGCTGAAGTGCTCGTCTTCAGCCGAGGTAGGATCGCCGCTGTATGCGAAGTTGATAAATGTGGTGGCCATAGACTTTGATAGTTTTTGGTCTTCGTCCGAGATGGCACCTTCAGGGAAAACCCCATCAAAGATGTAGTTCGTGTCACTGCCGTGAGCTACCCTGATATATGACATACCTGCACCCTTGAACAATGGCGTTAGCATGCTCTGGTTTAAATCATAGAGACGGACGCCGGGGAAAGTAGGATCAGCGACTCTGGATTGTCTGGACATCTCATAGCCGAAGTCAATTGAAGAGCATGTGAATAAAATGTCGCGCAAGATGCGCGATGCCCGAAAGAAGTGGACAGAGACGTCAGGCTCCGATGCTGCTTTCGAAGCTTCGTAATTTTGAACGTCTTCTTCGAAGTCGGAGATTGGATAGAGAGAGAAAAGCCGCTCATAGTCGTCAGTAGTGAGTGCATGTGCGAAAGCCTCGATAGGGGTTTTGATATCTTCTTCGGTTTGGAATGATGCAGCGGGACCGGCGTTGGTGGCACCGTCATCTTGAGTCCAACCAAAGACCATTGGAATGCCTAGTGGACGTTAGCTGTATTGCGAATTATTATGGAGGTTTCATGGTCTACCTTTTGTGAACTTCCCGGCTTTGTATAGCACCGTGTGGCGATCCGGTATGAAGTCGCCGTCGACCGAGGGAATGAACGTGAATAGTCCGGCAGGCGGGTGATTCGCGACTGAGTAGTCCATGGCCGCTTCTGTAAGCTTCTCCATCGGCACCTCCCTCAAACACTTCAAGATGTCCTTTTCATCTTCTGTTTGGCATCCAAGTCTCTCGGCGACAGCAAGGGTGTGTACTTGGCTTGCATCACTGGTGATATTAAGTGCTGTGCCAGGCGGTCCAGACATGGCCCACGCTTTCGTGAATGGCACGCCCTTCTCGCCTCCGTAAGCCAATGTTTGAAGCGATATAAAGGTTCCACCAGAACTCAACCCGAAAACCGTAATGCTATCTGGGTCACCACCAAATGAGGCAATGTTGTCCTTTACCCACTGGAATCCGGCACGCTGATCCCGCATGCCGACGTTTAGCGACTTTTGGTCATATAATGTTGGGAGGTTTGCGAAACCAAAGATTGTGAGGCGATAGTTGAGCGAAACATAGATGACCGGCTTCTGGATCGATGTCGAGAGCTTGATAATATTGTCGGGATCGAAATGGGGATCATATGCCGAGCCCTTGACTACGCCACCACCATGGAGCCAAACAATCACAGGGAGACGATCTTCCGTCGTTGTGCCGGCGGGTCTCGCGATTCGGAGATGGAGACAATCCTCGCTAATATCTGGAGTTTCTGCGAAAAACGGCGGAATGCCGGCTTTGGATTGCGGGCACGCCGGTCCAGGTGCCGTGGCATCGACCTCGCTTCCATCCGGGGGCGAATACGGCTCCGGGGGAGCGAAACGCCGTGTTCCCGAGGTGTCATGGGCAAATTTGATGTTCTGGAAGTGTTCTATGGAGTCCTTGATAGTCCCTCGGTACGAGATGCCACTTTCACCAACCTGAACTACCGGATCTGCAACGACGAAGAGACTCGAAGTCAGGCCAAGCAGGGCCACCCCTAGACAAGTTAACAGCATCTCGGGTACTCGCAGTCAGTAAGATCAGTTTGAAACCTCTGAGATTAAAGTTATGGGAAAGAAGACAAACGGCTCCCCATTTAAAGGGAGAACGGACTGTACTTCGTAGATGCAAGTGATCGGCAATACGCACTTCCAAAGAAGGTTAGTTACACGACATAAGACAACTAATACCAACGAGCCAGCTGTCACAGGCCCTACGGGCCCCTTACGTAACCATGCTACGTAAGCGGAGCTACCAGGTATAAATCCTAGAGGAGCGCGCTAGGGGAGCGCTTTTTCCTTTCTTAAAAGGTTGTAAAACAATAGTTTCTTTAGATTCTTTACTTAGGAACCTATGGAAAAGCGTGCTAACTAAATAGGTATCTAGACATTTTCTTTTATTAGTAAGTAGGGGTTGGCATGCTCCGCACCATAAATAGACGAGCTGGCCCACCGGCAGCGATCAACGTTGAGGGCAAGGCGCCCATAAAAGATAGACAGACTATCGGCTTTTCAGCCCTATTAGATATCACAATTATCAATCCTCTTGTCAAGAACGTTTCCTCGTTTAAGTACTTCTCTTTTCAGAATGCACAAGTCCATATCTATTTTGCATGACCAGTCAACCAACAGCAGTTCACACAGTTGGTACAGTTGGTCGCACATTAGTCTTGTACTATTACACACGCTTGGCTCGACTCTGCTCTTCCTTCTGAGGTTAGGACGTGGAAGTATCGCAAGAAACAGCCTGAGTGAACAGTATTCGTGGAAGCGTAAATTCGACTTGTAGGAATTCTTCCTCCCCTTTAAAATCAGATAGGAGACAACGTCATATAGTCTCAACTCTGGAATATTGGAGGTTTTGTCTGCCTATTTTAAATTATAGTGAGCTGCGTTGAGAGAGTTTTGAGGCGGACAGAGCACAATGAATCCTACCTTTGCGATGGTCCTCAAGTCTCTAAATGTTGTTTATATATTTCTTTACGCGCTTCTCTACTTCACCCAAGACCCGAAGGAGCCGCATGCAATCAGGACTTCGATATCTTTCATCGGTCCATTACTTGGTTCCATCCCGGGCATGCCGGACTTCCTTGTAAAACTAAGGTCAGCCATTTCACATTTACTGTCTAACAGCAGCAATCACCAGCTAACAGATGTTCTCCTAAGCCAGAAATGAGTATGGCCTCCATTCCAGCGCGAAAGAGCCTTCGCGCACGAGAACACCTCCTCATCCCCGCCTTCGAGAAGTACTTTGCTGAGAACAGCCACCTTCAAGGCCTCGTACAGTGTCGCTATAAGCATAATACAAGCCACGGTCTGCGAGGCAGAGACGTAGCAGCCACTGAGATTGGCCAGATGGTGGCCACCCTGACCAATAGCGTGGCCGGAGCGTTCTGGGTGATCTATCACATCTTCTCTGACCCTGTAGTGCTCACCGAATACCGGACAGAGGCAGAGAAGCTCGTGCAATCGGACGATAATGGTGTCGCCACGATCGACCTAGACAAAGTTATTCTACTCTCGACATGGTAGGAGACCTTACGCTACGAGCACATCGGCATCTCTGCCAGGGTAGCGATGGAGGACACGATGTTCGACAACAGGTACCTCCTGAAAAAGGGCGCCACCGTCATGACTGCCGCTCCAATTCAGCACACGGATGCGTCAATATGGGGCCGGACAGTTGGTAACTTTGACCATCGCCGGTTTCTACGGGTGCCTGGGAAGAGACGAGTAAACCCTGCTGTGTTCCGTTCTTTCGGCGGTGGAACCACACTCTGTCCGGGGCGTCATTTCGTCAGCACCGAAGTTATGTCATTTGCGGCTCTGATGTTGCTCCGCTTTGATGTAAAGCCCGCAGCCAAAGATGGCAAATGGACGGAGCCTCGGAAGGATTTCCCTATGACATTCGTCTATGCCGACACCGAAGGACGAATTACTGATAGAGATTATCCCTCGAGACAACCGGGAATGGCGCATGAACTTCACGGCGTCTAGCAAGGGCGTGGGAATCGTCACAGAAAATGTATTGGATTAATTGGTTGCACAAATCCAAGCCAACCACCATGAAATTTACAAGTTCTTACAGTACTATGCTTCCCAGCAACCAAAATCCAAAAGATCGTTGTAAGATATAATAGAGTCTCGGCCGATCAATGATTCACCCATAATAATTGGGGATCCTCTGATCATCCTCAACGACACACGAATATCGGAGAAATCCCGTTCATCCATGACGGTGAACTTGATGTTGGCATATGATTCCCACGTTCCAGCAGCATCTTTGACGATTTCGGTAAGACGAGTAATGAACTCTTCGTTCGGGGTGTAGGGCTCATCGGAGTGTCTTATGAAGAACACCTTGATGTCATGTCCAACGGGTCAGGACTTGGGCTCCCAAACGCAGAGACGTGAGAACCCCCTGACATTCTGAGGTGAAGAAACAATATGATGGCTCATTGAGTTGAGATTTCACTTGAGCGGAAAAAAGAGCTTTGTGTGCCAGGGAGGAACCGTGATATTACTGGACGGTTGCCTTGTTTCGAGCTTTGTTGGATTCCATGGTTTCAATAGCTCCTAGATTATGAACGCGGGTTCTCTTTTATAGACCTCTCAGATGGGTTATCAGAACCTTGGAAGAAGTTGTCGAGTGACTTTGATCATGGCACACTTGTGGCGTTTGGTGATATTTCTTGGCGCAATCGGTTAAGCGGTCTGGTGTATTGTACTGCCGCTAATGCAAGGGATTTAGACTAATGTAGGAACAGGGGTGCCTTAAAATTGACTTGAAAATGGCCCGTTGGGTTAAGGTGAGGAGGTTAAGGTAGGGTGGATCGGGATGAAAGGTAGTACCGGCGCTGCATCCGCTACATTGCTAGCGGTCGGGCTGGGAAATGTCCTCTCTCAGGCAATCTTCTGAGGAAATATACCGATTTTCCTAAGATCAACATTCCTATATCCTTTACCACAAGCCTGTCTCTTGAATTACCATTTTGCCCCCTGGGATGCCAAGTCAACATAGACTGTTTTGATTGATCATGCTTCTTGAAGCTACTATTCCCATTGATTACTTCACAACAGACCAGGAGACTTTCAGCCTCGAAGTAATACATCTTATCCCCGCGGATCTGCCCCTCTCATATTCCCCTCACCAGCTATACGCCTCATCAATCAGTCTCACATTCCTTCCCTGTCTTCCCAGCTCGCACACGACCTGGCGAGCTTCATCCGCCATTCCGACTGGTCCACAGACAACGACGACCGTCTCGCTATCTCCGACGACTTCGCGCTCGAGGATTGCGCGTAGGTTCAGTCGACTACCAACCGCGATCTCGCCCACAATACTGGGTGTGAATACATCCACACCCAGAGCGTTGACAACCGCCTCCACGAGTTGCTTACTCCGCACGCCCCAGAAAAAGCGCACGCGGCCCGGTCCGCGGGCGCGGAGAAGTGGACCCACGGCCGTGATCCCCACACCTCCGGCGATGACGATACAGTTCGGAGCCGCACGCAATTCGCCAAGAGACAAAGCAGGGTACGAGGACTCGACCATGACGCGCGCTGTCGATCTGGCGCGGAGGAAAGGGGTAATGCCCTTTTTAGCTGTGCGAATGAAGAAGGTCAGACCTGGCTTGAAAGATCCCGCAGACTGCTCCTGGGTACGGAATTTGAAGAGTTCGGAAGTTGCAGAAGCCTGTTCGAGGGGAGATTCCTTGTCCATGACTGTTATGTTCAGCGTGGTGGTTTCGCCGTTCTTCCCTTTTGCTGCTTCGTTGATCATAACCCCCATCACAGAGTAGGGATGGTTCTCCCACATCTTCCACACTCGCCAGCTCAGCCTCGTAAAGTAGAGGTAGGCGTGACCTTGTGCGACAACGTCAGGGATATCGACGCGAATGTAGTCCTCATCAATGACAGTGATCTGTGCAGTTCTGATTCCATTTCTCGCCAGACGAGCGAAGCGTGCAATCTTGTCAAAGGCCCAGATGGCGGAGGCAATGTGCAACCACGTCTCATAGCCCCATTGATGGTCGTATCGGCGGTAGATGTGATAGTAACATCCAATCAATGCTATGAATGCGAGAATGAAGTGAGACGTGAGGAAGACGTTGTATAGTTTCTGCCGAATGGGAAGAACGCTAGCGGGAAGTAATATCGACATGGCGAGAGTGGCTACAATTCCCCATTCCCAATAAGGTTGCTTGCTTTCGCTGGCGTGTTCGCCGAATCCAAGGTAGATATGCAAGTAGATTGCCGAATGTAGACATGCTTCGATTGTGCAGATCATTGCAATCCAACGGTGGAGCAAGAGGAATGTCGTCTGCGACCAGTTCGTGATCCATAGAAGGATATTGTTGCGACTAGAATAAAGGATGAGTAAAGGAAGGTTGGCGAAGCTCAGAAGTCCCTGGCGATTCGTGATGTAGACGAGCAACTGGTCTTTCGGTGTCCCGTAAAAGGCGTTAGGCGACACTAAACGATAATCAATGCATGATAGCACAACATTGATGATGGTGAAGTATGCTATCAGTAGTGCTTGACCTCGACTAGGGACAAGGGCAATGTTAAAAAGTGGTTCACGATGTCTGCGACCGAACATAGGCGGATCGATGAAGTAGGCATTGAATCGATTAACAAGCGTGCTCGGAAGGGGGACAAAGCGAAGCAAGGAACATGCTACAGGGATGACAGCCCCGGTGATTAGTAGAACCAGTCTATCTATGAGTTAGTATTGACAAGAAAATTGAATAGATCAGGCACTCACCCAAAGTCGCTCTGTCTAGCCTCCATCTGCTCGAAATACGAATCTCATTGAAGATTGCCAAGTATGCCTGTTTGCTAACCAAGGTAGTTGTGTTTAACAACAACATAGGTGCGACAATCTTGGTCGGGGGTGGATCAGCATGAGCCAACGCGGTACTGTACGACTCTTTGGGGACGGGCTGGCCAGGAATGCGACCGATGAGAAAAGTAGCCCAGTAATACTCAAGATCAGACAGGGGAACATCATGGCAATGGGTGCTGATGCAATAGGCGACACTCTGGAGGAAATTGTCGTCGGTCGCGTAGCATTTGGGTGAGGTGGTAAACGTAGGCATCGACATATCACCCAAGTGATTGCCATCTGCGTCTTCGGGATTCACTGCAACAGAACAGCTGAGCTTGTAAAGGCTTAGAGCGTCATGACAGGCGAACGCGCACGTCGGATGGTACATATCGATGCCGTATCCGATGAAGCCATGTCCTGGATAGCCTGTTGAGGTCATGGCCGCCGCCAGCGAGGCGGCGACAATGGAAACACCAAGCTGAATCCTCATTTTGAGCACTACCAAGACATAGTAATGATTGTGCTTGAGGATGGGGAACGTGAGAACATCAAGAAGGAGACGGTTGTGCGTGTGAAATTTATTCCACCATAAATAAGTAGGAGGAAAATCTGTGGTTGCCTACAGTAATTGCAAGGTACGGCGTTTTGTAGTGGAATAATCATGAGTTAGGTAGGTACGTTCGCTAACACCTTCCGCTAAGTCATGAGGGCTTCGCGTGTAACGCGTTACCGAGTTACCATAGACCGTGTCTAGACGCGACGAGGAGCCGCTCCTGCCAGTATTTGCTCTCTGGGACTGCCTCATGCAATTCCCTAGCTCACATTAATCCGCTGGTAGGCCAATCAGGTATACCCGAATACTAAGGCCACTAGTGTGTTTATCGAGGATTCCTGCTTCAGGAGCTATCTACATATTGATAGGGAAATAAAGAACACGAAGATTTCAACCAACGTAGTACGAGGGCGAGCTACCACATGCCTAGAAGGTAGGTAGCTTGACAGCAATAGGACGTACCCTGAGCTGCATCACACGGGCCTGACTTTAGACGCAACAAACTTGCTCAATTGTCTAACAACTGGTAGTGTTGTAACACATCTCGTCCGATGACGCATAATAACCCGTAGAGGGCTTAGTATGCTATGTAATGTTACGATGTGGAAGCATACCTAGAGCTAGGCATCCTATAAGGTAGAGGCAAACGGTGAGACCTCAGTATCAAGGTCTGCATGACTAATACTTTATTATGCCAATTAAATACCAATGTGCTGTATAAAGAACCGCCTGTCACATGATGCTCTGTAGCCTGGTTTGGCTGCCGTCAATACATATCTCTTCCTTGGGCCATTCAGGTAGTGGTGGACATGATCTATAGCAGCCTGGCAATAAGATACCTGATAGATTGGTAGTTATACCTCGTAAGGCTGTCGATTAATACGTGTTGGAACTCCATTATTACGGCTTAGAAGGGGCTAGTTTGGTTGACAAACGAACTTGCAAATGGTGGAGGCATTATTTCAATATTCTGTTCATTAGTTCATACTACGAAGGCAACGTAAAATAGATCATGGAGGCTTTCAATATCAATCGAATGGAAAAAGGGGTAGACCGAACTACACCTCCTTGTTTAGCTGCTCGATAACTAGGCACCACACGACTACATCTAGATAACATTGATTGATTAAAGGGATAAATAAAGCGGATTACTAGCACGAAGTTGTATGTTTGAAGAGACATCGTGTTGACGGGATATACGATATAAATGTTCTACAGGAAAGAAGTAGGTATACCCCAAGCGTGTAGTTCATATCAAAGAATCTACCGAAGCACTTGCAGTATAACACAGTATGTGCTGTAGTGATCCTTAAATGTTAGATATATAGTCTGCAGGCCATTGCTTCGAGCATCTGTACGCAGGGGCCATCTAACATCATGTCAGAGAAAACGCGTAAAACGTCATATTGGCACGACAAATGTCCTTGAGATACGTACATGTAATAAGTTGGCCAAATTCTTAATTCTCGGGGTTCAAGAGATTGCAAGGACAGGAGGTTTGACACCGGATTGATGGAGCAATAGCAATATAAGCTTAACACAAACCGGACATGGCCATTTAAGCTAAATGCCAAAACAAAGAAAAGAACATCGCTGGCAGTAGTAATACTGTGGGAAACCAGGTACCCAGGTAGGAAGGTAGGCACTTAGGAGGTGGCCAAGCTTAGGTGGGCGGTGGGCAGTGGGCAGAAGCGGGAAACTTGCTCAAAGTTGCTCGAGATTGGTATTATGGCCCGTATATTAACTAGGTACATATACGTACCTAGACCCGCTTCCAGTCTCCCGGATTATACTTATTTCTTTAACGGCCGTTATCGATCTAAGTTGGTACCTTTGTCTGGATGGTTTGATAACGTCATCAGCAAGCTTCGTAATTCAAATATTCTGGCATGTTTCTAGAGATCTAGCTAGAACAACATCTAATTTCGACCCGAAACCTTACGATCGAGACGATGAATATGTCAAGCGGGTCGAGCGGCATGGATATGGGAGAAATGGACGATCCACCGATGGTTATGACCTTCTTCCTCTCGTCAAGCACCTCGCTCTTTTTCAAAGCCTGGACGCCGACGACCTCCGCTGCTTACGTCGGTACCTGCGTCTTCTTGGTTGCCCTTGCTATCGCCATGCGCGGTATGCTGGCCCTCAAGCCGATTCTCGAGAAGTCGATGTGGAATGCAAGCGTCAAGTCCGAAGGGGTCCTAGTACCAGACGATGAATCCGGCTACCAAAAAGAAACGGTGCCTCCACAGTCGGCGAAGAATGTCTACAACACTGTATATAGGCGCTGGACAATCTGGAGGTTTAAATCGAGTCTGAGTAGGGCAGCCTTCGAGCTCCTCTTGGCCACAGTCGGATACCTCCTGTAAGTTGCAGTTTAGTCTCAAGGAGTCATCATAAAGCTCCTACACTTCCCGTGTTTACTAACCAGAGACAATAGAATGCTCGCGGTCATGACTATGAACGTCGGCTATTTCCTGTCTGTCCTAGGAGGTCTCTTCCTCGGAACTTTTATCGTCGGGGATCTCGCGGCGGATAATTCGTTATATCAGGACCACCATTGCTGATGAACAGTAGCCGTCTAGGCCCATCAGATCTTCGGAGGAAACAAGAGGTGGTAATCAATATTGAAGAACATAATCGACTGATGCCGTATTGCGAGATCTGGCGCGAACATAACTGAACAGTGTTCAACTTAATACTTCATATTGGCGTTATGTACTTTCAGATAACTTCAACATGTAGATGGTTCCTCTTCGTTTCTAATAGCATCTTGAAGATATTCGGCATGAGATGGCACAGTTTGTAGACCCACAATTGTAGAAATGGGGTAGTACGTGTATTTTATTGTCGTATTTAAAACGTCTCGATACCGTGTAACCGGTGAGGAATAGCTGGGAATAACTGGGAATTGACATCATTGCAAGGTTACCCGCAGCCTGGAGGATTCCCATGTGGCATACCTGCATGCTCACCGTTTTACCGGTGTAGCGTGCGGGATGTTACAGGGCAAGCTCCGCCCTGATGCCTGAATGTCAGGGGCGTGCCTACAGTAGAATGGATCCTAGCTTGTGCACATGCAGTCACACCGCGGGTAACCAATAGATAAGCTCCGAATGCTAAACCATTGGTCCCTCTTGATGTCACAATCTTCAGTCCCTCCGCTAGCGCATTAGCCCTGCATTCTCCACTGCATGTGCTTTTGTTTTTATGTTTGTCGTGTCTTCGCCTTTTCTACACTTGTGCCTGGCGTTGATTCATGCAAGCCGCTGTTTGAGTCTTGTCAATTCTTTACTCACTCAAAGGCTGGCTTCCACAGAACAGGATTACGCGTCTGGGTATTTATCCCCTGCTGTCCTGCTGAAATTCTGTTCTGGAACCCTCCGGCTATATTGGTCCTGTCTAGATCTCCTTCCGTGCCATTCACAAGTCGCTCCGATACTGGATCGACTGACACGAAAGTGAGAAACTCGATATCTGACATATCTTCGAGAAGCCCAAGATATTTGGTAGATTTGAGGCGAGATGTCTTCTACTGCCGCATCTAGTGGCAAGGGCCAATCTAGTGAGTACAGATCCTACCTGGGTGTTGTTGATAGAACTGGTCGAATTAACGAATAAGCCTTCGTCGAGCCCGGCATTGTGGTCACCCCCAAGGTCTCGGAGCCGTGGACGGTCGGCAAAGTACTGGCAACAATTCACCCTGAAGCACCTGCGGAGGGAACTAGTTCACCGATTCCCTTCTTCCACGTTATCGAGCGATTGAAGACGGGCAAGCGAGAGGGATGGCGACGGTTTGGTATCGAAAGGTAGAATCCAACCTGGGAGTACTAGAAAATAACATGGACTAACAATCAGAGCAGGGGCGAATCTATTGCCGACCACATGTATCGCATGTCCCTCATGACCTTCCTGTGCCCCCCGTCGCTTGCGCCAAAGCTCGACCTCAACAAATGCATGAAAATGTGCCTCATTCACGATATGGCCGAGTCGATCGTCGGAGACATCACCCCGGTAGACGGCGTCCCGAAACCGGAGAAGAGCCGACGCGAGGCCGAGACCATGGACTACATCGCCAAGAATCTGCTGGGCAAAGTGCACGGCGGCGTAGCGGGAGAGGAGATTCGAGCGATCTGGCAGGAGTACGAAGACTCCGAGACCCTGGACAGCCTTTTTGTCCACGACATAGATAAGATGGAGCTGCTGCTACAGATGGTGGAATATGAGAAGCGAGTAAACAAAAGTCTCGACCTTGGCGAATTCGCTTATGTGGCGACCAAGGTCGTTCTGCCGGAAACTCAGGAATGGACCAAGGAGATACTCAAAGAGCGCGATGAATTTTGGGGACCGAAATCGCACGTCCATGGTGAAGCTGGGGTGAGTGGCGGTGTGGAGGATGCTACAGCCCAGGGCCAGGACGCCTACTATGCCACAAAGACGACCCAAAAGGAGACCTGATATGTGATAGATTTTGTGGCGTCTTAACTGGCAGCATCCATTGTTATCTGCTTTATCAGATCTGCCATATCGAGTGGGTTAGAGCAAGACAAAGGGCAAGGGATAAGGGGCAAGGGGCATGATGGTCAGAATCATAGACGATTACATGTGTTCATGACTAACAACGGCAGATTATTGTTTCGGTGTTGTCTATTTTAGTAGCGCGATGATAACTTGGGAAGAATGAACATATTTTCAGTTAAAGATACCTAATTCATGCATTTTATGATGGCGTAGGTGCCCCCGCGATACCCCCGCAATTACCTAGGTAGGTACCTAAATTACCAGGACCCTGGGACCACTAAAGGGTCAAGTGGGCTTCCACTAATATTCTGTTGATAGCAAGAGTTCTGACCGGGCAACGGACCCTCAACAATCTGTCAATCTGTAAATCAAAAGTTCGCTCTCCATCATCTCCATCATCTCCATCATCTCCATCAGGGTTCCAAGTCAACTGTCTAAGACTGCCCGTCAAAATTCCATCCAAATTTATGCATCTTCAATTCCACCAGAGTACAGGCTTCTGCCGTTTCACCACTTCGTTGTCGCACTGCCACGTTCCTCCCAGATAGACTCGTCGTCATACAAACCGGGTGCTGCGGACCCAAATAGGCATCATCGCATCTCTGGGGACAATGACATTATACTGAGAACACCTACAATTCTTCTGCGCGATAGTCTATAACGAAGCGACTCGAACGAAACCCACTCCAAAGCACTTATTTAAGCACCCAGTACCTACGTAGATAGGCAGACGTGGACGAGGAAGTGAGACAAGCCAACAAACCAACAGCTGGAGAAGCTTTGCTATTGGTAGCTAATCGATTGCGGCGTCATTGTACAAAACAAGTACGGTACCGCCCGAGGCCACGCGAACTCTAAAACGAAGCGTGTGATCACGAATCAACCCACCCACCCACCATTACGTACCTAAGGGACCATTTTCCCTTCACTTCCGCAGCCGTGGACCGGAATTTAGTCTCAACGCGCAACGCGCCAATAGCTACACTGCGACACCACAAATAGGAGCAACAAAGAGTGCAAAGAGCGCCCATTCTCTATTTTGTCTCTTTCATTTGGCCAAAGAAACGAAAAAGAAGGGGGGAGTTGTGGATTGATAAAACAACAAAGGCATTGTCGTCCCATCGAATCGAACTTATTAAACGCATGATAGCTTTCAAAGAACCAGGAATCTACAAAATTACGTGCCTTACTCCCTGGTCGACCCGCTCGTTCGCTATCTGACTCTCGAATCGTCACTTCAACTCTGCAATAGTTTCGGCTTCGAACAGGCCGATCGCATCGAACTCGATCTTCTAAATATCTACAATGTCCTTTGGGCCGCAGGTTGTAAT
This sequence comes from Hypoxylon cercidicola, assembly GCA_022578845.1. Lineage (NCBI taxonomy): Eukaryota > Fungi > Ascomycota > Sordariomycetes > Xylariales > Hypoxylaceae > Hypoxylon > Hypoxylon cercidicola. The sequence goes on along the minus strand of MU399503.1, from coordinate 901,574 downwards.
GCCTGGCGCGTTCCATTTCGAAAGCCCTAATAGCGGCTCATTATCCGGCGTCCATCCAGGGATATTTCGACCTCCGATATCACCGTCTGCTTCGAGCTCGCTATATCTAGGAAGATCCTCGGGAAGTTTGTATTCGGACACAGCCACTCCAGTATCGAATGTCAAGCGGAAACGCCATAGGCCTACAGAATCTGTACCGCTTAACGATTGGCCCATTAGCACGACCGATGCAGGATTAGGGGCCGATTATGCGCTTGAGGAGAAGTTTGACGACGAGAGATTGACCGGACAAGGAGGGAGACGATATGTCCTTGCTGGTCAGATGGACACCCCAAATGGAAACACTGCGGCTGATATCAGGGAGGCGATGGAGAATAGTGTTTATTCTGATGTTGATTACAGACGTGGATTGGTTCCTGAACGGCCACACTTTGAGATCGAATCTCTCAATTCTAGATACCCGACCACCAGCCCATCAATGCACTCGCGAGCGCAGCAAAAGAACGGATGGGGCTCAGCCCTAAACAAGATCGGCGGAGTTGTCGGAAAGGTGTTCCAATTCTGCACCGCTGGGGTTTTCCGTGGTTTTTACGCTGGCGGAGGAAGGGGATATGAGATGAGCGACCCGTCTACGACCAGCAGACAGCCGTCTCCAAATGGTCAGGCATGGTGTAATGAGCACGATATACCCACGCTTCCAGATTTCGGCGCCTGCGCAACTCCCGGAGGGTTTCCGCAAGACGACTACGCTCCATCCCTCTATGGACGAGGGACACCGGAATCCACCCCGCCTCCCGCAGCGAAGCGACGCCATGTCAACGATTCTCAAAGTGACGACCTCAGAAATTGGGTTGTAGTCAAGGAGCCGGTCGAGAAGACCAGGCCGCAGAGCAGGGCGTCTCTAGCACCAACAAGGTACAATTCTAATCAGCAAAGCTACCAGCCGGTACTTCGTCGTCGTATCAGCAAGCCTATCAGTCGCGTGAATAGTCCAAGTTTCGCCCAACGCCAATCTAGCAGGATAAGCCATGCTGGTCCCGCAACCCTATCTAGACAGGAGCCGGCGAGCTTCGCTTCTCCTCGATCCCGGTCACCAGCTCCGTTGTATGCTCCTAGTAGAATCCCCATCCCAATCCCAAGCCGACCGCAATCCCCTATTAATATCTCACCTGCACGCGTTGGCCGTCAACCCTCTCTGATATCAAGCCCGAGTGTCCACACGAAGCGTGGCCACCGGAGAAACCAAAGTACGGCGTCTGCTGCATCAGTTACGTCCAGCAGGGTAAGACGAAGCGATTCGGTCCAGGATTTTGAGGATAACAGCCCCCGACTCGATACCGAAGCGAAGAACCTGGCGGCTAAAAGGATCCATGAAGAAATGGAAACTGACTTGCGCATGAATGATTTCAATGCAAGGATTAGGGATATGATTCGACAAGGAAAGGAAGCCCTAGGCACGACGGTTGAGGTGGAACTGGACACTGGTAACTCCATTGATCCTTGGGAAGATGCGTGAAAGGCCAGGTCTTAACTACGACGGGATCTCATGACGTTTTCTGACGATTTGAAGAATCTAAACGGTTAATTAAAAGGCGTTCAAGGGGGGTTTGCTTTCAGACGCCGCGACTCGGTATTTTCGAGTTTATTTGATACCAACAACTTGTTTTTACTTACTCAGTTAATGGGACTACAGTACCTATGTTATTTACTTTGCCTACCCTTCGGTACAGCTTCTCGCACTACGTAAACCTCTTGGTTAGGGGAGCTATGTGTAAATGTTATTTTCACACTCCCAGCCAAACGTGACTGTTTGCTCACTGTAAATATGTTTGTTCCAGTTGTCCTGATGTACATGTATACAATAAGTACTTCCTACTCAGATATGTACCTTGTGGTAAGGTCAATTTGGGCGACTAGCCTGTCACGCAGAAAAGATCACGATTGAATTTAACATTCGCCGGTGACTAGGTGAGTTATTGAGGTAAGGTATCGCAACGTTATACGAGAACACGGGGTCCTTTTTCGTAGATTCATCGAGATCCAGTCATATCCTGTCAACTTGGACTTCGAACTGGTAGTTAGGATGTCCTAGAGGTAGTCAGTCACATACTCACCTCCTCGTCAAGTAATTGAATAGGCATGTCACAGATGGATTGCGACAAGATTGAAAACGCGAAATATAAATATATTAACTGCCTATCATGTTTTACCTCAATGTCGTACATTCCTGTTTCCAGAAACATACCTACCTCTTTTCAGCAACAACGAAACCAAAATCCACACAGTCGACTTGTTGCGCAACATCCTACTACGAGATATACGGCATATGCTCTCCGGGAGTATATATCGACGCGGCATTCACCACGGAAGCGAAAGGCACGGTCGAGAGCAAAAAAGAGAGAATACACAATGGGATGTACTCAGAGCAAGCCTCCCTCGGTCAGGCACATGGAGCTGTCCAACCAGCGCAAATCCAGCAGCTCGCGGAAACAGTCTCAGTGTCGACAGTCTGAACGGTTAAGAAATGAAGACCCAAAACGTCCATATCTATTTGTCACGGACCAGCCTCTCTGGACTTCGCAACCTCCTTGGGTAAAAAACGAGGAGAACATAGCAAGAGCAGGAGCAAAGAGCCAACGGATTTATTCGATTGATCAGCGGATCGTCCCAAATCCTACATCAAGACCCCCTTGGAAATAGTAATAGAATACATGCTGTCGTCAGTGGGTGTTAAGGCTAGGAAATGTGACGATAGGAACTAGGGGGTCATATGGGGAGATTTGTTAGGCAAGCATTGGAGTGGGCGTATGGTTCATTTACAGTTTTATAAAGCGTTGCATTTAACAGTGTCATAATTAATGGATATGTTTTTGCCTCCAGTAAGCGGTAAAGTAAATTGAAGACTTATGAGCATGTAAAGTTGAGGGGGCTGAATTCCCATAGTTAACTGACGAGAGAATAAGTACCTGGACATGTCCCAGAAAAAGAATGTCACAGAGTTCTCTACGGTGAAAATACCCTAGGTGTATATGAGTCAGGCAATCTCTGAAATACCTTCTTTCAACATTGTGAGTAGTATGTTAGTAGGAACCCTCTTCATCTGATGTAAGTTGGACAATAATGCTGATATTTGAAGTGACTGGTACGTGTTTGCCTCGAACGTCAACCTAGGCAGACTTTATATATTCACTGATCTCAAAGTGGTTCTTATTGTTTCCTTTACCCGCCATATTCTCCGAAGCAGCATCGGAAACCAATTTTCAGGGGTTACCCCTATTATTACATAAGCAACCCAACCAACTACCTACACTACCACGCTACACCATATACCCACCCCGAAGCAAGAGCAGGCCAATAGAGCAATCAATGGGAAACTGCTTCACTTGCTTTAGAGACCCTGGTACCAAACAGGCATTGGATCGACCACCAACCACCGAAAGGTCCTCCGGCACCGACGAACGCCAACACTGCGAAGACGAGGCCGAGCCCCGCGGAGAGAACGGCCAGGAGTTGCATCAGTCCTACTGGACCTTTCGTCAGTAACGGAGGGGATACCCCCAAGACCAAGCCGTATACCGGCCTTTTCGGGGTCGCAGCGCCCAATCGCTCGGGACGCGAGCATTGATACGAGACGACGGTCTACCCGCAGGGCCACCCTCCGCGTCTGATCTTCGTTGGCAGCATTGCCAAAGATACTTGCTGGGAGAAGATGCCCTGTTTATTGAAATCAATCCGTTCTTTCAAATAGAGGTTAGAAGAGAAGACATTCCTGGTTTCTGATATAAGCCTTGGTGGCTAAGAGCGTGGTCTTATTGCTACATAGCATGGCTTGGAATTGGAATCTGCATTATATATTACTTGGGATATTTTCTGTCAGAACCCCAGCCCTTGCCATCTGGGTAGGATCATAGGTCAATGGTTGGTAGGATATAGAGATGTGACAGGAGATGGATCTCTTTATCCTCACCTGGCAGCTGTTATCTCCATAGCTCTTCGCGCGAAAACTTTGCGTGTTCTGACGATTTGGTTGGCCTCTCGACACCCGACGCTGGTGAGAGTTATTTCCACTGGAATGATTTTAGAGCAGACAGAGCTGAAAAGCCTAGTATCTCCTATGGCTCGGGGAAGCCAGTGCGGGAGATAAGATGTCGATATGCAGCCCATGACGACAGTAAGGTGCTCGGTTAGGTACAGGCGAACCCACATCGCCGGACTCACCCGCTTCGGATCCTTGCCAATATAGCTGCACGCTTACGTCGGTTGAAATCAGGAACCAGGTACGATATAGACTGGGGTAGTTCGTTATCTTTCCGTTGGCGATAAGCTTCTTGGTTGACTTGGTATTCAGCCCACGTAAACAGAATAGATTAATTATATCCTAAATGTATCCTAAAATGCCCCAGCTAATAGCTTTATGCAGTTCTTATCTAGCGAACTACCTACCGAGGATAAGATCGCATTGAGATCGCATCGGAACTTCATTTAGCATTGGTCTACATTCTGTAAATGGCGGTCTTGTTTCTTATCTCCTCGTGGTTAGGAAGTCATCATGCATCTTGGCATCCTTGTCTCCAATCACCGGATGATCGACGACCCGCGGAGCTCATCAATGGATCTTGAATGATGTTCCAACATAAATGATCGCAATGTCCCCGGCCATGAACAGCTGCACCACCCTAGGCGATTCGTCCTGGCTGTGGGTTGACAGTTGCTGGTTGATCGAAGTGGGCAGTGAGGACTATTGCTGTTTATTTGCTTCGTAACCAACCACACCATGGCGCGTTTACATCGCATCCTCCTTACGGCCTCGTCCGTATGGTTGGCGCTCGCTGGTGTCGTAAGCTCTCTGACTGGTATGCGTCAATAAGGTCGTTTGAATCATATCCTAAGCTAAAATCAATCCTCGCAGTCAAGGGCAAGACGTTTCCCAGCATGATTGATGTCACCATTGATGATTTATCAGCCGGTCTAGAGAGCGGCCTATTCACGAGTGTCGACTTGGTGAACACCTACGTGTCCCGTATCATGGAGGTCAACGACACGCTGCACGCTGTGATTGAAATCAACCCCGACGCCTTAGCAATTGCTGCCGATCTTGATGCCAAGCGTGCTATGGGAAAGAACCTGGGCCCTCTCCATGGTATTCCCATTCTGATCAAGAACAACATCGCGACTAAGGACAAGATGGACAATACTGCTGGCTCCTGGTCGCTTCTCGGTGCCAGGGTCCCAGAGGATAGCGGGATGGCCAAGAAGTTGCGACAAGCCGGGGCTATCATCCTCGGCAAGTCCAACTTGAGCCAGTGGGCCAACTACCGAAGCAGCAACTCCAGCAACGGATGGTCTGCTCATGGAGGCCAGGTCTACGGTGCCTACTGTCCTAGCATGGATCCCAGCGGTAGCTCAAGTGGCAGTGGTGTTTCGTCAGCACTTGGTCTTGCTCTCGCTGCTCTCGGTACTGAGGTATAGTGAGTCACGAGACCGGCCAATTGCAATGCTAATGGCACGTAGACTTCCGGATCTATTGTCTCACCATCTCAGAAGGGTAATCTCGTCGGTATCAAACCCACCGTTGGTCTCACCTCTCGACACCTTGTCATCCCAATCAGTGAGCATCAAGATACCGTAGGGCCGATGGCTCGGACGGTTAAAGACGCGGCCTATATACTGCAGGCCATTGCCGGCTATGACCCTAAGGACAACTACACCAGCGCAATTCCGCACTGCGGCAAGATCCCCAACTACCTTGCTGCGTTGGATAAAGATGGTCTTAAGGGTGCTCGGATTGGTGTCCCTTACAATATCCTCCCCACCTCCAACTCTACCGAAATGGTAGCCTACTACGACGCCATCGAGGTGATGAAGGCGGCCGGTGCGACTATCGTGGCCGCCAACTTCCTCAACGGCAGCGCTAGCACCAGCTCGGTTGTCCTCGAAGCCGATTTCGTGTCGAATCTGGCGAGCTACCTCGCGGAGCTGACCTACAACCCAAACAACATCAAGAGCCTCGCGGACCTGCGAGAATTCACCCAGAGCTTCGCCCTCGAAGAGTACCCCGACCGCGACACGGAAACGTGGGACGAGGCCCTAGCTCTCGGCTACAATAATTCGGATGGCCGATTCTGGGATGGCCTTCAGCAGAACTACTACGCTGGAGGCGAGGCCGGCCTTCTCGGTGCCATCGAGCGGAACAAGGTAGACACCATTATCATGCCCACCAGTCTCTCGGCCGGTAGAGCTGCAATCGTAGGTGCGCCGATCGTGACTGTGCCGCTGGGTTTCTATCCTAACGGCACAACCGTCGTCACGACCTCCCGTGGGCTCGTTACCACGGCCCCCAACGTCCCGTAAGTTTTTCGCGAAAGAAAGAAGAATCGCTACTGCTGGCTAACCCACGATACAGATTCGGTCTTAGCTTCCTTGGTGGCAAGTTCACCGAGGCTACCCTTATCAAGCTCGCGTATGCCTTTGAGCAGAAGACGATGGTGCGCAACAAGGTCCAGCCGTTCCTTGTTCCTACCACGGAGCTTGGTAACATCGTCGGCTTCTAACGAGTCGGGCAAGCTTCGGGATCAGAGATAACGGTACGCCGGACCTTGATGGGATAGATAAAACAGGTTCTTGATCGCGTGTCAAGAGGAAAAACAATTAAGATTCTGTAGGTATATAATGTAATATGATGTTTGTACAAGATCCACAGAAATGGCATCGCGTATGATCATATATAATAGCTGACACAAATTCACCACCGAAGACTCCTTCAGCTTAGACTATCATCCGCCATCATTGTAGCTGTTTACATTTCTCACCTGTAATTAAACTTACAATTTGCTCCTATACCTGCACACCTTCCTCTCCTATAGTTGCGGCTTTACATGAAAGTCGCGACACATTATACTACCTACAACAAAGCCATATGCATTCCGCTTCCCATCCGCGGAGACAGCTTCACAGCAATTCAAACCTCATTGCTTGATCTCTTGCTTCTGGAATAGTCCTGGAACATATACAGTAAGCTAAGTGAGTCATAGCAGGAACGACAAATCAGACTTACTTACCTTCAACCTCGGGCATCCACGGATCCCGAAGCTTGCAAAAGAACTCGCCCTTGGGCTCAACCTGGCCCCGGGCATGATCCTCCATGATGCCGTAGAATACGTAGATATTGTCTCCTGCGTTAGCCTACGTGTGTTGTTAGCCCTCAAGATGCTACGGTACACTTCCCAGCGGAAAAAAAGGGGGAAACTCACCCCGTATTCCAACAACGGCCCGCCGCAATTCCCGCAGAACTCGCGGTGCAGCGTCACGCCGCTCCCGTTGTCCGCCTCGTGCACTCTGAGGTTCTCCTTCCCCTTGGTGATCTCGAACGACGACCTCGGGATCTTGGTCGTGATGCCGTGCTCGCCGCCCGTAAACTTCTTGCAGTTTTCGCAGTGGCAGATGCTCGTGCGCGCTTGCGATTCCGGGTCGTCGAGCGTGATGGTGTATTGAACCGAGCCGCAGTAGCAGCCGCCGGGAAAAGGGGTCATATTGTGTTGGGGTTCTTACTGGCTTAGACGAGAAGTTGCGTATTCGCCGTGAAGAGGTTGCTGGTAGGTAAATAAATCGAAAGTTGGGGCTAGCGAAGACTACCTAAACTCGAGAGATAATTGTTTGATGAAGGATGAGCAGTAGCAAGTTGTATTATACGCAGCAGATCTACCGACCTCAACAGATAATCACACCATCTGGGCTCGTGAAAAAAATGAGAAGATTTTTTTATTATGAATATTATCTCAAGGTTCCCAACATCGGACGACGAATCTTCATTGCTGAATGGCTTCAACTTATGCCATTCATCCATGACGTCGAATGGGCGTCATGAGTACCTACCTCTCTGCGCCGGATCGGCCGCCCCACTTCCCCGGCCCGGGCTAGCTCACATGTGCAGCTCGGGCGGCCGTATGGAACTCGGCTTCTTCCCAGCGTCGGACGTGGACGGCAGAATATTTAAATGCGGTATGGATACCTCGTAGTTACTGGAGTAGTCTTGACATATGTACCATTGAGCCGGGCTATTAGTTAGCGGTAGACCTGTCGTAGCTCGACTGTAGATACCTCAATATCTCTGATGCTCCCATTTACCGTCAAATCAACCAAAAGACCAAGTCAGATGTTCTATAGGATGCCATATTCAATGATTATCTGTCTTCGCTGAATCTATAAGCGTGGGTATCGCTATGTGGTTCTTACATCACCCCTTAACCTTGTCATGGTTTCCAGCTACCCAGCCTTGGCCAAAACCGGCTTACCGTTCTTTAAGCAGTCCTGGCATGTCCTCCCAACGAATTGATCTTTCGTCTCCTTATCTTTCTTTTTCCCGCATTCCCTGCAATGGAGGTGACAGAGATAGAAGTTGCAGTCTTTGACAAGGCATTCTACCTTCCAACGACAGTCCTGGGTGAGGTGTTGCTCTCCGCAACGGCATTTCCTCAGAGAGCATTGTTTCCCCGAATGACCCTTGATACCGCACATACAGCAACGATGAGGGCAGGTCATGGCGTTTTGATGTCTGCAGTGCCCGGGGTGGTAAGGAGCCCCGCACCTCCGGCTGCAACGGACATAGCAACGGATAGCTACATGATACTGCGGAAATGGGCGACATTTGCATCGGTTGGTCACTTTAACTGGGCAAGCACTGGCCTTGTGGTTCATCGAGTTACAATAACCACAGCCTGATGTACAGTGTTTCGTAAGGTGGCTGCACTGAGCGCAATTGGCACAAGGGCGCGCGGTGTCCGTCGCCGAATACTCCTTCCCAAACTCATTGTCGTAAATGTACTTCGGTTTATCGGTGAACATCGCTCGGATGTGAGTGCGACTCAGACTCCTCCGGCGGGAGAGCTTGTCTAGCTCGGATAGGGGTCGGCGAGGAAAATAGATGACCCATTTCTCTAGATCACCCAATCTATCAACCCCATTAATAGAGGCTGTGCTCCACACTCCTGGCGGAGGCGCACTGCTGGACCGTTGGGGCCTGCCGCGATGTACTCTTATCATGTCGGCCAGTGGAGCCTTCCTCTTGAGGGCATGATTAGGACCGAGAAAAGGACGCGGAGGGAGCAGTGGCGTCATCATGCTTAGCCAGGTGGAACCAATGAAGTTGGGTTCAATAGAAAACACGACGTTCAAGGGGCCATTGATGGGTACGTAGTGGCCTCTGGAAAATAAAGAGTAATGATGATGTGCCGCGGAGAATGGCTGAAACCCCTTCAAATGCTCGATCATGTCCTTCTTCCAGCCTGGGGCCTTTTTTCGTACCGATTCTTCAGAGTGCAAAGCATGGAAATATTTGAGCCATATCCTCATAGAAGGATCGGACTCAAGGTAGTGCCGTTCAACGAGCCCCAGGACAATCTCCTCGAGGGTCCTTGGCTCTTCTGGCCAAAAGCCGGCCTCAAACCGCAACGTGAAATCAAACCACGATCTGAAGTCCAAGGGCACCGCATAAATGCGCTTAAACTCTGATTGGGTGAAGGACCAGTTAAACTCGGTCTGGAGTAGCCTTGCCAGAATGTGCATGTCGAGACCAAGTTCACGGAGCCGGCGTTTGAAAGGGGCGAAGAAGCGATCACACCTCTGGTCGAATACGAACTCCCTCGAGTAAATATCCGAGGTCCTGAGCCGCGGCCCCATATAATCTTCCATTATTCGGTTGACCATGATGTCGCGGGCGCCGAGAGGTCTATGCTCGTATTGGCTGAAGTCCAAATCGATGCCATCCAAGGGATAATGCGAGGCCATCTTGAGAAACAGCCGCTTTGAAACCTTCCTCGGATATGTCTAGTAGTTTCCGTCTACCCATTCAGAATCTAGATAATTCACTGCACTCCCGTTCGTGATTGAGAAATGCAACCGGCATCCCCTCTCTTGACAACTATTTTCTTGACCAACATTCTTAAATGGGATAGAATGCGTGCTGACAAGGCAAAAACTGCGGCGAGGATATATGGGCGTAATCGATGTTGTTTAGGAAAGGTTCAAGATTGTCCGAAACTACGGACTTTAGGTATCATTCGTCATCCCCAGATTACGTAATTACTCACTTCTGATTGTAGTGTGGCTTAACGTGGCTGGGTCGTATGGGGGTGGCGTACGCAGCTTGGGTCAAAGCACGTGTCGCGGTACCTAGTACGGAGTTCAAACGTACCTGGTAAGCCGAATTCTCCAACTCCAAACTGAGGCACGGTCTCTGACGATGCGGGCTTGGCGGGGAAAAGCTGGGGAAGAAACAAAGAAACAAGCTTCTTCAGCTCCAGTCCCGCTAATTTCGGCCCGCCGAAGCAGGACAGCTTCCTTCCGATGCATGATACTCCGTCGACAGAAGAGGCAAGTTACCCCTGGCCAAGACACTCCTCGGTCTAACCCTGAGGTGAATGCTCCTCCACCCATGCTACCCCAAGTCTTATAAGTCACTTATAAGTCATTCCTAAGTCCGAGAGTGGAATAGCTCTTGTAGCGACCTACCACTCATCACCCATACGGAGACGTTTCCTTGCGCGTTCGTCAGCAACGCAGGGCGGTAGGATGGAGCTGCGTCCGCTGCTGGTCCCTCGGTCACATCCGCGGTCCAGAACGTCTGGCGCAGGCTTGTGACTCTGGTCTTGGGAACCAGAGCCGCCTTCAGTTCCCGGTTTTTACTGCCCGCGCTCCACCTTACCTCCGGACTCCAAGGCTTGATCGGTTTGGTACCCTGGGAGTGCCCGCTGACAACCATGCTGAGGGAACATGACATCGTGATGCGGGGATGAAAATTCCCTCCTATAATGTAGGACGCCGACAACCCTAGCATCTACAGAGGTCTTTAGTCAGATCTAGGCCGGAATGAGTCTCCGTCAGCTCAGATCGGCCTGTCAGCCTCGCTGCGTGGATGTATATAAAGCACTCTCTTAGGCCTTAGCTTTCTCGATGTCGAGTCCCGCAGTTCCCACCGCACGCGTACCTGACGCGACACGCTGCAATCATCATGGGTCGTTTCGATTCCTTTGTAGCACTGCTCCTTGCAGTCAGCTTAAGTGAGCTGCTCCTCATGCGCTTGCTGACGGGAGTCTGACTGACAAGGTATAGACATCCGACAATGTCTTGGCCAAGCTAGCGTCCCGACCCTGTATTCGGACAACAATACGGGTATCACCTTCGATACCTGGAGGGTGCCGGATACAGCAGAAGGCTCTGGCGGTGTATCAGCTTGGGGAGGCTTAACATTTGGTATTGCATTGCCCGAGAATGCCTTGACAGAGGATGCTACTGAGTTCATAGGATATCTGGTGAGCACATCTAATCTAGGCACGGATTCTTACCATGCTGACGTTTTTGATAGCAATGCGGGTCTAATGGCACAACCACGAGCGCGTGGTGTGGTATGTCGTTCGGGGGACCCATGACAAACAGTCTGCTTCTTATGGCATGGCCGTACGAAGGCCAAGTCTTGACCTCGTTCCGGTTTGCTAGCGGATATACGAGCCCGGACGTCTACACCGGCGATGCAACGCTAACCCAGATATCATCTACTGTCGATGAGTCTCACTTCACCCTAATCTTTAGGTGTCAAAATTGTCTAGTGTGGGACCAAGACGGCGCGTCGGGCTCCGCTTCAACTAGCGCCGGCGCTCTCGTACTTGGGTGGGCCAGTGCGCTTCGGGCTCTATCGAACCCATCATGTCCAGCCGATGTTGGCATTGCTTTCCACAGTAACGGTCAGAGCATCTGGGGAGCAACTCTGGACGAGAACGCCGCGAACCCATCTTATTCTGAGTGGGCCGCTCAAGCTACTGCTACAGTTACGGGAAGCTGCGGTGGGACAACACCTACGACCACTTCGTCTATGAGCTCTACAGTGACCCCTACTGCTACCGGTGTTCCAGTGCCAACTGGTATAGCGTACGATTACATCGTAGTCGGAGCGGGAGCTGGTGGAATTCCCTTGGCGGACAAGCTAAGTGAGGCTGGAAAGAGCGTGTTGCTGATTGAAAAGGGGCCTTCGTCTTCCGGACGATGGGGAGGAGTACTCAAGCCGGAGTGGTTAGATGGCACCAATCTGACTCGATTCGATGTTCCCGGACTTTGCAATGAGATTTGGGTTGACTCGGCAGGAATTGCCTGCACTGATACTGACCAAATGGCCGGCTGTGTGCTCGGCGGAGGCACCGCCGTCAATGCCGGCTTATGGTGGAAGGTTTGTGATGCTCAAATATCACTTGCTTCGGAAAGTCCTAATGAATACAATTTAGCCATACACCCTGGATTGGGATTACAACTTCCCTAGCGGATGGAAATCGGCAGATATGGCTGCCGCAACCGAGAGGGTTTTCTCTCGTATTCCTGGCACGGACCATCCTTCCATGGATGGCGAACTATATTACCAACAAGGCTTCGAAGTTCTTGCTGGCGGGTTAAAGTCCGGTGGATGGACCGAAGTTACTGCCAATGACGTGCCAAATCAGAAGAATCACACCTATTCTCACTCGCCGTTCATGTTCTCTGGTGGCGAGCGGGGTGGTCCTATGGCTACCTACCTCGTTTCTGCCAGCAAACGCAAGAACTTCCAATTGTGGATGAACACTGCAGTCAAGAGGGTGATTCGAACTGGTGGGCATGTCACCGGTATCGAGGTCGAGCCCTTCCTGAACGGTGGATATACTGGTATTCTCAATGTGACATCCGTTACAGGTCGCGTCATCCTGTCTGCTGGCACCTTCGGTTCCGCGAAGATCTTACTACGAAGTGAGTTACTCTTGTATCCAGAGTTATGACGCTTGTTCTAATTGTCCCAGGTGGAATCGGACCTGCAGATCAGTTGGCCGTGGTCCAATCATCAACGGATGGCCCAACCATGATTTCCAACAGCTCTTGGATCAACTTGCCCGTCGGTTACAACCTAGAAGACCATACGAATGTTTGTTTATATTCCCCATCCCCTGAATATTAGGTGTCCATTGTGCTTACACATGCTTAGACTGACACTGTTGTTACACACCCCGATGTTGTCTTCTATGACTTCTACGAGGCTTGGGACGCACCTATCACCACTGACAGGGACCAATACCTCGGTTAGTGATGCTACAGTTACGCGGAAAAATAGGTCTCAAGCTAATTGTCAACCAAAGACTCTCGATCCGGTATTCTAGCTCAAGCCGCCCCTAACATTGGCCCAATGTAAGCTGAATCCCATTGAGTATCAACCCAATTTCTAACGCTGAACAGGTTCTGGGATGAGATCAAGGGTGACGACGGTGTAGTTAGACAGCTTCAATGGACGGCCAGAGTCGAAGGAAGTGGCGGCACGCCAAATGGGTGTAAGCAATGCCAATCTCCGTAGTATATCTTCAGCTAACTGGACTAGACGCTATGACTATGAGTCAGTACCTTGGACGAGGCGCCACGACAAGGGGTCGCATGACCATCACGAAAGCTTTGACGACTGTCGTGTCTACCATACCTTACTTACAAGACGAAAACGATGTCCAGGCCGTTATCCAGGGTATCAAGAACCTTCAAGCAGCCCTGGCAGGTGTTGAAGGTCTGACTTGGACTTACCCACCCTCAAACATAACTGTCGAAGATTTTGTCAACGATGTACGTCATAATTCTCTCCCATGTAGATATGAGTCAATGTTAACGATCTTAGATGCTCGTTTCGTATACCAATCGACGCTCAAATCATTGGATTGGTAAGCTTTCATTCTGTTCAGGGTCATATACAGGATCTAACAATTTCCAGGAACTAGCAAGCTTGGAACGGACGATGGCCGAGTAAACAGCGGATCGGCTGTGGTGGACCTAAACACCAAGGTCTATGGCACTGACAACCTGTTTGTCGTCGACGCGAGCATCTTCCCCGGTCATATCACTACGAATCCTACATCGTACATCGTCATCGCCGCGGAACACGCTTCAGAGAAAATTCAGGCGTTGGCGCCGCCCAAAGAGGGAGGACAGTATACTCAGTGCGGCGGGTTGCAGTGGACGGGCAGCTTTCAGTGCGCAGCGCCGTATACTTGCAAGTATCAAAATGACTTTTACTCGCAGGTAAGTATTCTGTTCTGTGACGCTTAGAATCATGGTTACTAATTTGTTGGGTGTAGTGCTTATAGAGTGTATATAACGGACCCCTTATTGAGTCGCTTAGTATGAAATAAGAATCAATCATGCTACCAATCAACGTAATATTCCTAACAATAGTTGATGTATGTGCCTAAGAGGCAGGTTGCGCGACTGGATGTTGCCATGCTTGGTATGCGATCCAAGTCTGAAACGAGCTCACGATGAGAGAAGCGATGCCTAATAGAACGGCAAAGATCACACCAACCAGAGTAGCCAGCATCATGTATCTCGAGCCGCTCCAGCGCTCCATTCGTTTCTGCAGCCATCCTCTGGGCTGCGGATTTTGAGACTCGTTGTAAAGCTCCGAGAGTCGGTCAGCTAAGTAGACGAAGCGGATGTTTTCCTCCTCCGCCCTGCGAATCGAGGCGAACTCGAACTGAAGGATCTCGGGATCGAATCCATTGGTATACACGAGACGCTGAAGTAGACGCTTCGACTTTTGATCTGAAAGTGGGAATAGAATTCCCTGGAGTGACTCTAAAACCTCTAGAACGAGCTGCCGGGGTAATGCACCCCTTATACGGGTCAATTGGAGGTATGAAATGGGATCGAGGTTTTGACTTACACTTCGGTGGAAGTAGCGGGAGAATGTGTAAGCCTGAGCTGCTCCTTGAGAAAACCCGCGTGGTGATAAATTTCAAGTACGTTCTCCTTCCTGTAAAGACGAAGGTGGTTCCTGATATCGTGAGTTGCTCGAAACGTTACTCCCAATCGCTTCTGTAGTTTCGTGGCCTTGAGTTCGGACTTGATCGCCCCAGTTTCATAGCTGTCAGGGTAGCTCAGGAATGGATGTGTGCCAGTAGGAAAGACGTCTTGAAGGTATTTAGCAAAAGGGATATCGTCCTTCCAGTGGATTCGTGAGCCTCCCTTCTCCAATCTGTCAGAATAATGGTGCAGGGCAGAGCAATCGACCATGGTTAGAACTTGAACGACGAGTGTGGTCTCGGCTAGTAAGTCGAATAAGTTTTGCCCAGGGATGGTGTCAGATTTACTAGGAATTAACATTTCAGCGAACTCAGCCCGGGTGAGGCTTGGGTTGGATTTGAGGACTTGAATGGCATTCCCAAGATCCTCGTGAGTGTTGAAAGCATGCCGTTGCCCTTCGGAGCTTTCCAAGTATATCATGACTATTGCCTGATAGAATTGAAAATACCGTTGGCATTTCTCTCTGCGTCTAGCCTGGCATGAGTCTGCGGTACATTTACGGTTGTCGAGGCAGCCTGGACAGATCCCCCATCCCCAAAGTACCTGTCCAAGTCGCAGAAAAACATGTTCGTCGAATTCTTTTAGATCCCGGGTTGCCATTTATCACGAACGCCTACTTTTTCGTAGTCTTCGATTGAGTGAAGATACATTTCCAGGTTTGGGCAGCTCAAGTGGAAATTGTACAATGGCCCCCAAAAGATGGCTTATGGCTTATTCAATCTTATGGCAGTGCATGAGGCAGTGCAGAGGCAGCCAGCTGACTATCAGTTTTGATTCACGGAGTCCTAGACTGGTAAGATTGATCAATTTTTATCACGCAAGCAATCCTCGATTCTTACTTCTTCGATCTTTCAAAGAGCAAGTCCTGTTTCGAAGTAACCATGAGTTCTCATCAAAGCTCGCAGGGCGGATCCGTGTCAGCTATGCCTGCGACAGACGAGAAACTTCAACCGATCCTGCGACAATTTCGCCCGCACACAACGCTAGAGTCCGAAGCTGAAGAGCTCACGCAAAAGCTGTCTGCTTTAAAATGCGACCCCTCGAGACCAACCCACCACATAGAACAGCCGACCACCTGCCGCGATGACGAGGGGCCAAGGTCCTTTCAAGTTTGCGACTCGGGGACAAATGATTCTGGATATGCCTCACTTGTTTCAACGCCTGATGCAAATAAGGGCCTTGCAGAAGAGACAAAATTCCCTTTTGGGCATCCGTCATTATGCAACGTAATCGACAAGCCTATCCCAGAGGATCTCAGGAATCGATTCTTAGATTTTAAAATTCTCTACACAGAAGCTCTCTGGAAGGCGGTATCGGGAAAGAAAAGCAAAAACATTGGCGATGTTTCAATGAAGTTGCGATACAGGGGAGAAACGAATGCGGACGCACAACTTTTCATAGTTGTACAGTGCGAGAGGCGTATCCTGAAAAGGGTCAAAAAGTTCTTTGAAAACTCCGATGTGAAGGAGACGCTCGGTTCTGACTTTTGCCTGCACTTCATCGATTCGGCTCTGATCAGGCTTTTCTCATCAGAAATCGTAACGGTTTCTACCTTTTCGGAAAGCACCAAAGGTACCATGTGTGGCACAGCAATCGAGATGAACCTGAACGGACTCCATAGACGGGCCACTGTCGGGGGTTTGATCGAAGTCACAATCAACAGGAAGTCGGAATTGTATGCCCTGACTGCTGGACATCCCCTAGCGAGCCTTCGCACAGATGACCCTTCGGGATGTTCTTCGGATTCGGATTCGGATTCGGATTCGGACTCAGATGATGAAAGTTCCTCGGAGTCTGGTGAAGATCGCGAATACAATGAACCATTTCGATATCCAAAATCTGCAGTAGCTCATAGTGTCGTTCACTTTAGTGCTGAAGGTCAGAAAACACATATAGGTACTATAACCGCAAGTTCATTTCACTTTGGCAACCCAGTAAGGAATAATGATTGGGCGCTCATTAAAGTACATCCGACCTACTTGGAGCCCAACCTCACCTGTTCATCGCCAACTGGACAAGAGAGTGAGAAAGGAAAACAAGTCCCAGTCGGTATGGACAATGGGGAATCCCAACTTGAAAACTACGATGATAGTACAGAACTATGGATCTCAGCCGACGCCAATCTACAAAGACAAATTGCCGCTGTTATAACCTGCCGTGGGATCCAACGGGGTACGTTGTCATCGAATCGAAGCATTCTTTTCATGTCACCGAGCAATGGCTTTGTAGAGACATTAGACTTCTTACCGGCCCCATACTCCAGTAAGTATCTAACCAAAGATCGATTCCCCAGCTAACGTGGAATACAGGCCTTGTGGCGGGCGACTCGGGCGCTTGGGTCATCAATGAAGCGACAGGCGAAGTGTATGGACACATCGCGGCGGTTGACGGACTGGGAGAGGCCCATGTGATACCCATTCATTCGACCCTTCAGAGTATTATGTCTCAGTTGATGGCGTTTAAAGTAGGCCTTCCATCGAGGCACAGGGTAATGAAGAAGAAATCTATGGGCAATCCATCCCCCGCGTCCTACGAATCTTCAGGGCAAGGTCGCGCACTGGAGGGAGATTTCAATGATAACTTCGCGTCGGGGGAGCACGACTACAAGATTAACAACTCAGACTTAACTGGTGCGTCTATGCCTTGGATCCCGGGCATACCCGAAAGTCGTACCGTCAAGAAGCAGGATGAGTTTAATTCCGGCAATGGAGAGGGAATGAACTCAAACCCCAACCCAGGCGCGAATGTCTTCAATCGAAGCTCCCTCCTACGGCCGACGAGCGGTTCTTTTTTTACCCTTGCTGAGCTGGAAGCCACCTCTACCAGGTATGGCAAACTTGTGTTGGCGAATGTACCTCATAACAACCTATCACCAGCTTCCACTTTCACAGTAGAATCGTACCCGTACCCGAAATCTCCAACTTCCTCTGAATACAAAAGCTCGGACTCAGGGTACGCGACGATGGTGAATTCGTCGGCTTGTACCCCTGCCACTAGCCCAGATTCTAGGCTCGGATAGGATGAAGAAGAAATACAATACAGCGGCGTCGGTGTTACTCGGGGCATGACCGACTGTAATTACGAACCCGTCTGTACCGAGCACTCGGCTCCCAGGATCTAGGGGAGATGGATCTTCTATACTATAGGTATGCTCCGTTTCCCTGGCTTAGAATAGTCGATTCTACACCTACATGATTGAAATAAATCCGCAAATTAGTTTGTGACAGTAAAATAGAAGATGGGGAGATTGACCGCGCGTTTTCATAGTTTGACCATATGTTCCCTATATTATTTGTTTGTAGCTAGATAGATTTCTGCGGCACGAATCGTGGCGTGAAAGAAAGTAGCGTTGAGTGGATTAAGGATTATCCGGAGCCATGACCATTCCGACTATATCCGAGCCCCGGATATAGGTTCATAACAGAAGCTTCATGCGGCTTTTACCGCTCACGGCCCATTTACGGGTAATAATTATTTGATTACCTACCGGTAAACTTGATCGTGGCGGAGTTTGTGTGGCGTCGATCACTGTCAGCGGCATCTCGTCCTCCAACCGCTCGAAAGTGTTGGGGGCCGAAGCCCTTGTAGGATCTTGACTTGGGGTAGACCGTATGTAATTGTTTCGTCTGCAGCTGAGGATGCTCTGTTGTAGATAGTTTTTGTCGAGGAACCTGTTGATGGCGGGCTTTATAGTAGGGAGGCAGGCGTTCACTGCGCCAAGGGTCGGCTCCAAGACAGAGTAAATAGCGCTAGGCGTGACGGTATATGTGAAGTCGGCGAGGTCCCAGTTATGAAGCCATAAGACCCTTAATAGTGATACGACGCATATCCTGTTCAGTTAGCGAACCCCCGGCGGTCTTTATCATCTGACGCACTTACAACGCCCCCAGGCTAAACATTCCAGCTAGACTGAACTTTCTCGACAGCGTCATATGTAGATTGAACAGCATAGGCATCGGGAGCGCAACAACGAACGCGTCAATTGCGAGATTCGTGATCCCCGCGATCAGATACGCCAGGTTTTAGTTGGTGCAAGTACCCCCTTCGATGGATTTATCCCAGTTATATGCTGCAGGTTTGCAAAGCAAGAAGGTCTCCAGGAGAACCATGATGAAATAACCAGTGGTGACTGTCATGGTCCCATAACAGATACGACCAAAGAGCTTATTCGGAAATATGTTGGTATAGAGTGACAAGATGGATAGCTTGACGCAACTGTTGGCCGCTGCCCAAAGCACCTGCGCTGGGACGAATAACTGTTGACGCGCTATCTGTTAGGGGGAGAATTGTCGTGATATTGAGTGTTACGAACCCTTGTATGTAGCGCAAATAGGCCGGGATCTGTTGAGAGAATCTCTCTCAAGTGCACTCCTAAGCCTGCGGCAAAGCCAGCTGCGGCGACCACCTCATGTTAACAGGTTGGCATCAGGGATAAGATAGACTGTCTTACCAGTGAGGAATACAGATACTGTGCCTGATGTGAGTATCATGGCGGCAATTATCGAATAGTCTGTAAATCGCAACGGTGTTTTTTGAATCGTTTTCGACCATATTCGGAGCACCAATGACAAAATAGAGAGCGAAATGGATATAAAAGATATCACAGCGACACGAACTGTCCCCAGAGAGAGAGCCATGTTGACAAGTTATAATGAGGCTGCCGAAATACAGGCAACAACGGATTCAGCTCGTTAGTTAGCAAGTGAAAGAGTTGCAATGGCCATGAGGACACCATTAGGGTCTTCTCCAACCAGTTTTATCTTGCAGTGGCTGACAGCTGATAGGAAGAACGTCAATGTGGTTTATTTTTAACTAGGTACCTCCTAAGTAGCTGGTGACAGTGTCCGGCCAAATCTTGCGGGATCCGAAGGGGTTTCAGAGAGAAGATCATTTCGATGTGTAGTACATCACCTGGCTGCGGCATAGTCAGCAATAACTGCAATATATATAGACTCATAAATGGGGGCACGGAGTTGTCTGGGATTAATGTTTTTTCTTCCACAGATCATTGGGGGCTGTTCCGATCCAACTCACTTCCGCGATGAGTTTTGCAACTTCTGCTCCCCGGTCTCACCCTGTCGAGATGGAACACCCAACAGGAGCTCTCAAGCCGTTGATACACCGTCTCGGATACCACACCTATACTATCTACCTATTCAGTCGGGATAACATTAAGGATATCATCTGCACGGGCTTCCTCTTTGGCACGGTGAACGCGTCTATAGCACAGAAACTGTCTATGGGCTCTCCACCAAGTTTTTGGCAGAAATTCGCCTCTTTCCCCAAAATTGTGCTCTGGTCTTGGAGCAATCTTTTCCTATTCAACCTCCGCAATCAGCGTCACCCTAGAGCGATTGCAGAGGATGCACTAAACAAGCCATGGCGACCGCTTCCCGCAGCGCGGATCAGCCCGGAACAGACGACGATTGTTATGTACATGATGTACCCCGTTGTTCTTCTGGTGGCACTGTGTGTGGGTGGCTTGGTACCATGCCTCCTCGAGGCCCTATTTTGCCTCTGGTATAACGAGTGGTGTGGAGCCTCGGATCCGTTCCTTAAGAATCTCCTGAACGGTCTCGGGTTTGCCTGCTTCTTGGCGGGGCCGTTGGAGGTGGCTACGGGGCACTCGATCTTTTCCGGTGGGTGCACAGCTGCAATATGGCTAGGCATTCTGACCGGCTGTATCACGACAACTAGCCATACACAGGACTTCAGAGACAAGGAAGGAGATAAGTTTATCGGTAGGGATACAGTGCCCTTGGCTTTGGGCGACTATTATGCGAGGATGATAGTGGCGCTTGGGGTTGTCGGCTGGACAAGTGTTGCAGGTTGGTATTGGCGTGCTGGTTGGTCAGAAGTTGCAATGTCTTGGGTTGTCGGAGGATGTGTTACCAACCCACATCCGAAGGAATCCGAAGATACCTACCTCCTAAGGTAGATAACTTCCGGAGAGGGGTAGGTATTGTGTAACGATATGCGCGTTTCTAATTAGGTAGACATGGTGGTATAATACGAGTTGTGATGAAAAATTTATACGTACGTATGTGGTAGGAATTAGGTCTCAGGTCTAAAAGAACATGCTGGCCGCCCTTAACAAACAAAGAGCACCCTACTATTTCATTTTCCCTCAACTTGCACGCGAAGATTCCAAACATACCAAACACATTCCTTCTGTCACCAAATCAATATGAGCTCAACAGAGCATTACGACTTCATCATTATCGGCGGCGGCACCGCTGGTCTTGTGGTAGCTTCACGGATCTCAGAAGACCCAAGCCAGCATGTCCTCGTTCTCGAAGCCGGCGCAGACGGCACCGAGGACCCACGAGTGAAAACACCGGCCTTTTTTGAAGCACTGAAAAACACGGAGGCAGATTGGGGCTTCAAGACTGACCCCCAGGTCTGTATGTGCTTACTGTTATTGATAAAAAGCTAATATAAGGCGTAGCCGACCCTGAATGGAAGGACAGTTGCCATGAACCAGGGAAAAATTCTAGGAGGCTCCAGTGCTCTGAACGCCCTCGGGTTCGTTCCTCCTACCAAAGGCCTCATCAATTCGTGGGAGTCTCTTGGCAACAAAGGATGGAACTGGGAAACCCTCCACAGTTATTTCAACAAGGCTTATACATCACCTGTAGTGGATGAATCGTCTCGCACGATGCTTGGGATCGACAAATGGGCCTCGGTTAATAGTTCCGCCAAAGGTCCTATCCAGGCGTCATTCCCTGGAGGTGTCGCCCATCCTATCCGTCAAGCTTGGGCAGAGACATTCACCAACATGGGCTATTATATGCAAGGCGATCCATTTGTCAATCCATCTGTCGGCTCATTCAGCTGCCTTACTAGCATCCACCCGGAGACGAAAGAGAGAAGCTACTCGACCTCGGCATATTATAATCCTGTCAAAGGTCGGCAGAATCTCTACGTCCTCACGAATGCGGAAGTGGTCAAGATTCTCTTCGAGCAGACTGGCCGCTCTGCGAAGGCGACCGGGGTCCAGTATAAACATAATGGGGAAACGGTGACGGTGAACGCAGCGAAAGAGGTTATCCTTGCCGCAGGGGCACTGCAGTCGCCAAAGATCCTGGAGCTATCTGGAGTCGGCAATCCGGATCTACTGAACAAGTACGGGATCGACGTCGTCGTGAACATGCCCGCAGTCGGCGAGAACCTCCATGATCATGCCTTCTGTAGCATAAGCTTCGAAGCCGTGGACGAGGTCGATACATTGGATGCTCTGGCAAGACAGGAGCCTGAAGCTCTGTCCCAGGCCTTCCAAGAGTATGCGACTAGTAAGACAGGCCCGCTTTCATACGTGGGGGTCACCTCATACGCTTACCTTCCTATCGTTGACTATCTCACACCGGACGGTCAGGTGAGGCTCAAGGATCTCCTCGACAAAAATCGCCCGCCCGAAACAGAGGGCATTCGCAATGCTCGAGATCGGGCCTATTACGAAGTAGTTGAGAACTCGTTGCTCGACCCGAACGAGCCGTCAGGGGCCTACCTCTCAGTTGCATCGCAGAACGTCCTCCCAGTCGATCCGGAAACCGACTCGCCGCAGGGTCCCGTCCCCGGAAAGTTCATCACGATTGGCGCAATGCTCTCCCAACCCCTTTCACGCGGTACCGTCCATATCCAATCAAGTGATCCTTCCCACGCCCCCAGCATTGATCCCGAGTACCTCTCCAACCCCGTCGACATGGACGTTTTTGCGAAGCATATTTTACACATTGAAGCTATCGCGAGCGCCCCCCCTATGAGTAAACTCCTTAAACAGCCCCTCCATCGCCGAGATCCGGCTTCTCGGCTTACGGACCTGGAGTCGGCGAAGCGATACCTTCGTGCTAGCATGATTTCCATGTGGCACATGGCAGGGACCTGCGTCATGCTACCCAAGGAGAAGGGTGGTGTGTTAGGAGAGGACTTGAAGGTGTATGGGGTGCGAAACTTGCGGATCGTAGATTCTAGTGCCCTTCCGGTGATCAGCACCGCGAACACCCAGGCCACGGTGTACGCCTTTGCTGAACGGGCAGCCGATTTGATCAAGCAGGCGTGGGTAATGAAATAATAGTATCTTGTTGTCCTTAGATATACCTTAGGTATGTTATAATTGTTAGATTAGAGGGTTGCAGTTAGCACATCTGATCTCTGATGGATGAAGGAGAGAGAGCTGGTCTGATATTGACGATTCTAGTCTTCTGGTCACTTCTCATGAATTAGGTTGCTCTGTGTGTAAAAGCCCTATCTTCTTAGGGTCCTGGAATTCCACACGTGTCCCAGCCCCCAGCTAATAGATACCTAGATGTCAAGAAAACCTGGCAAATAGGATAGTCGATTCCAAGTCACAAATATGTGTCCTCTATGGTTGGAACATGCGTTCCCACACAAATGCTTAACTACCTCCAAGAAAGTGAGCTGGTACTCCTGGAAAGACAGTAGGGCGATGTAGAAGTTCTACATAAAGGCCTAAAATAGAATGATATATTCACTATGCTTAATAGGGTGTCTTACATCATGGATACGGGGACCGCCGTCTAGTAGAAAAATACTATATATCGGGTGTCCACAATTCCCAAGGGGTACCTAGCTCAAGATGGTGTATTTCGGCTTGTAAGTTCATATCTACACGACAGATTAGACTCTTGAAGTAGGGATACTCCCGTGAAAATCAGCCACATCGGTATTTATAATACCCCGACTCTACCTGGTCGTCCAGTATGAGAATTCGCGACACGGCAGGGGCATATCGGCTACGAGACCGGCCACCCGAGTTTCTTATCGTTAAATTATTTGTTGGCCTCTGCTTCTCTCTCCAGAACCCCAACTCTCGTCGTTTCATACCAGTTCAATCACTTTTCACCCAATCTTTCTACCAAATTGTAGACACGTTTCCACTTTGTTCTTCGTATGTATGGGATTGCAGATATTCCCATCTACCAGGTCTCTTGAACTGATTTCACATTTTCAGCGAAGTTCATCTGTGAATTAAGTCGTCTGGTAAAAACTGCAACTTTTCCTCCCTTATAGCAATCACTCCGGTACAAGATCTTCCAGCATGGATATTCCACCAGTAGAATGAGGCTGTCTACCAACCATACCCAAAGCTCAAGTCGCTAATTGTACTCTTCTTACTGCCATAGGTTGCTCAACAACAAGCTTTTCAAGTTTGTTGTGGGGCCGGCCGAAAAGGAGTTCCTGGTTCACGCCGACGTGTTTGCCAGACTGTCGAATCCTCTCAATGTCTTGATTAATAACGACAATTTCTTCGAGGCAGCAGAGAAATCTGCGGTTTTGGGCGACGTGAATGAGAAAACCTTCGATCGGCTTAGACAGTTTGCCTACTATGGCGACTACCACTGCGCCACACCAAAGCCTATCGTCCAGGGACCACCAGGGGAATCCGGTGGACGTCAACCCGGGTTCGTTGCCAGTACCCACCCTCACAAGTTTCACCGGTACCAATGGAGGCTTCCATATTCCATCCGTAACATGTACGAGGACATCACAGAACATCAAACCGTCACCATACAGCGGAAGCGCAAACTTGATGAGTTCACTTATGAGGTATGCCACGATGGCAAAGCAAAGAGTGCCAGAGCCTTGGCCTTATGGTCCCGTCTGCCTCCTTTCCGCCATTTCAAATCTCAAGATGAACTTCTTTACGATGAGATCGAGAAAGAGCCCGTCCGAAACTACAAGGAACTTATCTTTAGCCATGCTCAGCTACACGTGTTGGCAGACAAGTAATGCATTGATAAATTAGCAGATATCACAACTCTCAAGCTGGCCAAGCTCCTCTACGAACTCACCATTTTTGAGGACATGGTTGGGAGTATTGCGGTCCTCATACGATACGTCTTCCATAACACATTGCCCGACGATCCGATCTGGGATATGCTCATACGGTTTGGTGCTGTCATCGTCGAGGACGTCAATGATAATGGAATTTGGGCTCGGATGCTTCTGGAAACCCCGGAATTCTCGGCCGGCGTGATTCAAAAAATCGTTAAGCACCGTCTACACGAAGGCTGCTAGAGCAAGCTGCAGCAAGTGGATGAGAAGCTGGGAGCCCTAATATGAGTCGTAATAACCTGTTTGGTTAGGAATATTCTAAGTGTGTTGCTGGTTACCTAGTTCACTGAATTGAAAAGGTGAACACCGATACGATGAATGCCAGGACATGTATTTGCTGAAGCGATGGTTGGATCCAAGGTTCCATTTACACAGGCCTGACCGTCTATATCACATGCGCCGATCGAAAGACGTCTCTATAACTGCACAAACCAAGTACATACCGTAAACAAGTCTATACAATGCTAGCCCCGTGCCCGCCCCATATGCTTAGCTCATACAAAATGAAAAAGGTGACCTCGAGGTTGAGTCTATGCGGCAACGCGGTGTTTCTGAGCATCTATCTGCACAGGCGTCTTCTCGGTCGGAGCAGGCAAGGCCGCGGGCTTGCCGTGAGAAGCCTCCTCCTCGATCTCGGCCCGGCGGTTGAGGTAGCTCAGGTAGGTCTGCCAGCCGACGGAGACGACGCCGGCGAAGACGCCGCGGTATTCCATGGGCACGAAGGTGAAGCTGAAAGCGGTGACGGCGGGCCACAGCTTCATGGCGTTGACCCAGCTGGTCGGCACGGTGCGGCGGACGCGGTCCCAGGCCTCGGGCAGCGAGTCGCCCGCCAGCAGCGCCTGGAACCCGAAGAAGTAGGTGCTGAAGACCGTCGTGAAGACCAGCTGCTGGATGACGATCTTGACGCCGATCGACACCGCGTGCGACGCGTAGTTGAAGTTGCGCGACAGCCAGACGAACCTGCGTTTTCGCCGTCGGTCAGCAAATCGCGGTCCCTCCCGTATGAACACAACTATGTAGGCCCCCACACACCATCGCCGAGACGGGTAGAGAAATCCCGCCCCGGCAGAAAAGAGACGAGAAGAGAAAGAGAAAGAGAGCAACTCACCACAGGTAATTCGGAACCGCAAACACGACGCCGACAACCAGGTTCCGAGCCGTGCGCTCGGGCACGTAGTCCTTGCCGCCGATGCGCTGCGCGCTGAGGTCGGCGGCCAGGTAGATGAACAGCGACGTGACGACCTGCGTGGCCCACGGCCGCCGCCTCTGCGCGCGCGCGTACGCCTGGCCGGTGCGCGTCAGGGGGCCCAGGCGCAGCCACAGCGGCAGCGGCGCTACGGGCACGGTTCCCGCCGGGACCGGGTCCGAGGTTGCGGCCGGCTTCGGCTTTGCGGCCGCGTCCTTCGGACCGGGGGTAGGGGTAGGGGTAGGGTGGGTGGACTGGAACCTGCGCGGCGGCGCGGATCGCGGAAGCCGGGATGACGTGCGCAGCTGTTCCAGTTGCCGCCGGAATACGGCGCGGAGTGTGAGGGGAGTAGACGGGAGAGGCATCTTGGATGTGTGTGCGCGCGCGTCAGGTGAGAATGAGAAAGGAAAGGAAAGGAAAGGAAAGGGAAATGCCGAGGAAACGGATGGGTTATATTGCCGAGAGGCGAAGGGTCTATGTACGTGGGTACTTGTTACAATATATGGTTAGGGAGGTATTTGCGTATCCAGGAAACTGTCAGAATATCATGATGAAAGTAAATGAGAAACGTAGAAGAAAAGGGCATCTAAATCCTTAGAAAGAGCATGCGTGCGCGCGAAAGAGAAGTTCGGGGAAACTTGGCCTTGCGACATTTCCCAAGGCGCGCCCTGGACAACTCCGGTATCCATGTAACCTTACCTAATACGGTCCTATCAGATCGCTATCGGCCGAAGACGGACGTCCGAGATATTGGGGTGGGGCTGGTCATATTAGGTGACGAAGCCCACGTCTCCTTACCCCTTTTTGTTAGACCAGGGAGAAAGCAATAGCATTGAGCTCGTTATAGCCGAAACGGAACAATGAGTGGCATGAAATAGCTCAGCGATCACTGCCAGGAGAACATCAACTCTAAAAAAATAAAAAACAGGTTTATCCAATGCTTACTAGTCGGGTGGTGATCTTAGCCCCTTTCCGCTCACATAGCTTTACTCAGGTTTTCAACCAATGGCAATCATATATTTAGAAAATAGAGGTAAAAGATTTAATAAAGTTATTATTATGGGAATCTGTCGTTTTGTGAGTTGGTTATATAGTTAGGAGGCAGGTAAAAGGTAGGTATCCAAGCCTCAGCGGTGTTCCAATCAGCAGCAAGTTGACTCACGCATCAGACTCGCAGGACAGCCAAAATCACGCCTATGAGTCCTCCTGCAATTCTTTGATTTCCAATTTCATCATCGGTCACTTCTCCAGACGATGTACCAAAACTTTGCTTTCAAATTCAATACTCCCGCTTGCTTGTAGACATACTCCGAATACCTACCTAGGTACCAGGTAGATACCAGGTATTCCTCTGCGCAACCCCCCTCGTCCCCCGTCTGAATAATCCACACCAAGAACCTCGTCAATCTCAATCCGGACCCAGCTCCCCACTAACAAACCCGATCTGCCTGCGGGCGCCGGGTCCCGCGCCGGCCAGGTTCGCCGCGAACGCGCTCTGGCTGTCGACGAGCTTCTTCTGCTCCTGGATGCGGATCTTGAGCCGCGAGTCCGCCGACTTGTCCAGGCGCTCCAGCTCCTCGCGTTCGCGGAGCCGGATGCTGCTCAGCTGGTTCGCGTTGCCCACGCGCTCGCTGCCGATGTCGCGCTCCCACTGCAGCAGCTTGGCCTGCTTCTGCGACTCGACCGCCAGCTCCGCGTCCGCGATCGCCTGCGCGCGCGTGAGGCTGGCGTGCGTGAGGACCTCCTGATGCCGGATGTCGGCCGAGTGCCGCGCGCGCTGCTGCCGCATGGCGTTGTTGAAGAGGTCTTCCTCGACGCGGGCTCGTTCCTGTATCGCATTGAGATCGGCGCTGTGCGCCCGCTTCTTTCGCGCGTCCTCGAGCTCCGCCTGGTTGGCCCAGATCTGTGCCTGCACGGCCGCGAGCTCCCTGTTCCGCCGAATAGCAAGGGCATGTTCTTCATCTTCCTTCTGTAGCCGGGAGAGACGTGCCTTGCGCTCTTGTTCTTCCAGTTGGATGTTCGTCGGCATACCCACAGCGTCGTCTGGCTGCGGGCCACTATTGGCGTAGTAGACGTCGGTCCCACGATTCGCCCGCAACAATGCCAATAATTCGGACTTGTGATCCGATTCCGGTAATACGCGCTGGACATACATGGTGGGCGAGTAGGTGAACTTTCCATCGGTATAGTGGTTGAAAGGCTTGTTAATGTATTTCCACATATCGGCTCGTAGTAAAACCTTTGTTGTAGTTATAGGATCCGCCGACTCTAAAGCTAGAAGCAGGACGGATTTCCCGTCAGACTGAAGTGTGATGTCGGAGTCGCTTTGGAGAAGGAAACTGATCGCCTTCTCCATGGCCTTCTCTCGCCGAGGGGTAGCCTCTCCGGAGTCGGCAGCATGTAGACATAGCTCACCCAGAGCACTACGCCCGCCGTGCAAAGGGCTTGGGAAATCAGAATCGTGTCTATATTCAACCAGGACTTGCATAGCTTGCAGGTTGAGTTCACGCGCTGCGTTGTGAAGCGAACCGTCGTTTCTTGAAGCTCCTGCAGCTAGCAGATTCGACATCATAATAATGGCCAAATCGCCTCCAATGGCAGAGGCCATCGACAACGGTGACCTTCCAGTTGCATCTGTGACGTCGACCTCGGCATCAGCTAATAAGAGTGACTTGACAATATCCTGTCGGCGAGTCTGTATGGCTAGCATTAAAGGGGTGATCCGGGAGACAGGCGTCTCGTAATTAACCTTGGCACCCCTTTCAATTAGCAGGTTAATAACGCTGCTGCTGATCTTCTTCTGGGGCTGTAGAAGCGTCCACATGAGAAGGTTCACCGTCTCCTCTTCGTCAACGTCCTGCATCACCCTGCATTTCGTCATCTGGTCATGATAGAACCCAGCGTCCAGAAGCGCTCCTAGGATCTTCGTAGACCGGGGAAATTGCGACAACGCCCTGATAACAACGGGTTCCGAGCCGGCCTGGGTGAACGCAACATCCATCCTGCTCTGCCCATCACCATATTCTATGAATAGCGCTATGAGCTCATATATATCGTCTTCCGATGTAGTTGCGTCGAAAATCCGAGGGAATGCGAGCGTTACAGATTCGGAGTCAGGACACTCGTGTAGGAGCCTCTTGAGTAGTTCTGGGTCTCCTTGTGCGGCTGCGTGCTGCAATGCCTCTCCCCCGTTGTAATTGACATCTGCACCATGCTTAAGAAGCAGTTCTACAAAATCAATGGCTAGTTTCCCGCGTGATTCCATATACACGCTGAGAACAGCCGCAAATGCGGATCCCACTCCGTCGCCGGTAGCACCCTTCTCAAGCAGACTCTTGGCAATCTCAAATCCACGGCTAGATAACCAAGCAGAAATATTCTCGGCGAGGAAAGATTTGCTGAAGGCTAATGACGCATCCTCGGCTGTAATTCTGCATTCCAGGAGCTTCGCAAAAGCAGATGCGGACAAGGTGCGGGTTGCGTCGATCAGGGTCTGGCAGTCATTTTCTGTAGGAGATACTCCGTTGCTAACGAGGAGTTCGATAAGTCTCTCTTCTGGTTCCTCCTCGTTGACTGCGCGGTTGAGCATGGAGTGGATAGCATTGGGGACGGGTTTGCCTGCTTGGAATATCCAACCCATGACGGTGAACCTCGTGTCTCTGCTAAGATCCCAGCATGCGTCCATAGCCCGAGCCAGTGTGTGAGAGGATGGTTGTTTTTGTCGTCCACCTACATCAATAATACCTAGGAGCATCTGTAAGTTACCTAAGAAGGCACTTCTCGTAGCCTTCTCAATGGCATCTCCATCGTTGTAGTCAGGGGAGGCTCCGTACACAAGTAGCATCGTGACAAGAGCTTTACCGTCATCGCCGTATCTTACAGCCGACACAAGCTGGGCATCGACTACCTCGCCAGCAACGCCCATTTGAAGGAGTACCTTGAAGATCTCTGCGCGCCGTTTTAGGTCTCCCACTTGTGTAGCCGCTTGAAATCCCCTCTGCAATGTTTTCTGAGCAACTTTCGTCTCGCCCGCTAGCAACATTGCCAGGACTTCGACAGCGCCGGACTTGCACGCTTCCACGATAGCTTGGCCGTCCTTGTGCTCGACACTGCCGCCGTTCTGTACTAATATCGTGCCAAAATCCACGTCGCCGTCCGTAGCGGCTGCTAATAGTGCATCTGACACGACTTCGCCCGACGCGCCGGCTCTCAACAGACTCATGGATGACATACTCCGTGACCTCTTGTTTTTGCCTCTTGTCGCTTGGGCAAACCCCGTGTTAAGAATGTCTACGGGGAAGGTCTTCTTGCCTAGAATCAACTCCACGATATCTTGTTTCTCCCGTTTGATAGCCTCGATTAAAGCCAGACCGTCCTGAGTATCAGCGCGAGCTAGGAGAGTGTTGATGAGAGGGATATCGTCAGGGTAGGTATTTACGGCGAAAACGAGTGCCCTATTCACCTCGCTTGGCGGAATGCCGCCTTCCAAGATCCTTTGGGCAAACGTTAGCCGATCCATCAAGTCGCGAATCCGGAGAGCGTGAGGCATGGCGAGCGCCATTGAGACTGGACTTGGATTGGCAGTGAACAAGACGTCTACTAATTGCATATTAGCCGCGGCCACCGAACGGCATAGTGCCTCAGCATTCATAGCATTGACGTCGGCACCGTTTGATAGTAAGACCTTCAATGACGAGAAATTCTGCTCCCGGGGTGGCGTTTTCAGAATTGCTTGCACCTCTTCTATCAGGAGCGTGGTAACCGTATCCTTGGACTGCGTTCGTCGTAGAATCGAATTCAATTTTTCGGTCTTGATTTGTGACATCGGGAGCTTTGAAACGCACTTCAGTCCCCGTTCTAGACTCTCAGGAGTAGGCTGGCCCAGACCAAGAATCATTTCCAGAATCTCGGGATCCGAGGACAATACGGCATGTTCGACAGCAATTCCCTTATTAATATTTACGTCGGCATTCCCCTGCTGCAGCAGTACTTTCAGCAACCGTTTGTCCGGAGGATTCCCTTGCACCGCCACGTCAACTGACGCTGACACTTCAGGACCACCTTGGGATGCACCGGCTGCCAGCAACATATTTATCATTTGAAGTCTTGTTGAACCCTCGTCAACTTCCATCGCTCTAGGAATTGCCTTGGCCACTACTTGCATAGTTGGCTTACTCTTTAGTAACCGATCCAGCAGTCGGACATCCCTCTGTGAGATAGCTGCGATGATAGTGTGGCCTTCGTTAAAATTCACGTCAGCATTGTAACGTAGGAAGAGTGCGATGAGCTTCTCGTCGCGATGCGGAGGCTGCTCGTCAATGGCATTCTCAAGCGCAGAGTGAACAGACGGTCCCGTTAGTCCCGCTCTAAGGAACAGTTCGGCGATCTGGTATCGTTCAAGCTGCGGAAGGTTCCGCACACTAGGGAATACTTGAGCAAGAGCAACTGGGTTGGGCGGTTTGTTGGATAAGATCAGGTTGGAAATGGCAATGTCTCCTTTTTTCACGGCAATCTGCAACGCCAAGGCACCTTTATGATCTGTCGAAGCCGTTTCGTGTCGTTCGAATACCATACTCCGCGGACCCTTTCGAATATCTTGGTTTCCGACGATCTTCCCACCCGGGAATAACGGAGTGAGAAGTAGTTTTGCTGCTTCAACGTCGCCTGCCTCTGCTGCATCTACCAAGACCTCGTCTAGTGGTGTACCAGCTGCACCTTTGCGAAGCAGTAGGTCCAGCAGCGTGTGCCTTTCCTCAAACCTCATCTTCTTCGGTAAGAGTTCCACACATTCTGACGCATAGTGTGGGCTGAATTTGGTCTTTCCCTTTAGCATAACTTCAACCAAGTCAATCTTACCCTTTGACACAGCTTTGCGAACTGCAATCGCATCCTGATATTCGATCGAGGCTCCATACGAAATTAAGAGGTGCACCATTTCGAGGAAATACGTAACGCTCGCGTGGATGAGGGCTTTCGCTAGGGACTCGCCTTCGGCTCCAGCACATAACAGAATCTCCGCCATCGCCATCTTCTCGTTCGGGTTGATATTTGGATGGGTCATAAGCTGATCAAACGCTTCGTTGATACCAGGTTGAGCTGGCGGTTTGGTGCCGAGCACGATAGCGAGCGCGATATCTCTTCGTCCTAGCGCGACGGCGGCTTTCAGTGCCGCGGCACCATCGTGATCACCATCAGCCGTGGACTGACTTAGATGCCTCACCGTACCGAGGCATCCAGCTCTAGCTGCTTCGACCATAGATTGCGAGAGCCAAGACGTAGACGGTCGCCCTTCTGAGCCCAGAATAACTGCCACCAAATCGGGCTGGCCGCCAATAGCGCAAATCTGCCGCAATGCATCCTGCCCGTCTGCCGTCTGAGCGGCACTCGCGCCGTATCTTACAAGAAGTGCGGCAATCGCTGAATTTCGGTCCCGAATTGCGATGGGTAATGCTGTATCTAAACTCAGAGCATCGGCATACGGTAACAGGACTTCGACCATTTCATGGTGCCCGTTTTTCACGGCAATTTGCAGTACCTGGCTCCTCTCTGCCAAATCCAAGCTCTTCCTCCTGCTAAGCAAGCTGGTGCGGCTCTTCTGTGCTAAATTTAAATTGCCCCCCGCTAGATTCAGTTTAGTTATCAAGCATTCAGCGACGCCTGGTGACCCCTGATTGGTAATGTGAGATATGAGAGCATTGTATATCTCTTTATATTCCCACGTCTTCTTCTTGGTGGTGAAGGCACGAGAGAGACCGCCTTTGGTCTGCTGGTTTTGGGACTCATTGATACGCTGCCTTTTGAGGATCTCTTCTACAATAAACTCGTCGTTGTCTGTCCGGTAGGATGGGGGCTGATCAGGTCTTGGCGAGGGCGAAGGCGGCGGCTGAGAAGTTATACCCCATTCCTGGCCAAGCACCTGAAGTCGGGTCTGTCTGTCATCTTGGATAGGGGAGTGGTCCATACTGTCAATGAGGCCAGGCACGTGACATTGAATGAGACCTCCTGTCAAGGAGATGGTAGAATAGAATAAGAATGAAAGTGTGAGGATAGGTCGTGTCTAGGTAGATAAAGCTGCGATGTCCCCTGAAGGATACGCAAGCCGGCCAAAGAATATGGGATTAGTCATGAATGTAATTGTACATCAAGTCATGTGTAAAAGCACCTCCAGCTGCTAAGTGATTCCGCGCCAAGGAGGATGACCAACGGATAGTTTACCGATGATGCGATACGTGACGAATTATGGGTAAGGTAACGAATGGGAAAATGCAACACTCCAATGCAAGCGCAAGCAATTGATCGGGATTCGCCAAGACAAGGGATAGAGGTGACGGGATGAAGAAACGAATGGCAAAACTGACTAGAAAAAAGAAAGATATGTGGGCAAAAGGAGAGAAGACAATGTTTCATAGCTCCTTGAAGTTGAGACAGAAACGAAAGGTCCAGGTCTTTTGCAAGGTCTAAGGAGAGCTTGAGCCACATCCAGACATCCAGGGGTTTAGCGAATAAGCCTAATGGAGTTATACTAGTGGCTGTGAAACTGTCCCTTGGCGCTTCTTTTATTGCTGCTTTATCCCTGCACTGCCTCCCCGTCAGCCCGTCCGGCCCGTCTTGGCCGCATATCTTTGTATTCGATCTATTCGATCTCCTCATCTCATTGCGCAAGTCGTAGCACTGCAGAAACTTTGTCTGCGATAGGCTTCGGCCGCCATAAACTGCCACGCATGCTTCCGTCATTCTATTCGTTCGCTGATAGTGCAGTCGTTACTACATGCATACGAAACACTGGAACTAAGGGGCTACGGGCGTTGGGGCGGTACTATAAATATATTGATATCGCTTCCTGCATATCTACAGCTTGCTGCCTAGCCGAATAACGAAATCCCCTCTTGCACTTGCACCACGCGACTACACAACTAATCATATGTAGGTAGGTAGTAATGTTGATTCGATGTCATTGTCTAAACGGGCGATTAAGTTGGACAAAGCGTGGCTATGCAGTCCCGATAGCCTCCATCGAGCAGATCCGTTTACGCGTTCCCCTAGATCGCTAAAAAAGCATGGCAGGGATATCATAGACAACCCCACAGTCCATTGAATATTCTGCTCGCATTTCTCATGTTTGATGACGTCTCAAAAGCCATTACCACATTACCTGTTACCCAGCGCATCAGCTCAAGCAAGGCGCTTACTAGGGAATCGCAGGAAAACACGTCATGTTGTGATTATCGCTTAATCCCTCTCATTATAGGCTGTGCCCCCTAAATTTTCAAGAACAGCTGCCGAGTGTAGAGACAAGATCAGGGATTTATTCTGTCTGTACCATTGGTGAACTTGCCGCTCCGAATTGCATTGGTCACGCAAAATTGAACCCTACATCAAATCCGGCCTGCCATCTAATTCAGGTAAACTGCCCGCCCATTGCTTAAGAGGTCGCGCCCTTGAGACCGGCCAATAGCTCAGCCGGAGGCTCCTGTCGGTAGCCCTTGGGGTTGTTGGACACCCATCGCCATAGATCTTCGCACGCCTTCTCCATGGTGAGCTCTGTCTTCCATTGTAATTCTTGGTTCGCCCGCGTCGGGTTGGCCGTCAGATCCAACACGTCGCCCTGTCTTCGCGGCACCACCTCGTAAGGCAAGTCTCGGCCAACAACTTTGCTGAAGGCGTTGATGATCTCGAAGACGGTGCTACCTCGGCCAGAACCCAAGTTCCACGCCTTAACGCCAGGCTTGTGCTCGCGAAGGTAGTTCAGCGCAACCAAGTGGCCCCTCGCAAGGTCAACAACGTGGATGTAGTCGCGAATGGCAGTTCCATCTCGGGACGGGTAGTCTATGCGGCAACTATGTTAGCACTTCTGCTCGCCCAGTCTCGAACTCGAACTAAGGAATAGACTCACCGTCGCCGAATACCAAGAGTTTAGGTCGGTCACCAGTCGCGACCTTACCCAACAACGGCAACAGGTTATAGGGAACGCCCTGGGGATCCTCGCCCATGATGCCGCTGGGGTGGGCACCGCAAGGGTTGAAGTAGCGCAGGTTGGCGCCATTCCATTGCTCGAACGGCTTGTTGGCTTTCTTCAGGTTCTGACGTTGCGCGCTGATGAAGTCCTCAATGATGTTCTCGACAATAGCCTTGGTGCGGCCATAGGTGTTCGTCGGGCCGATAGGACAATGCTCGGGAATAGGAATCATGTTCTCGAAACGCGTTGCGTCGCCGTACACGGTGGCAGAGGAGGAGAAAACGATGTTGGTGACATCGTACTTCTTCATCGAGCTCAGGAGCGAGATGGTACCGCCGACGTTCACGCGGTAGTACTCGAGAGGGATCTCGGCAGATTCACCAACAGCCTAGCTCGTTGTCAGCAACGCGATAGGGATAGCTGGAAGCGGGCGAACCTGCCTTGAGAGCAGCAAAGTGGATAACGCTGTCGATATGGGGGTGCGCGGCGAAGACCTTGTCGAGGCCTTCGGAATCAGTGAGGTCGACCTTGTGGAAAGCCGGTCTCTTTCCGCTGATGAGCTCGATCCGGTCAAGAGCGACTTCGGAGGAGTTGTATAGGCTGTCTACGATAATGACCTCGTAGCCATGTTCGAGCAGGGCAAGCGTGGTGAAG
Organism: Hypoxylon cercidicola; assembly: GCA_022578845.1. Lineage (NCBI taxonomy): Eukaryota > Fungi > Ascomycota > Sordariomycetes > Xylariales > Hypoxylaceae > Hypoxylon > Hypoxylon cercidicola. The sequence continues at coordinate 866,076 of MU399503.1, read as the reverse complement.
GACCCGATGTAGCCCGTACCGCTGCGCGCGTATGTCAGAACAATCTGATTTCCTCAAGACATTCGGTTGAGAAGGCCATCGTATCGACGCAATACGCAATAGGTGGGGATATGTACGAGATAAACAAATAAAGGGGTGAAGTGTACTCCGCATGTAAGATAGGCTAGGGAGGATCACTTACCCAGTGATCAGAACAGTTCCGACAGCCATTTTGACGAGCTAGCAAGACCAATTGATGAGATGGATAGGCGAAAGATATGAATTGCTCAATTCTTATTCAGGGGAAGAAGGGTAGAAAGTCGTCGACTTATGACAGTTGCGGCGGTCAACGACCAGATCTCCATTTTAAAATTGGATAAAATTGGAGGGGTTGCAAATTGCCCCTCCTGCTCTTCCCCACTCCCCCTCGAATAGCGCATAACACTGCTACATGTTTATCAGGTACACAGAGGATTGAAAGCTTTTTTACACTGTCCAAAGGGAACAGGTTGCAGCTGCAGATACAGTGCAGATTTTGTGATTCACTACGAAGGCGCCTACAGATGCAGGTACCTGTGTGCATACTCAGAGCTTACCTCTATTAACCTAGCCAAGTCTAAACCCGAATGGGATCACTTAACCCTGTTATACCACCCGTTGAAAGTTACCACACCAACGGTTCAGGCAAACATCACATCATATTGCGGACATACGTTGAAGTAGTGGTGGGCATTGACTAGAATGTAACTGGTGGAAAGCTTTGAATATATATATAGATGTGAGGTGCTTAGATGACAAAGTGTCATTCCCGCTAAGGTAAATCCGTAGTAGTATCGACATGTGAAAACAACGTGGACAAAGGTATCAAAATAATTCGCGGATATATTATGTAGTTTGACATTTGATGGCGTTTGGGACGGAGTTTCTGGGTAGACATCTAGATGAGTCTACATTGGACGTTTAGCAGTTCGGTAGGCTTATACAAATTATTCCTTCACTTAGAATCTCAAACAAAAACAAATGAAAGAAAATAATCCAACTAAATTGCCCAGCTGGTAGAATTTATATACAGATGGATGATGTACCTATGTCATGGAAATGCGGGCCCTTGCCGTTTCTGTAGGTAGCGCTGCCAAGACTCGTGGCTTGCACGCCCACCTGCGGCTGGATCAGGTTTGCGGGCGTGAATTTCTCGGTACAGGAAGCCTGTCGAGGCCTTTGGTTCAGGTACATGCAGCCCGCTAAAGCTTAAAGTAAGGTTTAAACAGCACGCGCGACGCGACCGGATGAGTTCCGAATTGAAATTCCTCAACTTAACAATCAATTATGAACATTTCCGCTATGCTTAAGCCTCTAAGCTCATTCCAGCTCGTCTCTTTGACGTTTTCTTAGTCCGTCAAAGGCTACGAAACTCCTTGTGCGCCCCATTTCTCAAGCCGTCTTCGGAAACTATCTGCCAACTCTCATCTCGTCGCGACAACTCCGGCCGGCACCTTTATGTATTTCAGACGAAGCCCACTAGTGTCGCCGGACCCGGTAGACTCCAACGTCTGCGCTGCCGTGCCCCTTAACAAAGCCAAGTACTACTTTCGCGCCCGAAGACGCTTTCAGCGTCGTCGGCCTCAAGCGGCCGTGGCTGGGGAACGCCCAAAAACTATTCATCATCTATCTATCAGCTCATCGACAACACATTAATCTCACATCTTGCATTCTCTTTTTTTTCCCATCCCGATTTCTCTCAACCAACAATCTTCTGACCACCGGTCATTTATGTTCCACCAGCTGAACTTGTCTTGACCTATCTGTTCTCCTTTCACCGTAGTGGTGAGCTGAGACCACCAAAAACTTACAACCCACCATGTCGTCCAGACATAACACGCGAGCGCGGAGCCGCGCAGATCGTGCTAGTAGTACTACGAGCGGCACTACCTACTCCGGCCAGCGAGGCCCTTATCACGAACCAGCCTCGACGGATCTGCCTGGCCTGTTCCCGGTGCACGATGGATCATATGGTCTTAACACTCTTGTAAACGTCGATGCCGTTAGGAGGCGAAGAGGCAACAGGCCGAGGCCAGCCTTCGTTAATGAGGATGAAGAGGACGAGCGCTTCGCCCGAGGCCTGGATATTGAGGGCTTACACTACGGCATGGCTTTGCAAGCTGGTGCCGTTGCCGATGACGATGAAAATGCGACCGATGTACAGAATCAAGGGACTGCGCAAGGCAACCAGTCGTCCGTGCCCGGCATTCAAACCGCGCAGGACAACCCAGCCCAGCCCGGCTCTGTCGCAAAATACGAGGGAGATGCCGGGCAACAACCTCAAGCCAGCGGAGCCCCAGGCGGGGATGACGGCGGACCTGTTAATGACTTTGATCCTGTATTGGCAGAGACTGCCTATATTCCTATAGTGGAGCAGCCGTTTGGAGGCCATGTCCAAATCGGCCCACCGAAACCGCCATTCTCGACTGTGCAACATAGATCTCCAAACCCTCACTCGTTAGTTCATAACCATTTCCCGTCAGCACCACCCCTCCATCAGAACCCCTTCTTCCAAATGCCAACCGGGCGTGGTTCAACGCCAGCTGCATCATCACACCGTCCTGACTCATCTAGGAGTTTCACCGGTGAGGGCGGATTATATTCTAATGCATCTGTTCACACACCCGGCAAAACTCCGCCATCCAGTGGACCTGTCCCGACATCAAACGTTACCGTCCCGTCGTCTAGTGAGGGTATTCCATCATCCAATAACCCTGGCGGGACGACCGATGGAACCATCCCGACGGCCAATGGAATCACTCCGAACACCAGTGGAACTGTCCCGACTACCAGTGGAACCACCCCGAAGACCAGCGGAACTACCCGGACGACCAGTAGAGGTATCCCGACGACCAGTGGAGGTATCCCGACGTCTAGTGAAGGAATCCCAACATCCAATAACCCTAGCGGGACGTCTAATAAGGCTGGCCAAAATGGTGGAAATTCTTCCATTTTCGATCAGATTCCAAGACCTAACGGTTTAACGGACCAAGAATGGAGGAACATAAGCCGTATCATCCAGCTTATGCGAGCAGCCGGCCCACTCAGCCCATCTCGCCCTCCTCCAACATTGTCAGGTCTGTCAAATAGAGAGATCGAGGCTATCAGGTCTATCGTACTACATGGACACATGAGCGGGGAACAAGCCGTATATGATATGCTTCTAAAGGCGCTAAACGACGCTGCTATTCCTTCAAGGAAGGCGAACTTGTCCGACGAGGAAATTGAGAGGAGAGTCAACCATCTTATCCACGACATGATCCAAACGCCAGAGTCACCACCTCCTAGTAACCCTACGTTGGCAGACACGTATACAATTCTAGGAGCCTCCGACGCAGAGGATATACGAACTTTGGCAAGAGACCTGGCCGATGCGAATAGCTTCATAAATATCCTTCGGAAACATTCTCAATCAAGGATATTGTTCCCGAAGAACGCCCAGTACAACGAAATGATGAGGAGAGTGCACGATGTCGTCCACGACATGGAACGGCCGATACGGCAGCCTTACAAGGCACCGGGAATAGAATACACCCACGTGATTCTATCAGTCTCCGACATACAGGGAATAAAGGCTATGGTAGGAGACCAAGGTGAGGCGAATACGATTGCAATGCTGCTTCAAAGACATCCCCGGTCAAGGATCGCCTTCTTAAAGTCTGGCCAACCCGAACTCAGTGATGAGGAAATAGAGAGGAGAGTACACAACGTCATTCATGATATGATATTACCACCGGAGCCACCTCTCGGCGAACATCCACCTATTGAACTACCGCCCGGCCTAACAGCCAGAGAGATTCAAGCGATGAGGTGGCTCATACCAGACATGACTGACGACAAAGCCTACGGACAAAGAATTGCGGAGGCGCTTGACGAAGCTTATAGAAACCTCCCTCCCCAGACCACGAATACAATTCTTCCGTCTACGAAAGAGCAGGCTTCTTCCAAGAATCAACCCGCTCTCGGTCCTTCTAATGCTCTTCAAGCAGGACCAAATATGTTTGCCGATGGTATTGATGATCGAGGAGTTGTTGATGGAGGATATGTTCCCTTGGATCCTGATATTCCTCCTCCAGTTCCTCTCCGTCGCAGGTCCCCGGGACCTAGCTGGTGGAGTAAAACTCTTGTATTCTTCGTCATGCTTGGTCTCGTGTGGGCTGTGCTACCCGCCCTAATTCGTTTGGGCCGATCAGACGTTGACGACATTTTTACCACGCCGGGCGTGCAATGGCCTACTTTTAGCGGAATCACGGGAGGTCTAGGTCGGATTATCCCATCCATTCCCAACCCTTGGGTGGGTTTGCAACCGCGCCGCAGAAGCGATGGGGACGCGAACGTGGTGAAGGCCAAAAAGATGAAAACAGATGGTCCGGTGGGGGAGCTTATTGAAGATATCAGTAAGATAATCCCAAGTGAGGTCTTTGTGGACCGAGGCAAGAACGGCAAAATCCGTATATCGGAGGACTTCTGGCACGCGTTAAAAGATTTGATCAAGAATGACGAAGTTATCCTCACGTTGAAGAATGTCAGAAAAGCACCGGAAATATCGGAAGACCACTGGAAAGCAGTCAAGGCCCGTATAGAAAATGATTCATCGTTACGTCCTCGTTCGTCGGATGCCGCCAGTGGAGCACACGGCGGCGTGAGCTGGGAGAACTGGATGAAGCAGAACAAGGACAAACTGAAGGAGTTCCTCGGTAACGAAACGCCCGGGAATAAGAAGGGTTCCGCCATCAGCAGGAAGGAATTCATGAAGTTGTTCGGCGAAGAGATCCAATCATACCAGAACGATATCCGCAAGGAGTTTGCAACTCGGGACACCCAAATCAAAGACCTTGTCGACCTAGTGGGACGACTCCGCGAAACTGCTAAGAGCTCAGGGGGCATGACCGAGAAGCAGATCCGGGCCATCTGCGATCAAATCGTACAGAGAGCCATCCGGAAGACCAAATTCGACGCCGTAGCCGACGGTCGTATCAAGGGCGGCGCAAGGGAGTTATTTGAAAACAACGTCAACTTGTTTAGCGTCGGCTCGGGCGCTGTCGTCGATCCCAGCATCACGTCAAAACCTTGGGACGTCCCCACGGGCTACTACAAGTACAAATCGAAGGAGTGGTATCAGAGCAACCGTTACAAGGCCCAGTCGCCGCAGTCTGCCCTGATGCCGTGGTTCGAGGAGGGACAGTGCTTCTGCGCTGGGCCCTCAAAACGGGGTCTTAGAGAGGAAACCAATACCATCTCAGTGTTGATGAGCCGCTTCATCGTCCCGCAGCACCTCGTCGTCGAACACATCCCGCCCCGCTCCACGCTGAATCCGGGGGCGAGGCCCAAGGACATCGAGGTATGGATGTACATCGAGGAGGTGACGCTGCGCGAGGAGGTCCGGCTGTGGAGCCAGAAGCAGTTCCCGAACACGCCCGAGGAGAAGAAGCTCAACGAGGGCTTCGTCAAGGTCGGCCACTTCATCTACGAAGACATCAGCCACGGCGACGGCACCCAGATCTTCAAGCTGAGCGACGACCTCGCCACCATCGGGCCCATGGGGGCTCCGAGCCAGAACTTCGTCATCCGGGCCATCAGCAACTACGGCGCCGACCACACGTGCTTTTACCGCTTGAGGATGTACGGCGACATCGCGGATGTGAGGCCGTGGGAGACCGACGGGAAATAGTCCGGTTCCATGCAAAAGGAATGGGGAGAAGAGTGGGGGAGAGGAGAGAGAAAAAGGACTACGGAGATCTCACACGAGTAGGCAGGTAGGTAGTACACGCATTATGCATGGTATAGCACAGCACGGGCATGCACCAAAGAGAGACGACGAGAAGCAGCAGCAGACCATATTACATAGACAGGAAGATGCGGGAGGGGAGAGGCAGGAAGACCAATCCATGGTAGTTCACAGCTGGCCCAGCATTCAGGAGTTTTTCGAGAGGTGGTTTCTAATATTTTTTCTGCGATGCGACGCGATGCGATGCGAGGTTTTAAGCCATAACCGGGAGTTCCGACCTTGGGAGGCCGGGACGCGTGGGGATGGATGATACCAAGTTTTCGAGTGTACAGTTATAAGCTCAATACTACCTCCTTTTTTGCGACGACCACAGTCTTTTTGGGCGGGTGTGGCTTTACAGAGAATAGATTTTAGACCTTTTGGGATACATTGTATTTTTTAGTCATATTCCAATTCTTTATAGAGTTGGTTGGGAATCGCCCAAGAGGTGAGAGATGCTTTGTCTAATCTACCTCCTTACCTGATTTATTTTTGCGTGTCTGGGTCGTGTAAGTAAGTATAAAGAGGAAAAGAAAAAAAAAGTAAGTGGCTATTCTATTTCCTATAGCCAACCAGCCAACCCTCGAGTGGCCTCGTGCGAGTTTCAATCATGGAAATGCGAATGAATCCGACTCCGCACGAGTACATTCTAATTCCGTCGCAAAATATAAGAATAGAAGAGAGAATCACCAGCCCACCGGGTGCCCTCCGGCTATCGATCCCTACCCAGGCGCTCCTCCCTATCCTCTATCAGCTCGTACGCGGGCCGGAAGTGCTGCCCGTCCACCCTGTGCGTCTTGTCATCCTCCTTCAGCGCCGGGTTCGGGTGCGTGTCGTCGGTGCCGCCCAGCGACGTGTATCCCATGTCGTAGAGGGGGCAGTACCGGATGTCCAGGGCTCGTATGAACTATGCGTATCGAGTCAGAGCGAATATTCTTTTCTCCGACCATGACGTCGGAAGAAAAAAAAAAGAAAAAACAGGGGGAAAGGAAAAGACTTACACCCCACACCTCCCGGTAGTGCCAGTCGATCACGGGGTGCACCCGCATGAAGCGCGGCCACCCGGCGTCCGTCTCGTCGAAGAAGGTCAGGTCGGCGCCGTGCGGGTCGGTGCGCCGGGTGCCGACGAACACGGCCTTGACGTTGGGTCGTTCTTTTAGGTACTCCGTCAGCGCGGGCTTCATGGCCAGCCCCGACGTCGTCAGGTCCAGGTGGTAGACGGCCGTCGTCTCGGCTACGAAGTCGTCGACCTCGGCGAATGGGAGCGTCGGCCGGATGTACAGCGCCTGCAGCTGGTTCGGGAAGGGCGGGGGCTCGGATGACGACGCAGAGGAGGAGGGTGGTTGTTGGAGGGGCGGCGAGGTTTGCGTGGTGGATGTGGAAGAGGAGGAGGAGGTTTGTAGACACGCCGATGACGGCAGGGAGGCGAGGATTAGGATCAGTAGGACCAGACAGTCCTTGCCGCCGTTATACGATAGCGAGAGTTCATCGGGCCTGCTCGAAATTGTCGTCAGCTTCTCTTCTCAGAATTGACCGCATGTGTTTGCGATTTTCCCAGCCGAAGTCAGACGGGACGGCGAAATAAGATGACGCACCTGTACCGCCGCAGCGCCTCGTCGATGACGCCGCGCGCGATGATGATCTGGTTCTTGACGGACTTGAGGAGCTCGTCGTCTGTCGGCGTGTCGAGGAAGACGTCTACTTTGGCCTTCAAGTTGCGACACAGAGTCTCGAGCTCGTTCGGCGCTGCGCCGTTGGTTCGGGACGGGGCCGAGCCGTTTTGGAGTCCTGCCATGGTTCTCCTAGGACGTCTATTACGTAGCTTTCGTCTCGATCCAGCTCTACTCTAAATCTAGTTTATCGCAAGATTGTTTCGGCGCCTTTTTGTTTCGTCCCTTAAGGCTGAGAGTCGGTGGGGGAGGCTGTGATGTGCTTCATGGGACGCTTGCCATGCTCTACCTCGAGGAACGGGTGTCGCTGTCGTCGCTGCGGGCTCGGGATGACATGGATCGAAGTACAGATTTATCGACCGATGGGCTTATGAGTAAGATGGGTCTTAGCATCGACTACCGGGCGCGTTTGTGGTCGACCCCGTCAGAAGCTCAGTTGTTGACTACAGATACGACGTTGGCTTCATCGCCTTACAGTAAGATTCCAGAATATTATGGAGCTTATTACCCATTCTACATGCATAAAGGAGGGGTGGAGGGGTGGAGGGGCCGAGGGGCGTAGAAGAAGTGGAAGCAGGGGGTATACTACTGTACCTGTGTACCTAGAGCCCGCTGGGTTCTAGGTACCTAACCTAGTCCCTCCCCGTCTCTCCCATCTTCATCGGACCCTTTGTTACCTCCTTTTATCGATAGCTGTGCAACCAAGGTCCCAAAAAGCTCGTGATAGAGCTCGTGGAAATGACTCGAAATGATAGATCGATGAAACCATGGTAAGCCAAGCATCTAGCTACCTCCTTGTATCGGGTAACGTTAATCTAGCCCAGACGCCATCGTGGGATACACCTTGGACCGTTACGGAAGCTTCCTCGACGCCTTATGCATGTGTGTCCTCTTACATACCTACCTAGATTGCCCTTGGTCCCTTGGTCCCTTGGTCCACTTTGTCAGTGTGTCTATATGTACGAACCTATATGTAGGAACTGTCGCATTACGTATCTCACTTCAGTTCTCCCGCAAGTTTTTATTGGGCAATTGCATCATATGGTATATTAAACGACCCTTGACCACAACCTCACTCCTCCAGGAGGCCTGCCGCCAAAGCCTCGTAATCCTCCAGGGTATTCGGTGCCTCAGTAACTTCAATCACCTTCCCTCTGCCCTTTCTACTCTTAGCCTTCTCTCTTTCGTCCTCGGAATCGTCCTGGAACCATTTCTTTGCCTTCTTCGGAGGCCTCTCGTCTTCCTCTGCTTCGCTCTCTCTTTCTTCCCCTGCTATCGGCAGAGAGGCCAGGAGCGCCAAGGGGTCTTCTTCTCCATCGTCGGCCACTGAGAGTCTGGGCATGTTACCTAGCCCCTCGTCATTTTCCATCGCTTCCCGAGCTTTCCGTTTTTCCTTCTTTTCCCGACGTCTGTCTTTGGCAAGTTGCTTGTCGCTCATATCAGCCTCCTTAACCTTGACGGCCTCGCTCTCGACGAATTTCTGTCGCTGAGCCTCTGCCGATCCATCCTGCTGGAAGTCTTCCTCGCCAATGATTCTGTAAGGATGGTGCGCGACACCGTCGTCATCGAAGACTACCTTGTCACCCTTGCCCTTGAACTTCAGCATCTTCTTCTTCGACTTGAGCATCTTCTCTCTGCGCTTCGAATCCACGACGAACGGCTCTTCGCCGCCAAGCCCCGTGATTATCTTCTTAGCACCTGAAACCAACCCGTTGCCATCTAGGTCGTCGCCTTCGAGAACTCGTTTCACCGAAAGGAAATCCCCATCGTCATCCTCTTCGTCATTTGCGTCTTGCTCTTCGTCACCAAGTAGTTTAGTATAATGACTCGTAAGTACGTCCTGGTTCGTCCTTTCGAACATGCGATCGTATTTCGTCCTGACTTCTCCCTTCTTCTTTCGCCTTTTCCCGTTCTCGTCAAAGTCCGATTCGGAGTCGCTAGAGAGTCCGGCGCGAGGCGCATTCTTTATCTTCTTGATATCCTCACCCTTCTGGAATTTGATCTGCGGTGCACCGGGGAGTCCCAAACTGGCAGCATATTCATCCAGATCCAGCTTCTTCAGGTTGAAGATTTCTTTGTCCTTTTGTAAGTGAATAGAACGGGTATAACTGATGAACGCCTTTTGGCCAAGGTATTTGAGATCCGGGTTCTTGAAGCACATGTCCTGGATTTGGTTTTTGATATTCTGCTTCTTCTTTTCTCTCACGTTGACTTTGTGTATTGGTACTTTTCGCTGCTCTAATCGTTTGAGCATGCCTTCTTCCTCACTCGGATCCAGGAATAGAACAGCCTTCCCGTCCCTCTCGTAGCGTGCTGTCCGCCCAACTCGGTGGATGTAGGTATCAGTATCCTCGGGGCAGTCCATCTGCACCACCCAGTCTACAGCGGGGAAATCCACACCACGGGCGACCACGTCGGTAGCGAAGAGACATGTATATTTGGCCGCAGAAAATCTCGACGTAATCTCCAAGCGAGCTGTCTGTTTCTGCCGTCCGTGTAGATGTAGCAGGGGGATACCAGGTTGCAGGTGACGAAAGCTCTCGTATACAAAGCGGACCTGCTTCCCCGATGACAGGAATACTATCATCTTGGTCTTTAGATTAGCCTTGATAAAACCGTATAGAGTCTCCATCTTTTCTGCTAGCGGTGTGATGAGGTAGTGTTGCGTCAGTGTAGTCGGGGTCGCCGCCGCCGCGGCTTCGTGGACGGCTACGTATTCGGGATCCTTCAAGCTTAGCCTAGCTAGGTCCGAGACTTTTTTGCTCTGCGTAGCACTGAAAAGCATCGTCTGTCGTGATTGAGGGAGATGTTCGACAAGAGCGTCCACAGCTGATTGGAATCCCATGTCCATTATTCGATCGGCCTCGTCTAGGACTAAAATCTGCAAATTGTCGACGTCGATCCCGGCAGTCTGGTCCAGGTGCTGCAGCATCCGACCCGGGGTACACACTAGTATATTCATCCTACCCAATCGTTCTGCTTCCTCGCGCAAGCTCTTGCCTCCAATGACCAGGCCAGCAGAGAAAGTGTGGTATCTTCCAATTTTGCGCAATACCTCAAAGATCTGTACAGCGAGTTCGCGCGTGGGCGAAATAATCATCGCACCTAGTCCATCGTATTCGGTCCATTGCGCACGGTATAGCTTCTCGAGGACGGGAACAAGGAATGCGAGGGTCTTGCCAGAGCCAGTCTTGGCTGCGCCGAGGATATCGCGGCCTTTCAGACCGAGGGGAATGGCTTGCGCCTGTACATCGGTCAGGTTTTGGAAATGGGACGATTCCAGACCAGAAGCTGTGGGTTGCGAGAGAGGTAATGTCGAGAATTTAGCGGTAGCTTCTGACTTGAGATCCTAAGAAAAGTCTTGTTAACCCCGTACAGATACTCCTCCTAGTCCGTGTACGACTTACAAACTCGTCAACGGCCTTTTGCAGTTTCTCGAGATCTTCCTGGTTTCTTTTCCTCTTGAGCGGCTTCGATTTTTCCTTTGGTTTTTGTTTCTTTTGCGGTGTACGCGCACCGGAAGCCGTACGAGCAGCAGGCATTTTGCTGTTCTGTTGCCGTAAATTGATGATGGGATTAGATGCGGGTTGAATACGCCATGTAAAAAAAAATTGGATGGATTGGACTTGGTGGGGATTCTGCCGAAATGCGATAACGCGGCTACGATAAATGCTGACCGCCTTGAGCCCAAGTGGGTCCAGCTCAATTTAGCGCCATGCGGCACATGCCCAGGGCGACGACGCAGCGACGGTGTCTTTTACGATGAAGGCCAGTGGAGCGAGCCTAAGAACAAAAAACCGGAGGAGAAGCCCACCTTATTTCCCAAGATATACCTATACCTAGCCATTCCCCAGAGCTAAAGGCCGGGCGTGAAATTCTTCAATCTTGTGCTACATACTTTATCTAAGAGAAGTCCACCATGCCTCCTCCTTAGGTGCCTGGTATATACGGTACCTATAAGGTATAGTAGTTATAATATCCGGTTATCCACATAGTACCAACTATAAGGTTAGCTTGTCGGAGGTCTTGGCGGATACATTGCATCTTGAGCAAGGCGGTTGTCTTCAAACTTTAGGTTTCTTACTAGGAATGAGATGAAGGGGTTCTGATTTCTGTCCCTATTATCTTGAATAAGAGCTTCCGCGTCCTCGGCAAACGCACCCCTATCGGTCTGCTTCGGTGGAGGCTCGCTTCGCCATGCTTCGAAGATCTTGTACTCCTTATACCCACAGCATTCACTGCTGTCACTCAGCTTATCTTCGAAAAGAACGCTATTTCGTAGTCGCCACTGCACTGTGTCATCATCCTGAGTCTCTGTCGTCCACAGTCGAAGCGGTTTAGATTTATTTCGTCTTTCAGCCATCGCAAAACGGACCGTGAAGTGAACTAGACGAAGATCATGGTCCTGGCCATGAGTTCGTAAGTAGTCTCCCCGAAGTTTTAGCCCCGAAAGCCACCAGTACCATGATGGTTTCGTTATTCGGCCTGTTAGGTGTTAGCATTTCAAAGAAAGTGATAAAGACAATGGAAGCCAAATTGAGGTAGGTACTCACCTGAGTTTGGCATGTCAGATAAAACTGCCGTCTCCTTGATTTGGCCAAAAAATTCGTTGATGCGAAAATCCCATTCTAGAAACCTATGTTTGAGGTGTTTCACGACCTCCGTTTCGTTGAATTTTGCCTTGGTGCTCGCTTGTAGTTGTCCAATGGTCCATACAAGTGCTATTGCTCCCAGAACTGGGTCTCCATTCCCACCAACATCGGCATGTGATCCCAGGAACCAGCATTGCTTAGCATGGGTCGATTCTTGCTCCTTGGAATCCCATATACATGGCTTAAACTGCGCCCTGCTTTCATCGAGCGCCAAAACTTGGAAAGCATTCTCAACAGCTTCTGGTATTTCCTTTCCGACAAAAGCCAGAGGTCTTGGCCAAGGGGTCGGGAATCCAAGAGCACTGACTGTATCCCAGACAACACAAGCCTTGATTCTCACTCTATGCAGTAGCCCATGGCTGCGAAAGTTTTCAACGTAATAGTCTAGTTTCTTTCCGACCAGGCTTCTTTCGCCGCCTCCTATACGTCTGAAACCCTGATGTTTCCATAATGTGAACAACCCACGTAAGTAATACAGGTGTTGTCTTTTGAATAATCCAGTCTGGCTTATGAATGAAGCAAGGCATTGAACGGCGAAAGCCCCACGAGAGAATCCAATAAGATATATTTCATCTGTCTTGTCATCTTCCGTCGGAGTGAAGTTGTAGTTGTGCGAGAGAAAGCTATAAGCATTCTTAATCTTGACCGATATACCTATCAAGCATTAACCCCCAGATAAATATCACAGAGAAAGTTGGATTTGTTCACCTCTCCCAGTTGCTCCATCAATAACTCTCGCAGGAACAGTAGTCGCGTTGCCGACTCCGTTATCATAGTAGACGATTTGTAAGTAGTTGTCATCAGATACGCCCTCAAGACACCGGGCGAGCGTAGCAACGTTCGTTAAAGGGCGCTTGTTGTTAACACCGTCCTGCCAGGTACCATCGCAAAATATGAACAGCCGTTTTTGTACTTGGTCATCGCGATTCACAGTTTCCTGATCTGGAATTTGAGGGATACTGGCCATCTGTCGGTATCAAGGCGCTTAGGCACCTGAAAGTGATCCCAGCTTCAATGATTTGTGTAATTGCCTTCTATGCTGATATCTACCTCCTAGGATGTTCATGAGGTGATAATCCACATGGAAGTTGGATGGGATGGGGGAGGGATGAGATTGCAGCTGATAATGACGCCAGGTGGCGCACCGGTGATGCATATCGTAGAACTTCCAATGAATAGTGGACAACTCAATCGTTTCATGACCACCAATAACGCCTAGCCACTGGTCACCACTTGACGTGCAGCGCATATACCTACCCCAGGAGTATTTACCCCGTGGCAACACGAAGAAGGCCACAAATAAAAAAATTGCCTCAACCCCGAGATATGCCACACAAATGCACCTTTTGGGGAAAGAATTGACGCGTAATAAAGACAGCATAGATTCAACCTACCCTCAGTAGCACCCAGTGCATTTCGTTACTACGTTTTATTCATCCATTTGGGATTTCAGGCCGCCCTTTACCCCTTAATAATAACCCATTGACAATATAGTTGGCTATGACTTATCTACGAAGGACTCCGGCAGAATGAAAGTAAGGAGAACACCGTAATGAGCATCGAGACCAGCTTCTGGAGAAGCTAGCATCTTACTAAGTTAGGTTCTTTAGAAGGTTCCCCGGTGAGGGTCAGCTTGGATCAAACGTAGAGCCTGCATACCGTACGCATAAGCCACACTACCTAAATAGTAAAAGTCTTCGCAAAAATAAAGCTGCCTAGGGGTCATCCCTCCTTAGAGCCTCGCTATATAATGCCAGTCCTTCCCCAGTATTTATCTTTTGGAAATTTAAATTATTTCCGCACAGCCTCAGTATCTAGCCCTATCTACAAGTAAATCGCCAACTCCTAGATGGCAGCTCTCCTGACTAGCCTTTTCGGCATTGTTCCTCGTATGTGCGCATGGATTTATAGAACAATAAGCGTCCCAGCTAGTAACCAACCCGAAGGTCAGGATAATGACGACAAACAAAGGCATCTGGACCCTATGGAGGGTTTGTGGCCCGACAAGCTCAGCACTGACATGTTCAACGCTCATCTCGAGAGATATCCCGGTTACATTCGTGATGTATACCAGCATGCTGAAAAGGAGCGTTTTGAGAACATCCCGGCAAAGCTTAAAAACCGACATAAGCCATTCATTACCAGGGAGGAGTTGAAGTATATGGACAAATGGATACAGTATGTCTCTCTTGGTGTCCTTCTCTAACAGACTTATATGGGAGTTAATTTTTAAAACCCTGTCCAGGAAACGTGGCACTCCTCTTGACAGAAACGTGCACGTGGCCAATGCGAAGCTCATTAACAGAAACAAGAACAATACAGTCCAGGAGGTTACCGGAGATGCTTTCGTGGACTATAAAGAAAATAAAGATATCGACAGGGCTTTCGGAATTCTACGGAAACTACGAGGCGTTGGTCCTGCGAGAGCGTCTCTTTTGCTCTCGCTAGCATACCCCGACACGGTGCCCTTCTTTTCTAGACCCTTGTATCGATGGATCTGTCGGAGTAGTGAGGACATCTGGGGCCCGGAGTTCCAATGGACAACCGAAAAGTATACTAAAATACTTCAGGAAATCAAGGTATTGAAAGATAAACACTCAACGAGGGACCATCAGGTCAGTGCCGTTGATGTGGAGAAGGTAGTGTTTGTGCTGGAGTATGAGAGGATTTTCAGAGGTAATTGATTCTAGCTTAATTCAACGTCTGCCATTTCACTACTAATACCAACTACCGGCATTTATAGATCTCAAAGTTGAAAAAATTAAGGAACCACCTGACAAAGATAATTCTATTTGCGGCAAAGGGACAGCATTTGTATACAAAGTGAAGAGAGAAGGACTGGATGGAGGAGATGGTAGTGTTGCTTTGAAAGCAATATACAAGGGCCCGGAATTTCCGAATAAGAGGAGAACAGTCCTAGCAGAAATATCGTCTTCAAGTCTACTAGCAAAGGTATGTTTCTTAGATTCTCAAGACACATCTTACTAGAAAAGGTATCTAAGTTGTTTAGAAAAGCCGAGACCATTTCGTTGAGTTCATTGGATGGAACGAAGAACGCCATCATCTATTTATTGCAATGGAGTATATTGAACTTGGTGACTTGGAACATAACCTCAAGGACCGTCTCTGGAAAGAGATGGACATAAGGGAAACGACAAAACAATTATTGAATGGTCTAAAGATAATGCACGACAATGGCATTATCCACCGAGATCTCAAGCCCCAGGTAATGTCATATCTCTCATACAACCCTCTGATTGAAGATGACTTACTAACGGAGCCCCAGAATATCCTTGTCGTCTGTAACTCGCCAGGCAACGTTAAGGTCAAGATCACAGATTTCGGGACTTCGAAGCGACTCTCTAACAGAGAAACTACGTATGCAGTGACCACCAAGATCGGCACTGGAGGCTACAAAGCTCCAGAAGTGGTGAAACGTAGGGCTGACGAGGTCGACAACAGCAAAGAACCGAATATCGATGAGCGGTGGTTCTATACTTATAAGGTCGACATCTGGTCTCTTGGTTGTATCATATACAAAATGGCCATGGGAGATCGCTTGTTCACCAGTGACGATGAAGTCAACATTAGGTACCCACAAGTCAAGCAACGTTTAGGAAAAAGGGTAAAAAAAATAAAAAAAACACTGATGAAAGATTCCAAATGTATAGGAGAGGAAGGAGCCGAGTTTGTGCAGAAATTGATGGCCATTAATGAGGAGAATCGGCCTGATGTAAACCAGGCTTTGAAAGACTTTGATAGATGGGAGATAATTGAAGAACTTTAGTTAAGGAACGGCTTACAAGACTTAGCATAGTCTACAAGTAACAATTTACCTATAGGTACGTATGTATATAACAGGTATATAAGGTAGTTGGGTTGATCGAATGTTGCGTTTGATTAAAGATACCTCATCCCTTATCTCCTTATCCAGATAAAATGTCTTATCGGATAACTAGGTACCTAGCTACCCAAATCCCAGTGGGTCCAGCTTAATTCAGCACGCTATTACACGCTATCAACCCAACTGTAATCAACATTTACTCATCTTAGATCTCCAGTCTAGCAAATCCCAAGCACTTATGAGAAGTTGGCCGACAAACATTCTTTTTTTTTTTTTGCTACATGTTGTATGTTATAGGTTACCTAGCTACCTAGCTAGAAATATCTACCGGAACTGACGCATGCATCGTGCCGTGCTCGGTCATACAAGAGGCTGAAAAATGATAACCACCATACAAGAACTACCTACATACACTCCTAACCCCAACTCATCAAGGTGGTTGAAATCATCACTACCCGTATATACCTAATCGTTACATCAATAAAACAGATCATAGTCTGGCCTTTTCCAGCTCGGCCTTAGCTTCCTCGGCAATCAGCTCAGCAGCTCTTTCGGCTACGCCCAACACCGTCAACATGGGGTTGATGGTAGGAATCGTCGGGAATACTCCCGCATCCACAATGCGCAAGTTCTTCAGCCCCTTCACCTTCAGGTCCGCGTCAACCACGGCCATCTCATCTTTGCTCGTGTCGCCCATCTTGGTCGTTCCGCACGGGTGGTACACCGTGTGCGCCGCTTTCCGCGCGTAGTAGCTGAGGTCCTCGTCTGACTGAACCTTCGGCCCAGGTGCAATCTCCTCTTTGATCCAGTCTTTGAACGGCGCTTGTTCCGCCACCTTGCGCGCTGCTCGCATGCCGAATACTAATGTAGCAGCATCATACCCTTCCGGGTCCGTGAAGTACCGGAAATCAAGCGCCGGCTTGACCTGGGGATCCGCTGAGGTAAGATATAACCGGCCTCGAGATCTCGGTCGCGGGATGTTCGGGGTCATACAGAAGGCGTAGCCGTCTGGAATATCCGGATATCCTAGTCGGAGCGTGTTAAGCGTGAACGGAATCTGATAGCAGTGCATCATGACGTCGGCGATATCTCCATCAGAGAGCCCCATGGGATTGGCGGCCGACTTCTTAGCTCCAGCACCAGGCGCCTCGCGACGCAAGAAAATTCCTGCGTCGGAGTCCATCGTCGTCTGGTTTGGCGGGACGGGCTTCTTTAGCTCCCACATGATAATGCTCTCGGGATGATCTTGGAGGTTCTCTCCGACACCTGCAATATCGCAGACGACGGGGATACCCAAATCTAACAGTTGTTTCTTAGGTCCAAGTCCGGACAACAGCATTAGGCGAGGGGTGTCCACAGCTCCAGCGCTCAGGATTATCTCGGACTTGGCCTTGATGCTGCGCAGTGAACCATCTTTCAGCGCTATGCTGATGCTGTCAACGACATCGCCGCTGACATTGATTTTCGATACCCATGCGTCCGTCAAGATAGTCAGGTTGGGCCGCTTCTCCTCGCCTCTCAGTATCGGATGAATGTACGCGACGGATGCACTAGACCGTCTGCCATTATCCGGGTTGTAGCTCACGGAGAAGAACCCGACGCTGGGCTTCAGCGACCCATTTGCTGATATATGCTTGTTGAAGTCATCGATGACGGGTATGTCAAGCGCTGAGCTGCACGAATCCACCCAGTCCTTGCATAGTTGGTTGCGATGTCTGGCGTGGACCGGCTGGATGGTGTTCTTCAGCTTATCCAGAGCTTTCATGAATACGGGAAACGTCCATCCACGCCCCCCCAGCGACTGCCAGATATCCATGTCATATTGAAACGGTCGGAAGGAGATCAAGGTATTGTGCGAAGAACAGCCTCCCAAAACCTTGGCTCGTGAGTGTCTGATATAAGAATTGCCTGTGGATTATGGTCAGTAAAGGGGCCAGTTTAATTCGGGATGACACGACTTACCCATAGGCTGTTCGGTGGTACCGTAATCATAATCGAGCTCGCCGCCAAGCAAGGTCAACCATTGCTTGAGATCGAGGACTCGGTCGTCCATAAAATCACTAGGACCGGCCTCGATGAGAAGGACATTTTTGTGCGGAAGATACTCCGCCAGCCTTGCAGCAACGACGCAGCCGGCCGTACCTCCACCGACGATTACATAGTCGTACTTATCAGAATCTGACACGGGGAGCTGGGCGGTAGTCATATTTTCCAACAGCTGATTTACGCAAGATGATTTCCTAACCAGCAAAAATACGTTATAATCGAAAATCCAGGTCTTATGATTTTTCAACTCCGACTACGCAGCCAAGTGGCAGTCTGGGTCTATTAATGTGTCAATGTTTCGGCGCGTTCGAGTTAGCAAACCTGCCAAGCCGGATCGGGAATCGGTCGAGCGCTGCACACTTTTAAAGCATGGGGCCCTTATCGTCCGTTATTGGCTCGTAGTTGTACGAGAGCTTCCCAGATCCCCCGCGCAGGGCGGTGAATGGCCTGACTCGTAGTCGACCAGATATGCGTATGCGGGCGTGGGGAGGACAGAACTCGACAGGTCTATCTGGCTGCTTGGGTGATGTTAGGTGGCTGGGCCAGTCCGAAGTTGGCAAAGATAACCTAAGGTACCTTGCTAATGCATCTCGATAGCCCTGGATACCTAGCCTGTTCTATCTTGAGTACCTAGGTATGTATACAGGTATGTCAGCGCTGATGTATGTAGGTATGTATTTTACCTCACGGCTGCCACCCCTTGGATCCTTATCTCGATATAAGACAAATCTTCTTCTCCATATCAAAACGCGCAACACACGCTAGCTACCCCCCCAAAACAGTCAAGCTGCCGTCAGCCCGAAGGACCTCCGAAGTCCACTAGAGAACTTTGCGAGTTACCGGCATTAGAAGCTAGCCAGCTAACTCGAGATCCAACCTACCAATCGGGCGGCTTCTCAGCGGGGCTGGCGGGGTCCAGCTCGAGAGATCTGAGACAAGAGCCGCAGAGTGTCAACAGCGCGCTTCTCCGCTTTCCAAGTTAGATGACGTGAAACGGTGAACGGTGATCCCTCCTTATCCGGCCCGATCTAGAAAGATTCTTCGAGTGCTGCTATCGCTATTAGTAACATCAACATCAACTTGGTGAAATCGTATCAGTAAATCATAACAGGGATTATCCCGCTACCTAATATTTGACGATAGGTTCAATAATCAATACTACTCCAAACCTCGCACTAGCTCTCCGGCTTTGCTGCCGGCCCATTCCTATCTTCACATCCCAGTTGAAAACGTACGACGCACTAGGCTAAGTGACAATAGCATTGGAATCTTGTAGTAAACAAAAACCAACGGCTCATCACTCTCTCTTATTGCCGAGGTCCACATCGCGATCGTATCATATCGGCACGAACAGACACTTAGTCTCGACATCATGGCGTTCAAGGATGTAGATAGATACACTTTCTACGCAGGAAAGCCGCAATCTACTGAAGTGACATCCGGCCACTTTGAATCCTTCGACCCGTCGAACGGTGAGTCGATATGCAAGATATACAACTCGTCGCCTAAATCAATCGACGCCGCAATCCAATCAGCCCAGTCAGCATTCCCGTCGTGGTCTAGCACACCACCGGCAGAACGAGCACGAATACTACAGAAGGCAGTCGCTCTTTTACGTCAAAACAACGATGCTCTCGCACGCATCGAGACTCTCGACACCGGGAAACCGTTCTCGGAGACGTCGACGGTAGATATCGTCACCGGGGCGGATGTTCTCGAGTACTTCGCCAACCTAGTAGGTAGCGGTGGGTTGAATGGCGAGTCCATGCGCCTCCGGTCCTCCGCCATGGTCTACACGTCCAAGGAGCCCTTGGGGGTGTGCGCCGGCATAGGCGCCTGGAACTATCCGATCCAGATCGCGCTGTGGAAGTCGGCGCCGTGCCTGGCGGCCGGGAACTGCATGGTGTATAAGCCGAGCGAGTTCACGCCGCTGCACGGAGAGTACCTGGCAGGCCTCTACCGCGAGGCCGGCGTCCCGGACGGCGTCTTCAACGTCGTGTACGGCGCCGGCGACGTCGGCGCCTACCTGACGAAGCACCCCGCCATCGCGAAGGTCAGCTTCACGGGCCAGGTCAGCACGGGCAAGAAGGTGGCCGGCGCCGCGGCCGGGGAGATGAAGTACGTGACGATGGAGCTCGGCGGCAAGAGCCCGCTCGTGGTGCTGCCGGACGCCGACGTCGACCAGGCGGTCGACGTGGCGATGATGGCGAACTTCTACAGCACGGGCCAGGTGTGCACGAACGGCACGCGGGTGTTCGTGCCGCGGGCCCTGAAGCCGTCGTTCGAGCGCGCCCTCGTCGCCAAGATGCAGTACGTGCGCGCGGGCGACCTCTTCAGCCCCGCGACCAACTTCGGGCCGCTGAGCAGCAAGGTGCACCGGGAAAAGGTGCTGGCGTACGTGAAGCGGGGCGTCGAGTCCGACAAGGCGACGCTGCTGTGGGGCGGGCCGGAGCCCCCGGCCGACCTCCCGGCGGCCCTGCAGGGCGGCAACTGGGTGCGGCCGACGGTGTTCACGGACTGCACGGACGGCATGGCGATCGTCCGGGACGAGATCTTCGGGCCCGTCATGGCGATCCTGGCGTACGACACGCTCGACGAGGCCGTGGACCGCGCCAACGCGACGGACCTGGGCCTCGCGGCGGGCGTCGTCGGGCGCGACGTCGATACCTGCCACACGGTGGTCGCGCGCCTGCAGGCCGGCATCACGTGGATCAACACCTGGGGCGAGAGCCCGGCCGAGATGGCGGTGGGCGGCTGGAAGCAGAGCGGCTTGGGCGTGGAGAACGGGCGCAGGGGCCTCGAGGCTTGGGTCAGGAATAAGAGCACGCTCGTTGAGATGGGCGGGAGCGCGCCGACGGTGTTTTCGAAGCTGTGAGGGGGTGGGGGTAGTTAGCATGAGATGTACGGGATGGATGGGATGTAAAATTTGGTTTTGCTCCTTGAGCAGAGGGAAAGGCTCAGCGCAGCTCAGCTAGCTTCAAAAGGAGAGGAGAGAAAAGGTGTATATCTAAATCGTACATTATGGAGCTTGGGGTACTGTCGCCTCGCCTTGTGAGGATATCGTCGAACTGCCTACCTACCTGGTACGCCCATTTCTGTGACTGGTGTGTTAGTACTGGAGCCACCAATATCCAATCTACTACATACTGGCAAATCTATAACTCCACCTACCTTGCCCTCCAGACCATTGAGATGCTCCGCCGCTGCTCTCGAGCGCGTGCTTGCCGATTGAATCTAGACCGCATAGTTTGCAGGGTGGAGCATCACGTATTATAAGTCCGTTTACCACGGGATCCATCACCTGACATCCATCTAGCCATACTGAAGTAACGCTGGCCCGACTAGCTCATCGGTAGAGCGCCTCACTAGTATCCCCTTTCGAAGGAAAGATACATCCAAATGAGGAGGCAACAGGTTCGATTCCTGTGTTGGGCATTCTTTCATTCATTCTTTTTTCGCCTTCATTTTTGTCTCGCCTAGTAACTCAGTCCTGCAATCAAACATACATCTGGCTGTTTGGTATTTCTTCATGGGGCATATCAAACAAGGTCAAATTGAAGATGCCAAGCCAAGCCGAATGGAAGAAGGGCGGATATTATTGTAGTGTTTTAAAATTATACACGCAGCGCAATTCGATTGGTCACTAAAAGACCTGTGAGAGATATGTTAGGTAAGATTCTAGTACCATTTCCTTAAAACGGCCTGGACCATGGGGTTAACTGGGAATATTTACATGGGATAATCTGGGCGTCAGCGTCGGTCCGAATTGGAGCTCATCTCAAGGTGAGTAGGTCGGTATATAAAGACGAAGATAGTAAGACATGGCACGATTATAGCGATGACCCTCACGAATCAGCAATGGCAATGGCATCCCACACCACGAAGCAGTGGATCCTAGCTGCGAAGCCCACCGGCGCTCCGGTTCTTTCCGGGCCCGATGCGACCTTCGAGCTGCAGACCGCCACGCTGCCGCCGCTAGGGGCCGGCCAGATCCTATGCAAGGTACGGTACTTCTCCAACGACACCGGCCAGCGCAACTTCATCCAGAGCACGGTCGCCCCCGGCCGCCTCTACGTGCCCGCCGTGCCCGTGGGCCAGCCCATGCGCTCCGGCATCCTCGCCGAGGTCCTCGAGTCCGCGGCGCCCGCCTTCCAGCCGGGTGACCTGGTCATGGATTTCCATCTCGGCACGTGGAGCGAGCTCGTCGTCCTCGACGCCGCGACCTCCCAGCCCCTGGCCCCGCTCCCCAACGGCCTGCCGCTCACACACTACCTCGGTGCCTTTGGCGCGTCCGGGTTGGCCGCGTACACCGGCCTGGTGTACGCCGGAGGCGTCAAGGCTGGGGATACGGTCGTGGTGTCGGCGGCGGCCGGCGCGACCGGGTCCATGGCCGTGCAGATCGCGAAGAAGCTGCTGGGCGCGAAGCGCGTGGTGGGCATAGCCGGGTCCGACGAGAAGTGCGCGTGGATCGTGGAGCAGCTGGGCGCGGACGCGTGCGTCAACTACAAGAGCGCGACGTTCGAGGAGGAGCTAAAAGCTGCGACGTCCGATGAGGTGGATGTGTATTTCGACAACGTGGGCGGGGCCGTGCTGGACGCGATGCTGACGCGCATGAAGCGGCACGGGACAGTAGCTGTGTCTGGCGCGGTTAGCTCGTATAATTCGGCGGAGGCTATGGCGCTGCGGAACTGGTTCGAGGTTGTGGCGATGCGCATCACGGTCCGCGGGTTTATCATGCTGGACTACCTGGACAAGGCGCCGGATATCCTGAAGGAGCTGATCGGTGCTGCGGCGGATGGCCGTATCAAGCTGCAGGACGGCGAGACGGTGGTGGAGGCCCGCATCGAGGAGCAGCCTGGGATATGGATGAGGCTGTTCAGTGGGGGGAACCAGGGGAAGTTACTTACGAAGCTGGTCGTTTAGAAAATGGAAATCCTCGTCTTCGTCTTCGTCTGCCTAGCGAGTGACTGACTCAGTCTAGAAAGATGCCGAAAGGGGGACTCTAAAGAGTCAACCGAGTAAAATATTAGATAGTCACACGATGTTTGCCGCAGCTCCTACACTTGTACATTTCACTTGGGATCTATCACAGGTGGTCATGTCTCAACTCATTCTACTTGAACACAACCTACTTCATAGGAGGCGCTCAGGAGGACTGGATTGGTTTGGTATCTTCGGACTGCATGCGGTACGATCCCTATATGCCTAATCTTCCCGTATAGGGATCCTTACACGTCGTGAACGACGTTCCTCTCAGTATTTGCGGTATCTTTCCATCGCTGCCTTGTAGGATGCCGTTTCCACGTAACGGGGTAGAGGGTTGGGGGTAGGAGGAGGCAGAGGTTTGCTAGCCACGACTTTCCTCTCCTTGGTCACCACAGGGCCCCAGAGTTCCTCGACGCGCAGATAGGCACTTTTCAGATCCCTCTGGCATCCTAGCAGCACATGTGCGTAATCCCACGCTGTCTTCGGTGCCCCACTCTTGCTTAGCTCTCGTTTCCCGTAGCGATGGAAGAGAGCGTAGAGATTGTTCGCGTGTTTCCCGCGCAAGCGTAGGTTCCAGATCGGGGCGCTGAGATGGCTGCGATGGAGGATGGACATGCCGTAGATCGTTCCAGGCAGTTCGGGGTTGTAGTGATCTGTAGTAGAAGTCGTGGGACCGGGGCGGTATTGGTGGGTTAGAGCTAGCTTCTCTGCGAACCTGTACATGGCGGTAGGGTCTTGAACGCATAGCATTTGAAGCACGGAGCTCTCTTGGGGGATGATGGGACTGCCAGGACCGTAAGCGATGATGCCGATAAGCTAGCGACAAGATCTATCGGAGTACTCTGCTTGTGATTCTTTGCCTTTGCTTGCCCCGAATGACGAACTGAGAGTTTTCGCGGCTGATTTCGCCTCTGGTGATTCATGGCTTCCCTGCTTTGGGGTATCTGGCTGGGAATTGCTTGTGGTGTATTTCGGGTGGTAGTTGGAATGTTTGTTCACCTCCCCCTTGTGCGACATATCTGATGGCTGTAGCTCGCGACAGTCGTCGGACTGGTCTTGGACATCTTCTGAGCTGGAGTCCATATTATCGTTGGAAAGTTCTGATTCTCACTTTTGGGTCTCATATATACTGCGAATAGTGCTCTGCCAAACAATGGTCGGTTTGATATGTGACCAGTGAATACTACAGCACGGTGGGCCAGTATTCGAGGAACTGGACCTAATATAAGATGGCGCAGAAAAGAAAGGGAAAGTTGATGTATCCTAGAAGATTCTCTTTGAAGTGCGTAGGTTATAAAAAGCATTACAAAAAGAGCAATCACTGTGAATGATTGCACGTGCGGATGTAAACACCTTGATATCTTAGGTACATGTAGAGACCTTAGGTAGATATTTGCCTGGGTGGATACATCTGCCTTTGGACCTTTGGAAACTGATATCTAAGCACGTGTTAAGCGATACCATTAGAAGCTGATACTGAAGATATCTTCATTTTTGTATTTTCCAGTAGCCCCTTTCTTGTTACACATACCTAGCTGTACCTATCCTACCTAACCTACATGGGATACCAAAGGAAATTCGTTTGACTACAGTTGTGAGTTCTCGGGTACTTGACGTATTTATTAGGTACCTACCTAGGTAGGTACTAGGTAGTTACCGAATATTAAAAAGGGGGTTGCCCGGCGACGTTAGAGTTTCGCTGTTTAACTCGTAGACGCGCCTTGTACAAGCGCATAAACAAGTTGAAAGGCACGTAACAGGTAGCTATAACAACGGCAGGGCCTTTAGCGCTAAGCGAAAGACGCACATTAAAAAATATTTCACTGCTGCGTGGATAAATAGCTTGGCCGCCCAAAACCACACTTTTACCGTCTTCAACTTCTCTTACTACTCACCTAACCTTCGCAACATTAACTATGTGGCTTTCCTCTCTTAACACATACATCATCCCAACCTCTACATCTCTACCTCTATTTCATACCATCTAATTCCGACACATCACGAGCCAGGACTCTCGGGCTCTTGGAGTCTAGTACCCTCAGGGGTTGTTAGAGTACAGTACCTTCGATCCTTGGTGTCAACCCTACAACTTAAATCGCGCACAACGCACAGCGTCTTAATTCAACAGACTTTCGGATTAATTGCAAACTTTAATCCTCCGTTTCGGAGTATTTCGTTTGTAATGCCACGAAAGGTTAGAGTCAACCACTGCCATTACTTGCTGTGGTCTGCTGTCCATTCTGCACAACAACACTTTTAATTTAACGTCAACTGCATATCACCTTTCCTCTTTCAATCCATTCATACCTTTGTGGCTTCGCCAGTTTGTTCTTGCGACAAGTGGGTGTTGGTTGTCACCGCCATGCCATTTCATAAGACACTTGCGAGGAACATCCTCGTCAACTTCATCGAATCGACAATCCTATTCAGCAATGGCTTCAGTACATTCGCTACTAGCAACACCGAAAATTCACTGATGAATCAGATGATAAAAGACATGTTACCTGTTCAAGGTTTTCTGGTGAGTACAAGTATAAGTGTGCCGAGGTGCTTTCATAGTCTAACGTTTCAGACGTTAAGTCTAACAGAGTAACGTTGATATATATTTATATTCCGAGGATGCCAGTTGAGAGTCGAGCGAAAGACTAGTAAGGAACCTAGGACGCTCGGGTTACTTTTGACAAGCCACACGGCACGGTTCGGTTTCCGACACTTGATGTCTGGGCCTACTATGACACCACGATCCCAACTGCCATCACTGTAAGACCCCAACACACGACAATGAGCAAACCTGACCACAAACTAACAAAAATAAGAGTTTTAATGAAGAGATTGGGAGTGGTGGGTTAGGATCGGAGAAAGGCAGACACCTGTTCTCATACTTCTTGATTTGCGCCAATCAGACAGAACGTCTGAGACAAAACGTCTGAGACAAAACGTCGATTGGAACTACGCTTTCAATACTACCCCTTTGGCGAGATACGACACATTCCAACTTTCTCAGGATCACCTACTATCTCGCCCAGCTTTCGACATTTCATTTGATAGATGGCAACAGTCTCTATGCAGAACACCACACTACCTACCACTCCTCTGACTTACCTCCTCGTCCGCCAACCCCTAACCCAATCCCTCCCAATACGGCATCAGCACAACCCCGTCAGTCTGTGACTGCGCCTACTGTTACAGCTACTTGCCAACCTTGACGGGATGCTCGTCTACCGCCTCTGCGCACTCTGTTGCTTTTTACCTCTTCGGATCCATGCTATCCTCGCTATCAGACCGTTCGATCTAGCATGGACTCCGTCTCAGAATACCACACGACTCGATCCAATCTGGACTCCGTTGAGGAGATAAGATCCGACTCCTCCAGCAGGAAGAGCAACAACTTCCCAGCTACCTTCCTCTTCGTGGTAAACGAAGTGTATGCAGCCCACCGCGCACCTGGGCGTGGATGAATCGTTTAACATCCTCTTAAGTCCAAGTCGGAGTCTGGACGCGAGATTGAAGGAAGAGTCTTCAAGTTCGACGACGGCGATGTCGAACTTATCCTAGAATACCACTGGCGACGCCTTTTCCCGGGACACGCCGAAAGGATCGTAAAGATGGGTTAATGTCATTTTGTCTTGGCCATTCGAATCAGCAGTGGTTAAGTCCGCCTCTACTTTACCTCCTTACCCACCAACTCTCATAGGGTCTCTTCCTTTTCGAGCGCTACCCGAAGAGGATTGGTGGCCTTCTGTTGGGCGCCCGGTACCTGGTAACCGATCCTGCAACATTATTTTAGCGCCACCAAGCATGGGGGAACTCATCGGCATCCTAAGCTTCCTATCCTCCACATTTGCTAGCACTGGCTTCCACATTCCGGCGCCCTGAAGCCAAGGACAAGACTACATCCAACGGTACCAGGCCCGATCTACCGGTGGCCTGGTTCGCGGAGATGTGAAGCCAGTGCTAGCAGAGACGCAAGTTTTGTCTCTCATTTTCTCTCAGCCCCGACATATCCGCTATGTCAGCGTCTAGCATTATGCCGCTCATCGGCAAACAAGAGAAGAGGAGACGGAAGACAAAATGGGAGACACGGTTCATCATGGTGCTTCTCCCGTTGATTTCCGAATTCGAGCATTGCATCAGCAAGGGGACCTGTTATGAGAATCGCCTCTGTAATAGGGTCATCTGGTGGAGGCGCATATGGTTTTGATTGTAGTATCTTGTCAGGAGAACTATTAATAGTGGCAATATTGAATGTGGTTTTTAATTTTTACTTCACAATATTAATCTCTAACTTGAGCTGTTAACTTTACACGTTTGGTTTATGTCACCGATGTTATCTAGGCCAACAAGACCATGACCATCTCGGTCAACAACACCAATGTGAACCCCGGCATTCCTAAGCATGCCTGGGCATTCGCAGAGATGAAGACTGTCCAGAAGGCGGGTGTCGCTATTTCCATGGGCCTGCGGGGCGGTTTTACCTACTTCAATGATAACTCGACCTTCGAAGCGTACTAGGGTGCCCTGCACGACACCTTGAAGAAGTACAAATTCGACGGCATCGACCTGGACATCGAGGATTACGGCGAGCAGCGACCGAACCCCATTACGCTGGAACCAGTAGTCCGACTCGTCCAGCGCCTGCGCAAGGACTTTGGGAAAGGCTTCGTCATCACACTAGCGCCCGTGTCGACGGCCATGTCGGGCAGCGGCAACATGAGCAAGTTCAGCTACACGGAGCTGGAGAAACGGTGCGGCGACGATATCTCGTGGTATAACGTGCAGTTCTACTATCTGCCCAACGAGCTCGAGTCTACTGACACGGTTGATGCTGCCATGAAGCACGGCTGGAAGCCCCAACGTATCGTCATCGGCATGGTCACCGAGCCTGACTTTGGCCAGGATGTCTTCGTCGAGCTGCCCAAGGTCGCCAAGACCCTGCACACTATCGTCGACAAGTATCCGGCTATTAGGGGTATCGACGGCTTTGACTACTATGACCAGAAGCCTGGTGGATA
Source organism: Hypoxylon cercidicola (assembly GCA_022578845.1). Classification (NCBI taxonomy): domain Eukaryota; kingdom Fungi; phylum Ascomycota; class Sordariomycetes; order Xylariales; family Hypoxylaceae; genus Hypoxylon; species Hypoxylon cercidicola. The sequence goes on along the minus strand of MU399503.1, from coordinate 838,081 downwards.
CCCGGCTCCTTGGGAATGGCCTCGTTGGGCAGCTCAGCAGATTGGCGTGGCCGGTAGTAGTAGTAGCGCGTCCCCTAGCTCTGGGGCATGGAGGCTTGTCTCCAAGGCCTAGAACCAGACGCTTATTTGTACTACTACGATGTATATTTAGATTGTATACCTCCCACCTGTAATGCGGCTATAATATATGGGCAAGAGCCAGCATGTCGAACACGCTTGGATAGGCTAGATACTACTTTAGATCCTATTAGCATGTTCTTGTTTGATTCGTCTCCTCACAATGCACTATAGAAGCGACTCGCCTATATTGGTGTCGACATGGATAGAGCTACAAAGAGACTTAACATCCATACGGCCGGTACGCTTGCTTCTGAACGGCGCCTTTATCCTGCCTGCCTGCTTGAGATCATCGAGATCCAATTTTCAATCAGGCGTCGCTGGAGATAGTTGAATATTGGGTACATCATGCCACTATTACTAGACTGGTTCGCAGAGCTGCCTTCTCTAGTCCGTTTCTCCTCCCCCTAAACTCTAATTCCACTGGATTATAGAGCCAGGGATTGATATATATCCACCATGGTATCTATTGAAGAATACAAAATCCGATTTAATATGCGCACAGCTCCAGCGAGCTTATTCAAACACCTGACTGAGAGTTGGGACGGACAGCTTGGCATTCAGCCAGATAGCCTGTGTTGATGTGCCGATCAACTGGCATGACTAGTATCCAGAGGGAAGACACGACTCAAGTGCTACAATCGTCCATTATCTATCCAGACGGAGGAAAGTATCGTGGACGCTTGTTGCTATTGATCCACTCTATTCGATTATCAAGAGTTGACCTCATTTTGATTAAATCGGGTTGAGTGGAAAGCAGTTACTATGGCACTGTCTATAAAGCCACTTCCACCTCTCTACTCTGCTATGTGACAACACCGAGAATTTTGAGACGTCAACACAGAAATCATCAAGATGCGCGCGTTTAGGCTAGCCATCGGAGTAGCGAGTCTCTTGGGCCATTTCGCCTCACTGGCTTTTGGGGCAGATGGAACAAGTGGTACTCCTGCCACAGTCGGAAGCAGAGCTCGTAAGTTGGATACAAATTTTATTCTTCATCTGTAGATGCTAACCACAGGCGATATGAAGCGCGAAACGTTGTCGTTGATCTGGATGGTTCTGCTCAGTTCAGCCGTATTGGCGACGCAATATTCTACGCCCAGCAGAATGCCATTGCTACAGTAACTGTCAGGGCGGGAACATATAACGAGACAATAGTGATCAATGGATCGGCTGCTGTTACTATCGTGGGACGTTCGCCTTTTCCCAATGACTACACTCGGAACCGGGTCGTCATCATCAGTGCCGGTATACCCATGATGATCGGCACCGACAGTGTTCAGGGCATCACTTGGAGAAACATCAACTTCGTGACCACGAATACCTCGACTTCCGCCTCGGCAGTTTCTGTGCAGGGCACGAAGAACGCCTTTTATAACTGCCAGATCATCAGTGCCGGCAACCAAGCCTTCTACTCGAACCTAGGCATTACTTTGATAGCCAACTCCTATGTCGAAGCGGTCACACAGACTTTTGCCGGCTTCCTCGGTCTTTATGTCTACAACTCTACCATCACGGTGACGGCCGCCACCGATGGGGTTATCTTGTTTAATAAAGGGATCGCCGCTGCGAACTCTACAGTCGTCTTTGATAGTGGCACAATCATTCAGAAGATGACGCCGGCAAGATTTGTAAGGAAGCGCGCAAGCCTAAGTGTCTATCTGGCAGCACCGGATGGAAACTTCGCCCAAGGCATTTGGAAGAATACCTTTATATCTGATTTGATTATCCCCCGGGGCATACGCAGCTATCCGCCGGCATTTACCGACGTCTTCTACGCAGAGTTCAACACCAACGGCCCTGGAAGTTACCTGCCCAATTTTTGCGCCAGAGTCGCTTTCGATTTCCTCCTGGACTCGTCGCAGCTGGGTCCCTTCACTATCGGCCGGGTTTTTGCTACCTCTTTCCCGCCTTTTGCAACCTCGGATCTGTCATGGATTGACCCAGCAGTGCTGTTGGCAATTAGAGCGGGCGATGACGCGTCGGCGAGCGCAACTCTCAGTGTTGACCCGCCGTCATGCTCGCCGACAGACTCGCAGACCACTCAACCCACTACGACGACGACGACCGTCACTGCTAGTGTAGTAACGCAAACCTCGACTTCGGTCGTTACTGCTGGTTCCAGTACTGTTACACCCGCTCCAGTTTTGACTACCGCGTTCAGTACTTCGCAGACGACAGTCACTACCACTATCACTGTCACGCGCGAGCCCGTTAACACCAGGACTCAAACCACGAGGACAACAACGACACAGACGGTCACGAGCACCATTGCCGCACAGACTACAACAACAATGGCAACGCAGACCACTGGCAACACTATCACAACTAGGAGTCCTAGGAGCACGGTATTCACGACATTGACTGTCCTGGTTACCGGAACCATCACACCCGCGGCCGTTACGACCACCAGCACAGTTAGGACGACGACGCTTGCCGGCCCGACGGTAACCATCACCGGCAGGCCCGTGACCAGAACAGTCTTGATCGTGGTCGTTGTGGGAAGGACAGTAGTGACGACTACCACCCTTGACTGCACGCCCGTAGGGAGACCCAAGCGGACCGCCGTCCCGGAAATCCAAGCGCGGGACACAATCACCATCTTTTCTCCTACTGTCGTCGCGACAATCAGCGTAGGAAGCACCACCGCCACGGAGACTCAGACGGTGACGAGTACGATCGCCGGGCCGGTGACGCTTGCGCCGTCTACGAGCACCGTGACCAGCGTCGTGACAAACACCCGGACGGTCACCACGCGGACCAACACACGCCTACCCCGGATGACGATCACGACGACGCTGACCAGCACCGCAACCTCGACCAGCACGGTAACCGCACCCCAAGCAACCGTAACGAGCACGACGACCGTTTCGAGCGACACGACGCTGACGCTGGAGGCGCGGACGCGCACCGAGACGGTGGCGACGACGGTCTCGACGCAGACGACGCTCGCGCCGTCGACGCTGATCGTCAGCGCGACGTTCACCGCCAACGGGCCCCCGGTCACCAGCTCGGTGCCGGGGCCGACGATCAACTCGCGGACGACCTCGACGAGCACGCAGGTCGTGACCAGCACGGCCACCGCGTACCGTCCGCGCGCGCCCTACTGCCGCCCCCGGTGGGGGAATGGGAATTAGATTTTCCGGGTCGCTTGTGCTACCTACCTAGGATTGCTACGAGGCGTGGACAAGCATGTTAGGGGATTGCTGGAGACTGGAGTGTGGGGTCTGGACTGGTTTGTTTCGATATAAAGCGAATAAGGGGGGGGATAAAATATTGCTTGAAATGTTTATTTAGGTTGTGCTGGCTTGCTATCAGCGACGTTGGATGGGATGAAAATGTGGTAGTGGAGGCAGTGAATAAGAGAGCTAGTCAAACTACAGGTATTTATTCCAAACACACTAGAAAGGTACCAGCAATGAGTGCACTTGTCTCTCACGTTCGTTTTCGTAACACCTGGTATCGACACCTATGGCATCTTATATATGGACCAAGTATTAGAATACTAAGCTACACCTGAAGAAGCAGAGTTGACAGGTCATTGCAGCTCGAAGAGAGCAAGATGACCTTTATAATAGTACGTCTTACCCACCTAGGCAGGTGACTGATACCGCCCAGGACAAGGTCGTGGCTTCAAGCCTCATGTCTCAGTCTAGCACCAAGTTCTGATGTCTCAGAAAACGGGCGGGCGAACCGGACCAATACTAGGACGCCGCCATCATTCTACCCAAGTGGCGTGTATGTCAAGCTGCATGGTATCGTCTGATTCTCGGTCGCACGAGCGTACCGGTTTCAATAGTTTCAGCTAGAAAAAAAGACTCAAGTACCTGGTATACAAGGTCGCAAAGGTTCAGAGTACACCTTCCCAGCCCGTTTCTTCCATTCTCGCAACGCGACCCGTGTTGCGGGACACGGTTCACTTGAGATCTTCCCAGATCCCTACATATTTTCACGCCAGGACGCGCTAGTTGAAATATTTCCTTGCCTGAAGCAGAGCTGCAGGTTCTGAGATTCCGATCTTTTCCCTACGCGTCCCCAGTCTTCAGCGCCTGGAAGCTTGCTTGTATCTTTGCTTTTGACAGCCGTCTCAAGCCTCGCAGACATGGGCAAATATCCCGCTCCGGTGGCAGCACCGGAGGTACCGATCTCAGGTGGCCCGCTAAGGATACTGTCCCTCGGCCTCCCGCGAACCGGCAGCTCGTCCATGGCCGAAGCCCTCCGGATCCTCGGCTACAACCGCGTGCACCACGGAACGGAGATGATCCTGGAAGGCTGGGACTTCACCTGGGTCGAGCGCGCGGCCAAGGCGCACTTCCCGGCCCTTTCGTCCCCCGAGGAGCCGCGCCCCCAACCCTTCACGCGCGCGGAGTGGGACGAGATCCTCGGGTCCTTCGACGCCGTCACGGACTTCGGCTGCATGCTCGCGCTGCCGCTCATCGCCGCGTACCCGGAGGCCAAGGTCATCCTCGTGCACCGCGACGTCGACGAGTGGGAGCGCAGCGTCAACGAGGTCATCATCGACCGGTTCTGGCCGCGCCGGACGCCCTCGGAGCTGCTCGTCCGGTGTCTCGTCCGGCTGGCCGGCGCCAGGGAGCCCCTCATCAACGGCATCCGGAACACGTTCCTCGGCCGCTTCGGCGCCGCGGGGCCCGGCGAGCTGCGCGCGAACCTGCGCGCCGTGTACGCGCAACACATGCGGGAGGTGCAGGAGGCGGTCCCGCCGGAGCAGCTGCTGCACTATAGGATGGGTGAGCACCAGCTATACCAAGCATTGCATTGCATTGCGCTTGAACCGTTGCTAAACCGTGATCCAGGAGACGGCTGGGAGCCGCTATGTAAGTTTCTGGGGAAGGAGGTTCCCGAGGGCGTCGCGTTCCCGCACCGCAACGACGCCAAGGCTTTCGGCGTCATGTACGACCAGATCCACAGGGAGAAGATAAGAGGGATAGCGTGGGTCCTCGTTCGGTACGGTGTCCTGCTGGTGCTCCTCGCCGGCGTTGCGCTGCAGCATCGGCGTATCGCTGCCTTGTGGTGATAGCATATGCGGAGGAAGCTCGAATTTGATTTCACTAGCACGTGTCAGGGGTAGAGTGATAGACGTTGGAATACGGGTAATGTAATACAGGTTACACCTGTGATGGTTTTCTGTTGTTGTTTCCTGCGGCTATTGCCTCAATCATAAGAATGTCCTATAGAATGGCATCGTAGCTGATGTTGATGAAGGCTGTGATATTCAATGCTTCATTCCCCTCACAGTGAGTCTAGAGCCATTCCTGCCCAAGAGTGTTGAATTGTGTTCATATCAGCCATGCGTGCACTCCGCTATCACGAGCCTCACGATTTGCGCCTAGAACATGATGTTCTCAAGCCGAAATGCCTTCCTCACCAAATCAAGGTCAAACCGTCGTTTTGTGGCATATGCGGCTCTGATTTGCATGCATATTTGGTACCCACCGTCATCCCATTCAAAGATAGACCCCATCCTGTGACAGGAGAGACATGGCCCGTCACTTTTGGTCATGAATTCTCCGGCGACATCGTCGAAGTCGGGTCAGAAGTTCAGAGCGGGCTTCAGGTGGGAGACCGGGTAGCTGTTCAGCCCACTATATGCTGCAATCAGTGTCCCCCGTGGCTTCGTAGGATTGACAAGCTGAGGTGGTGGGATGTCGGATTTTGTCTCTGTGGACGCCAAGTTCGCATTATAATGTCCCTTCCGACTTTGGTGGTGAGTAGCTACCTTATGTACGGCGATATCACGAAGAGTCTTGATCTAATTCATAATAGCAATGGTGGAACCGCTAGCCGTCGCGTGGCATGCCGTTGATCAAACAGGCATTAAGCCAGGAGGCAGTGCGCCTGCTTGGCCTGTTATGGGCGCAGGGGCGCCGGTCCAGTGGGTCTGGCCACAATACAGTGCCTTAAAGCTCGCCAAGCGAAACAGATCATCGTCGTTGAGATAGGCAGATAGGCAGCCCAAGAGCGCAAGAAATTCGCAACGCGATTTGGCGCCACTGCGGTCATTGATCCGCAGGAGGTCGAAATGCAAGGAATTATCCGACGGCCAGGGACCCGAGGCCGCGTTTGATTGTGCAGGTGCTGCCGCTAGCATCAAGTCGGCCTGTCTAGCCATACGACACAGAGGACTGGTCATGAATGTGGCGTTTTGGGAAAAGGAAGTGCCTTTTCAATTCAACAATCTGATGTTTGGTGAAAAGATATTTTGCACCTGTAAGTCCGCGCAGCGATAAGTTATAGCACGGAGGACTTTAGCAACGTGATCAAAGCACTGGGGAATGGATTGCTGGATGTCAACGAAATGATCACTCGCAAGACGACTATGGATCGAGTAGTTGAGGACGGAATTTTTGCCCTTCTGCATGAGCAAGATAAACATATGAAGATTCTTGTAGATGTCAGATCGTAAAGGCATTTCAATTAATATGAACGATCTTATTAACATGATCGGCGTCTTTCCGCCGTGCGATGGCCACTGTAGGGGTATTTTGGAATTGTGGGGTAGTCCCACTAGGGGATTTAGGCGCTTGAAAAGCGCCGAGCAAATATAATGTGTACTAAAATCAAAAATTTCACTTCCTCTCGAGAACCAACCATACGGCCCCTATAGCTCAGTGGTAGAGCGCGTCACTCGTACTGTGTAATGCGATATGACGAGGTCCATCGTTCAATCCGGTGTGGGGGCATTTCTACATATTTTTGTTTCTTAAGTTTCATTTTGTTTTTTTAACCCCTTATCCCGTCTTCAGGGTACGTCCGGTCACTAGAACCTACGGTCTACACGTTCGCGCCTTTCAACATCACATCACTTTCAGGCAATCTTAGATTTGGTTTGGTAGCTCCTTTAGCAATTCCGTACCTAATCAGGACGAAATACAAAGAAAAGAAGTCAATATCCGTCGCAACCGTAGTGTAAAATCACGCCACGTCCCATCCCGAAATTAGTCCCTAGCCACCTTTGTAGTCCTTATTCAGTCATCGTGAAGTAGACGTCGTAACAGCCGTTTGCCTATGACTTGTATCTGAGGCATACATCCCTGTTTCCGTCAATCCATCCCTGTCTCGGGTAGCGTCAGAGAGGAAACATTAGTAACGACCGAAGAGACGTTGCCCGTACTGGTGCTGGCGTAGTAGCTGTTGTATCAGCTGTTGTATCCGCAAAGCTTGTTGCTCATTGCCTTGTGCCTGATGTAATAACTCTAACAACCGTCGCATCTGCGCTTACGTCTCTTGCCGCATTCGTCGACGCAGTTGTCATTCCATGGCATGAACCGCGACAGAAACCAGGCCATAAACCAGGTCATCAATCTCCTGGTCCGTGAACTGGTAGGTAGTGGAGACCAGGGGAAGACGCTCAGAGGGATCAGAGGGGGAGCTGGTTAGTGCTGAGGTGACGGGAGAAGCCGGGAGATCTCGCTCGGTTGCATCGGTACGAGAACGGGCTTGTATAATCTCATCCACGACAATCTGTAAAAGAAGACGGAGACGGAGACCAGAAGAAGAAGAGGAAGAAGAAGAAGAAGAAGAAGAAGATGAAGGTAACGTAGTCATTTGATCAAACAGCAGACCAAAATCCTCAGGAGCTTCGCTGGTAGCTGCAACAGAAGCCACAGTGACAGACTGAGTGGATTGTTCAGCAGATGATGTCGAGGCAAGAGGACCTTCCTCTGCTAGGCTCGTAGCAGCAAGTTGCTGCTCTTGATGCTCATCTAGGCGTTGGTTGTTGGGGGAGGACTGGCTCTCCGTAGGTGAAGACATCATCAACTATAGAATAGCAATGATACCAAGTGACAATGATGTTGGGAGTGGTGGTGTGCCAGGGAATGAAGGATGTAGTTGGGAGAAAACCTGGGGGACGCTCATGGTCTTAAATAGAAAAGAGTGTCATTTGCTACTGACCCGCTCTAAATCAGGACAATCCCTTTTTGGCGGGCACATCTTGTTATAACATCGTGAGTAGTTACCCCGGTGCACTAGTCCAAATCATTGCGAGAAAGCACACTGGCTGCAAATTTTTAAGTCTTCGGGGATAATGCCCGCAATATATGTACCTACCTGTTTGTGACTGCACCGAGAGTGGTTACTAAAAACAATTATATATCATAGGCGAGAAGAAAAGTACGACCTTTATGGTCCGCAGCAAGATGGTCATGACAATACTGCAAGTACCTAGGGCTGTCCCCCTACAGCAATGACCTCAAATAGCTAGTATTGAAAAGGAGATCACAGTTATGATATACATGAGATTTGGGGAGAAAGAACTTCGTTCCCAGCTTGAGAGGTGACAAATTTCATTGTTCCTACCCCTAAGTAGCTTCATGGTGCAATAGGTTCAGGCCATTCACAAACAGGAACGTAAATTCAGACAAGAAATTAATGATCTAGCAGGTATAGTAGCAATAGATTCACCATATTAAACACATATCTAGGTAAGTAGTGTCAGGGATTGTGGTATATACGTAGAAGAAGACGGCCCAAGCAGTTAACCCCTTACGGATTGCCACAGGGACATGACATGCGAGAAGCCTCGCCGTACCAAGTCGGCGACATTCATACTACCTAGGAGGTAGGTAAGCAAAAGGATCTTAAATTCCACACTTCTCCGCAATTCCTCAGCACTGTTCTCTCATGCCGAAAGTTGGGCATCAATGATTTATTTATTTCTAGTCTATCTCATTGGATATCACCTAGCCTTTCTTCCCATGATCCCACAACTTCCCAACACCTGTCAAGATTCGCACCTACACTACAACCGGCCGAAAAAGCACCAGAATTACGAGAAAGTTCTACAAGTCGTAGTATTCAACTTCCGGAAACTCCGGAGACGGTCCATCTAGGATGGGCGAATTACGGCCTAGCAGGGTCAAATCGAAGAAGGCTCTGACATAGGCGTTCATGATCTTGACCTGCTCCAGGCCGTCGATAGTCCCCGCGTGACCCGCGCCGCTCTCGAGGGTCTTCCAGAAGGTATTGTCGCAGAAATCCAGATGCCCCGTCCCGATGACGATCACCTTCCGCTCGTACGACGTCTGCCACAGCGGAAACGAGTCCCACGTGAGATCACCGGTAAGTCCGGGGGCATGGCCCTCGTTTCCCAGCATGAATACGGGCTTCCGCACGTCGGCGGCGCTGCTGTTCAGCGCCGGCTTCCCCAAAAAGGTCCCGTCCATGTTCAGTCCGGACACGAGGCGGCCGCTGTCCTGCGCCGACTCTACCGCTGCCGCGCCGCCTATCGAGTACCCGAGGGCGCCGAGGTGAGTGGTCCTGAACGGCAACTTCAGTTCGCGTGCTAACCGAGAGAGACGTTGTTCCAGGAATACCGCGTTGTCTTCGAGTCGCGTATCGTAGACGAGCTGGGCCGAGGCGTTGGAGGTGTCGACCCCGAAGACACCCGTACCGTTCGGATACCGGATAAATGGCTGCTCGAACGGATGGTCCAGCCCGATCACGGCGTAGCCGTACGATGCCAGCTCGGCCAGCAAGATCGTGTTGCCTTCGACTGGCGGGCCTCCGCCGCCCGGTCCGAATAGGAGAGTTGGGTAGGGCGGTCCGTCAGGCTCCAGGAAAGGGGCATCCGGCTGGATAGTCGAAGTGATAGACGCGAGGGTCCCGTTTGTGTAGCCCCACGAGTCCTCGAAGTAAGCTGCTGTCTCCGGGTTCAGATACGGCTTGGGCGCGCCTTCTGGTGTCTGGGCCGTGGGATAATATACAGTCGCCAGGAATGCGGTGCTCAAATTGTTGGGTGCTAGTGAATCGTGGTCATTGTAGTGCTCTATGGTATACTTGCGCATGCCCACTTGATACGGACCGGTAGGGGGTGGGAGGGCAGTCGTGTGGACGATAGATGCATTGAGGATGATCAGCACGGTGGTGGCAATGATCTTGGAGCAGCTGGCCACCCAGTGATTCGCACTATTTGACCACATCGCCGTCAATGCAGCTATTGTTCGAGTCTATATGTAGAGTTTCAAAGGCAAACATAGAGCTCAATAGTTAAGGATTAAGGACCAATATATACCTACCTGCCACCTCGTATAACGTCCCTCGCATCTTGGGTATCTGTGTAACCATGATACGCTTGAAGCTGCCATTTCGGGAAGCCCGGAATCCTTCGAGGTGCATTCTGCATTAGCTATACCCTTAGCTACCTAGTAAGCGGTCAATAGCAGAAACTGCGGGGATCATCGATGCCTTCGGGCCTACTATAGTGAGTTGTAGCTCTGCGACCAGGGAAGAGTGTAATATGATATGATGAACTACCTGATCGCTTAAGTCACTGCAAGAGCTGGACTGTGTACCCAGATGCCTTGCCTTGGTAAATGATGTAGCCTTTGTATTAGGTAGTGCGAGTATGGCTGGCAACGTATACGTATATTCCGGGCGCCTTACTATCTAATGGATCAGTAGGAACCTGATAAATCTTGTGTACCTAGGTAATTGTGAAGCTATCTAAGAGAGAAAGAAAGGAAAAGTAGTACAGTTGTGGGATGACCAAGACAAATAGGCCTTGCCACCAAATTCCACCAATCAGGGATCTACAATAGCTCCCTAACGGCATCCCGCCATCCACTGTAAGGCGCTAAAAGCCTACGGCACTACTAGGTAACTGCCCCTAAGGCTCGAGACTCTTGTCGTCCTGCTTCATTGGACCGGCATAAGAGATAAAAAGCCATGTTTATTTTCTGGGAGGGCGGGATTTACTCTTTCCTTCGGTGCTGACGTCTAGCTTCCATATCTCACCACACCATATTCCTATTATTAGTCGTTGTTTTCTTCACAGGTTCTCACGAGAGTGGCAAAGGTACCTAACAGAGCTCAAACTGACCCCTTTGCAGGCCAGGAGGCATTGTAGTCCGTAAATCGAAACGGATGGTATTTCGAACGATCAGGTCGACCAAGTCAACTAGAAGCTGAATTCGATATCCATCCATCAGTGTTGGAACACCTAGTTCAGCAAGACGAATGGTCTATCTCTTTGGATCAGGCGCAAATTTACGAATTATGCCATTTAAGAGCCGCAGGAGACTCTACCTCAGAGTACGTTGAATTATGGATAAAACGGCCGGCTGTGCGGGTCGATGTAATACTTCGGGCAAAGTTATGGCTATTACGATTACTCGTAAAAACCAACAAAGCCACACCCGCCCAACTACCTTACGCGATACACAGTATCATACACTGCGGAGGCCGAAGTCATTAGTCTATTGACAGAACACCAATACATCGATGGTACAACTCCGTGGCTTTGTCAGAGATTCAAAAAAAAACTCACCGTCGTGAGAGCCTGGATGCTGGATACCATACAATTGCTTCTTCCATTATGGCCTCCCGGCCCAGCCCGTAAGAATTTCATTCATACAGTCTCGGAACATGCACGGACACACAATCTACGGACGCTTCACATCTGGCGAACAGCTTTGAGTGAGGCTACCCATGATTTATCTGATGAAGGCGAAAATGTCGTTCCGGCTAAGCTGGGGGTGCAAGAGGCGAGGAGCGTACGCGGGAGCAGTTGTGACGACGGATGGGAAACCAATTACACCAGCGATTCGGAATCTAACTGGAAGACAGAAGAGGAGTGAGAAGAAGGACCTATGCTAGTATCTGCTAAAGATATAGACCGTGAAGATAACGAAAACATCCAGAAAAAGCGTCCGTCGGGTTGTACATGTCAGGGGACAGCGAGAGACTATGACGAGTATTATTGGTCCCATGCTCTGTATCATCTTACTTCGTGTAGGAGCCACCTGATATAGGCGCTGGAGGGAAATTTGACCAACTAACCGCCGGCACTCTGGAGAGCATCATATATGGAATGAAAGAGAAAGGTGGCATTGAATGAGCATGGATATTGATACTTGTATCGATCTAAGAAATCTAAGTGTTTATGGATAGTCTTTGGCATTTGACTAATACCCTAGGTAAGTACCATAGCCGTTCTGGTATTCTTTTCAAAGCTACAGTCGAGCCCTCTGCCATATGGCCCTGAACAGTAACTGGTAAGTTTGCAAATTGGGGAAGATGTAAAGCGGAAGAGTCCCTTTACATGGCATGCCTCAATATCTAGGTACACTAAATCACAACTCAAACAGCAAGATCACCAAGGGCATTAGATTATTCGACGGCGGAAGAGAGTGGCGCGAGGCGACCTGCACCGCCCCTTAGTACCTATAAATCGTAGGCTAGTACATAGAATTTGAACGCCCAACTTGAGCGCGAGCAAAATAGGGGGTCATACTCGTAGGGTGGACTTTTTTTTCTTTTTCCTTTTTTGACGTAACTCTCTTCACCAAATCCAGCAGGTACCCTAGGTATATAAACCACAGAACTCAAGAAAAGTTCCCGCCCCGACCACTGCCGTCGTCCGAGCTCTCGGCAGCCTCTACTGCGCGCCCTTGGGCTCCCAGCCCTCCTCGGCCATCTCGAACTTATCCACGGTGAAGGCGGGGGCGACGGAGCAGCCGACGAGGGTCCAGTCGCCGAGGCTGACGGCGTGCTGCCACTCGCCGCTCTCGACGACGACCTGGGGGCGCTCGCCGCGCAGGAGGTCCTTGCCGAGGACGACGTCGCGCACGGGCGTGGCGTCGTCCCAGGCCAGCGAGAGCCGCAGCGGCGCGCCCGCGTAGTGGTGCCAGACCTCGGCCGACCCGTGCACGCGGTGCCAGTGCGACAGCCCCGACTCCCCCTCCAGCAGGTAGTAGATGCACGTGCTGTGGGAGCGGCCGTCGGCCGAGGTCTGCGGGTCGCGGAAGGTCTCGACTGTTGCGGACGGGAGGTTAGTTTGTGGCGTCTCTGAAGTCGGATGCTGGGTACCGGACCGGATATCATGAGACAGCTCTATGAGGCTCGAGAGGTAACTTACTAAAATATCCCTTCTCCGGGTGGGGGCTGAGATTCAGCGCTTTAATCACATCCTGCGCGGAAGGGGAAGAGGTTGCCATGTTGTGTAGATTAGATAAGCAGCTAGTGTAGGTATTTATGGATAACTTGAAATTGTAAATTGTACCGAAGGAGTAGTTGAAATGATTACCCCAAGGAGAGAGAGAGAGACAGCACTGGTTTTGGATCCCTTGTCGAGTTTATAAATAGGGCGTCTGTTTGCTCTTCCAGGACAATGACGCAAGCTTGCCCTTGCTTTCTGAACTCGTCATGTTAATATATCAGATAGGCAAGCAGGCAAGCAGAGCTGGTCACCGCTGTTGCACAAGAATAAAGCGGGGTAACTCGGGATAGTAGGCGGCCACTAGCATCGATCGTACCTGAGAGGGTCCCATCCGACGACACAGCCATCAGCATCTCGAAGGATTCAACCTTGTTCGTGTATGCCGGCCTTGGACTTGGCAAAATAAGTACCACACCGAAGCACATCGAGATGAAAGCTGTTTTATGGCTAGATCGAGACACATCCTGTCTGACCGACCCGTCGGCGTATCGCCCGTTGAGTAGACCTATCTGAAAATACAGCCGGCTTGTACCACGCAATTAAGCCGTTGATGCTCGCTCTAGCTGCTGAGATTCTCATAGCGATACTTTGAGATAAGAGTAGGTGCGGACAAGGCTCTGACCTTCAGCTGCAGACCAGTCGATATGAAGTCGACACCATAAAAATCAAAGCAGTATATATTAATTGTTTGTACTACACACCAACACGCCAAGTGCACGGCCCTCCCCTGTGCTCTAGACTGTCTGAGGGAACTTGGCAGCACTGATCCATCGTGTCATACGACGGAGGAGGGTGTATCCTGTCTTTGAGCCTACGGTTTTAAATAACCACAACGCACTTCCCTCTCACATGATATACGGACTATTCTCAAGTCAAATTTATCTCTCGTTCGTCAAGTCGTAACCGTAATTGGAGTACGTGCAGAATGTGGACGACACACTATAAGTCAGTCTCTCTCTCTCTTAACCGTTGCGGCCATCATCAGGAAAGAATACTTTCATGACGACGGTATAAACAGCTTTCTTCGGGTCCCACGTACCGAGGTATCTACCTAAACGATGTAGTCGGAATAAGCAGTGCAGTGGCCGATCAACTGCAAGTTGGCAACGATATGCAGGCCCCTATTCTTACCGGCGAATCAAGGCCGTGTGCCCGCCGTACGCCGTGTACCTGACGGAAAGAATGCGCATTGCGCCGAATGCCAGTAAGATGGGGGTGACATATTAAATCCAGGTTTTTTTTTTAAATAAAAAAATGCCAGCTGAAATGCCAAATACCACTCGCCACTCAGCCCCCAACTTTCCCCGGTCAGCCCGCATCGGGGCAGGTTGCAATATATCTGACCTCAGCAGCCTGCCTCGATTCGCACTAATGCTCTTCTACTTCGCCTAACTCTGTTTATGTGTGTACGGTACTAGGCGCCGAAAGCCTACCTGGCTACTACAGATCATGGACTCTGTCTTGAATGACCCCCCGATGGCTATGTGCAGTGAGTGGGTTCCTGAGTTGTCACGGTTCCCTCCAACCCCCGATCAAGAGCTACCCATCTCCTCAGTTTTGCGAAGGCATATAGAGAACCAACTGAGGCGATGGGATGACTATCCATTCACTAACTCTCCATCTCCAAAGTGGCCGCCTTCATAGGCATCTCATGGTATATCGGGGCCGAAATCAACTTGTCGCTCTTCTTGATCTTCAAGCGTCGGCGCGGCTTGTACTTCTGGTCCTGCGCTCTGGTCTCGTGGGGTGTCGTTCTCCAGTCCTTGTTCATTGTCCTCGCCGACTTTAACGTCTGGAAGAATCCCAAAGGGGCCATCACCATGATCTATCTGACCTGGTTCATGATGGTCGTGCCGCAGAGTTGGATCTTGTATTCGCGGCTGCACTTGATTATGCAGGATGGTAAAGGCCTGAAACGGGTCAGAGCTGTGCTGTTGGTTGATTCAATCGTCTTTTCGGTGCCGACTATTGTAATTGGAATTCTCGCTGTATGTATAATACGTCTGTTTTGGTCCTCATCCCTTCTTTCCTCAGTCCATATCCAAAAACCCCCCCAAATTCTCCAGTGCTGACTCCTTTTCTTTCGATTTAGCAAGTTACCTTGCCAAGTCTTTTCAGCTTCAACCTTGTCTGGGACCGGCTGCAATTCGTCGTCTTCTTTGTGCAAGAAACGGCCCTCAGCACTCTGTATATCTACCAAGCTCGCAAATACCTCCAATCCACATCATTACTTCATACGCCTTCGATAACGTCGTCGGCCACGTTATCCAGAACCACGGACGTGTTTCAGCGTAGAAATGTGCTTTACCGCCTAATCTACATCAACGTATTCATCATCGTGCTCGACATTGTCCTCCTCGGTATCAACTCCGCCGACCTCTTCTACCTGCAGGGTGCCTTTAAGCCTTGTGTCTACGGGGTGAAACTGAAGGCCGAATTCGTCATCCTTAACAGTCTGATAGAAACCACTCGTCGTCACGGCAGTTCTAATATGAGCGATCCGAATAGCAATGACACCAATCCTCGTGGTATTTGGGGGAAACCAACACCGACCGCACATGAGGCTTGGTCTAGCGGTGAGCCCAGTGGACATCATGTCCAGTTGACTAACGTGGGGTCAGGAAGCGGGCGTCACATTCCAAGCCGGGATAGCCAGCATCCTATACTGGTGACTAGTGTGACTGGTGAGAGCGTCGGATATGCTATGTAGGACGGAAGGCTTCGCTGTTTCATGATAAAGCATACTATGGCTGTATATTATACTCTGTACGGGACAGTTTCGCGCGGCGTACATGCTGGAAGATGAGGCGTACGGGACATGGAAGAAATTCAACCCAGAGCACACAAGAGGAGAAACTCCGTTCCATTAGGTAGGACCGTTGTCAGGCGCATCTCCTTTCAGTAAGTGACCGGGTACGGGGCTTTCCTTGCGGCTTCTTTGACAAGACGGAGATGGCAACCAACTTAATAAATACAAGTTCAAGGTTTCAAAATAAGAGAGCATGTTGTAGAATTGTCTCTTTGCTCCTTTACTAGCAAGTGACTTAAGGGGTAGGGAAGCCAGGGATTATTAAACATTTATTAGTATTTACGCTTGGTACTTGCAGCATATCGAACTCGCGCATCATGATATTTACTCGCTTAAGAGGCGAGTACAATGCCTATGACGGGATGGATTCCAACCCCTGAAAAGCTTGGTGAGCTTGTAAGCCGTGAAATCCTTAGCGGAGCGAGCCCCCGTGCAGGATTCGCTAGGTGCCGTCGTCGCGGAGTTCAGCTACGCGATTCCTCATCTCGTGCCGGTTACCAAATCCGGTTAGCCGCGCGAGGTACGTATTCCCGATATAGCTTCACCCAACACTCAGGCCGACATTTCTAAGCACATACGAAAGGGAATCTCGCGTATAAATAACCGTCCTCCTCGAGCTTTTCGTTTCCATCTCCAGCTCATTCCAGAGTCCACAAGACACTAGCTTTCACTGCCTCTTCGCTTTCACCAACTTCGAATATCATATTTGCATCTTGCTACAGACAGCAGGCCATCCCTTCCAAGTCTCGAGCTCATTCATCCTTCTTGGTCCAGAAACATCATACCATAATCCTCCTCAATCATCCTCGCGTATGACATCATCAACCAGGCCCATCAATTCATCATGAGTTCCAACAACACCCTCACCTCCGGCGCCCGCATGGTCGTCACGAGCCACAAGGAGGACGGGACCTCGGTGCTCCACTCGGACAGCATCGTCGAAGCCTTCTCACCCCCGGGACTCACCTTGAGCTCCTTCATCGTCTTCGACGCCCGGGCATCGGTGCCGGTCAACAACCAAGAGGCGCCCCCGGACCTACAGAAGACGATCCCGCGCGTGGCCCCCGGGGGCGTCAACTTCGTCATCACGAACATAGCGCCGCGCCACAGCGTGCCCATGCACCGGACCATCAGCCTCGACTACGGCGTCGTTCTCTCGGGCGAGATCGTCCTCGGCCTCGACGACGGCGAGGAGACGACCCTCAAGGCCGGCGACGTCATCGTGCAGCAGGGCGCCAACCACGCCTGGCATAACCGCACGGACGAGGTCTGCCGGATTTCGTTCGTCTGCGTCGGGTCCGAGAAGATCAAGCTGGCAAATGGCGAGGAGCTGGAGCAGACTATTACCAAGCTACCTTAGTGGTAGTCGTACCGTACCTACGGTAGTTATATGAATTTAGATCTCCTGTTTATATAATGCTCAGAGATCCGAGGAGTGACTTCATTCCAGTGTACTCTCTAATACGATCGAACACGATTTGACCGCTCCGCCTTTGATCTTCCGTCGTCGAGAACTGTGGCGCTTTAATGATCTTGATAGGCCAGAGGAGTAGATATCCGCCTATGCCCCGGCACCGCGGAGGGCCGTTTCGAGGGTCATGCAGGCGCCCTAGATGATCAATGTCGCCAAGAGACTGAGGCGCGGTAGAGAGAACGTCTTCAGCGAGCTTCCGGATTGTTTCGCTGAACTGCTCGACAAGGACACACAGGCTCGTCCTCGCCAAATCGTGCGGGCCCGCGTTCTCAATTGCGGCTGTTAAGCAGTTTAAAAGCTGTTGATAGGCAATAATCCGCGCAGTACGATGATAGTTCCATTCGTAGGCCATCCAAAGGTCGGCGTGGAGTTGAATGGTGCTAGTAAGAGGTTGGACAGAACGATCGAACTCGGGGAGCTCGGACACATTCAGCGTCTTATAAGACCACTCGGGTTTCTGCCGCCAGCTAACCACTTCCTTATCTAGTTCAATGATTTCATGCACCATTTTGAGGACTTCAGATGTTGATGAGTTGCCGCTGGTGAGTATCTTTTGCAGGTTTCTCGCCCGTTCACAGGTCTGACCAATCCGAGTTGCGTCTCTCTCCAAGCAGACGTAAGGTATGGTATCATCTAGTTGACCAATCCAATGGTCCGACTCGTCTAGAAGTTTTCTGTTGAAGGCCAACTGTTGTTTTTGCTATATTCCGTAAGTGTGGCACGACCTCGCTGTGAAAGACCTACTCACAATTCTATGGTGTGCAAGCCTGAAGAGGCTCCATCCACGAGGGCTGTAAATCTGATCCGGACCGCGAAGTCTCAGTATCTGCGCCATTCCCTGCGCATGCGCCCCTCTCATCGCAGGATTCTCTATGAAGAAAGTCTAAAGATTCAGCTTACGGAATTGACATCCCCAGAGTCTTGCAGTAGGAACACACCTCGAAGATATCCAACATCACAGTGGTCATAAGATCGTAGTCATCAGGGACCTTACCTGCTGTAGACAAGGATTCCCCCAGCGCAGAAAGCGACATCCCGTAGCATTTAAAAGCCTTGGTCACTAGCGCGTCGCTGCTCTGAGCTTTCGAGAGATCGGCATAGGCAGCAGCCCTGACTGCCCACCGCAAGGCGAACCGTCCTTCAACGTTCACGTCTTGGAACAGGCAGGGAAGGTGCTCAAGAAACCCAGGCGATGATTTCTCATTGCATGGGTACATAACATATTTCTCCATGAAGCGATCGACCATTTCATTCTCAGGGGAGTGCCGCAAGTGAGCCGGAGTGGTCTTCGCCCACGGAAAAGGATTCGGTAGATTTAGACCGACGAGTTCCTCTTCAGTGAGATCGGAAGGATCAATGACTGCAGTTGACGATTGACTCCGGACAGACTTATTATCCGTAGACCAACTCTTCCGTCTAGACCTCTGCGGCGAAGCATTGGAAGACGATGCTGATGCTGCTGCCGCAATTGCTTGTCCGATTACTTTTTCTGTCTCGTAACGAAACCGAAGGCCTGCATCGTCACGATAACCCTCACAATTCTCGTTGCGCTTGATGCAGCGTTGGCAAGCAGGTTTGCCCTCGTCGCATTTGACGTGTCGCTGGCGACATCTCAAGCATCCACGGCTGAAGCGCGACATCGCGCTATTTTCAAGTGAGTCGCAGAATATCGCTGATTGAGGATGTTATCCTTCGACATATTTAATCGCGAATTTGATTAATCTCACGTCTCAGCCCCCCGAATAGGGGCTAAGGCATGATCCTGCAAGCAATTACGTAAACAGTGACTAATCGGAGATGGTCACCTGTAGTTCTCACGTGATACAGTCCAGAGGTTAACTCTTTTTCCCCTTTCCACTGTGGCTCACCTGTTATCAGAACACAGCTCGTGGTCTCGCATAGTGGACTTGCATTGGATGAACAGATGAACAAGTCAGCAAGTCAGCAAGTGAAAAGCGCATTAGGTAAACCATGTTCGCGACCAGAATGTTCTAGAGCAGCAATTAATAAAATGCCAAGCTCAAGGGTCCAGCGATAAGGAATGCCAGTGCTGTAAGTGCACCAACACGAGATGTTCCAATTGACTGCATCGTCATATCGATATTGTTTAGAGTTTTTCAATGCTACGTATGACGCCGGCTCGCCGCTGAAGCTCAGATACGCATCGGACGGCTCGCAGATCTAAGGACGGGGAACGGTGGTGATGGTGGGTTGGCGAGGTCTGGGGTTCGCTCTCTTCCGAATGCCTCCGCATTTACCCCAGACGGACGACGGTGGATCGACAGCGTATGACGTGCCGATGAACAATGACCCGAAGTTTCGAACGAGTCGATCTCGAGGTTCGTAAATGGGATGTTCGGTCTTGCTCCCATAGCGTCGTATGCCTGACATCGAAGCATGAAGTCATTCATCACGAGATGTCACCAGGTTCCATGACCGATCCGGAAAGCCAACGTAGTTATATAGAGCAAGGGTTCCTTCGATCGTAGAATGCTAGAACTCAAGTGTATCAAAGCATCATAACGAAAAAGCAATCCGAAATATCAATCCAATCCCACAAGATATCTATCAATAAACAATTTCAATCATGTCTGCAGACGGACACGGACTTCCCGACAACGCCATCGTTGGCGCGCACGACATGATCCACCATGCCGAACAAGAAGAACACGAGCACGAAGCTGCCATGAAGCGTGGGCTTCCCGACTCGGCTGCTGAGGCCGAATATGACCTGATACACGGTGCTGAGGAGCGTGCCGAGAAGCAAGAAGTAATTACTGCCAACCTAGCATGGTAACAGGAGATGCTAATTGGTATTACAGAAGCGCAGGTTATCGTTTACCAAGGTCAAGAGGACTTTGGAGAGGTTCATCCCGGGGAAACATTAAAATCCATACGTTTCCTTCGGGGGGGGCGCCTGAGTCATGCGCATGTACACTATGTTGTTGAGAATGGCTTTCATGATATCCCTGTATTTTGTCGAGAAAGGTCCAAGGTCTTCAGTAGACCATGACCAATGTTAAACCAATAATGAAATACCCAGTTATCCACTACTCTCTATATAGGCACTCTATGTCCGTAGAGTGAATCCGTTATACACTGCTGTCTTTTTCCTGGTACTTCTGAGGAGCCTCCTACTAGGAATAACAACGACTCTCGTCAAAGAAGTGAGCGATTGTTGGTCTTCAAAGGACCGAGCTGACAGATGCTATTCAATTAGAAATAGTAGGTTTATATAGCCATAACCCGCAAGTACACGCAGTGGTGTCTTCTGCCCATCAATATCAATTTCCCTACTTAATAACTTCCAGCCCAAGTGGTCTCTTAAGCCATGAGAATATCTTAGTAACATGACGAACTACCATACGAGTAACATCTAACTCTAAGGTCAGCGACAGGCGTATATATTTATACCAAGACACCAAGACTCCATTATGAGCTCAATGCTTTAGGCTATATATAATGACATACCACTACCACCTCACGGGGATACCCAATCGGTCGCGGTAACCCCGCACATCCAGTTCGCTCGAGGTGAACGGGACAAATGACACCGGCGCCTATTCAGGTACACGGCATTATACGTCTCCTTAACTATGAGCTGAGAAGGTCGGTAGCACATGCACTCTCACGGACACGCGAGACTCAGTCCAAGCCGTTCAACTCCGAATCTGACGAGGTTAGGCGAGCAAGATGACAGCAGCAGTCGCAACGACGGCGCACTCTTCCCTACCGTTCCAAGCTCCCTCGGAAAGCATCGTCCAGGTCGCCTCCAGGCCGAGGGAACGCCACGATGTGCCGACACACATAAACTACTACAAGGACCCGGGCGACGGCTCCTTGCCTATGCCCATCGTGATCGCCGAGTAAGTCACCGTATACACCATAGGGGGGTTTCGTTGCCTACGAAATATACTGACAACCCCCCAAAGCAACACGGTGAAGAACGAACGCCCGCACGTCCCGCAGGCGGTAGTCGTCCACGACGTCGCGGGCGAGGAGCAAAAGTACGCGCTGGACAGCCACGGGTTCCAGTTCCTGCCGCACAAGAGCTCGCTATCGGGGCTGGCCGCCTTCCAAGACGAGGGGCGGGTGAAAGCCGAGTACTACCCGGAGTCTGTAAGACTGCTTCAAGACCTGTGAGTCCTACACCCGTTTTGACGGTACTCTCGAAGCGTCAGACTAACGCGTAGGGATTTTTTTTTTTTTTTAAAAAAAAGCACCGGCGCGTCCCGCATCTTCATATTTGACCACAAGACCCGCTGCGGCCCGTCGAACTGGCACAAGCTAGGCAAGGGCAACAGATCCGCGCGGGGGCCGCTACTCAGGGCGCACGTCGACCAGTCCTACGCGGGAGCCGAGCTCGTCCTGCGGCGCTGGTTCCCGGACGAAGCGGACGAGCTCGTGAAGAAGCGATATCAGATCATCAACGTATGTCTTCGTCCCCCTTTTCTCCCAGACAAAGCTCTCTCAACCCGTCGAAACTCGCCCTGTCGCAATACTAACAGAGCAACAGCTCTGGCGGCCCATAAAACCCATCCTCAAAGACCCGCTAGCGGTAGCGGACGCGACGTCGATAGCGGACTCGGACCTCGTAGCCGCGTCCATCGTCTACCCGGCGGACCGCGACGAGACCTGGACGATCAAGCCGCGCGCCGCGCACCGCTGGTACTTCAAGTACGCGCAGCGGCCCGACGAGGTGCTGCTGATCAAGTGCTTCGACTCGGACGCGGACGTGCCCGCGCGGCGCGCGCCGCATAGCGCTTTCGAGAACGCCGACGAGAAGGACGGGGAGTCGAGGGAGAGTATCGAGACGAGGGCGCTGGTCTTTTATGATTAGATGGGCTGGTAGAACTACCTATGCATTTTTGGTGTCGGACTGAGCTCGTTGGTTGTACACCTATACACCTAAGGCTACCTATTGTAAACGACTGCTGGAGCAGCAGACATAGACCCCCTCAACCTGAAAAAGAGAGTCAAACTTTCCAATACGGAGGGTATCAATTTGATAATCATACTCTAGCAGCAAAACTGTAACCTACGGACGAACCATTGTATAATCATAACCATAACTATCATCTCTCACAGTCTCCTTCACATTCTCAATTTCCATCCCACGTCTTCGTCGGGCTAGGCAGGGGGCTCGTCTGGATGCGCGGGCGGCTTTTGAACACCGCTTCGTAATCTTCCGCGCCGGCCTCGATTAATTCTTCGGCAATCGACGTGTCACCAACGGCCTCCTCTTCCAGTCTCGGGAAGTAGCTGTCCTTTCTCTGCACCATCTTGCTCTTCCTCTGCGAGCGTCTCCTCTCTAGCTGCGCCTTCTGTCGCGCCGCCTCGAAGCCGGCCATGGATCGTCGGGTTCGGGCGACTAGGTCTTCGTATTCTTCGCCTGCTTGTGGCGCGTCATTGGTAGAAGTTTCCTGGCTACTTTCCGCCTGTCTAAGTTTGGCGGGTGATATTTGGAGTGAATCCTCCTCCTTCTCGTACGAGCTTGTCCGCGACATAGACATACGGGTTCTCTCGGCCAAAGATAGAGTATGACGTTGCTTCTTCATTGGAGATGGCGATGCGTTTGACATCGATGCCAATATCTCATCGGCCAGAGCTTGTGTGGGGGAAACTGGACGTGGTGGCGGAGGCATCGATTCCACTGCCTTGCTTGGATAAGGCAGCTCAGTAGGCGATATATCACGGGAGGCGTGATACAATGAAATTGAAGAGTGCGTTATGTCTGATTTTGTCGACTTGTGTTTATGACTTAAAGATCGGGTCGAGGCTGAAATGGATGGTCGTGGGAGCTGGATCAGCTCGGGAGTTTCAAGCTCGGGAGATATACTCTGGAATGGTTCCTTAATTAGATCGTTCGGTGGCTCAATTGAAGACACCTTCGGGATCCGCCCTCTAGGTTCAAGACCTGATGCTTTTGGAGGAGCAAGACGGAGAGGCCGTATAACCGAGGATTTCGTGGGCTTCTTAACTGGACGAACTTCCACTTCTCGTTCGTCTTCCCAGTCACTAATATCCGAAATTGGGTCGATGGTACGTTCAGGGTTTGCAGGGTGCGAGACTGTATCAACCACCGAGCCGCTCCTTGCGGCTCCCAGAAAACTCGAAAAGTCGGGAATCTTGGGCTTGCCGATGGCTTCCAGTTCAGCCTTCATATCGCCCAGTATCTTTGCGTATTGTGCTGGTGGTGCACCAAGATGAGTCTGATCTTTCGCGTCTATCTGGTTGATCTGCAACTTTTGATGTGCCGTGAATCTCAAGTCAGCACCCTTCGGCTTGACCTTCTCCTTTGCATCTCGAGTTTGTTGCGGTGGCATGCCACCAAACATTTTCTTTCGGAAGTCATCCCATTTTTCCAGTCTTGTCCTTTGAAGACGGACTCGGCTGTCAAGTTGTTCCAGGAGACCAGCATTCCGGTCCTCGAGGTCAGAAATTCTGCCTTCTTGAACGCCAGCCCACACATCGTCGAATCGACTACCAAGAAGTCCGCCTTTGCGTGGATTCGTATCGTTGAATAGCAGACTATCAACCCATTGGTCGTTGCCGGTCCAATTGGTCTTGATGATTCTGTAAACTTCTGTCTTTGCCCTTTCCGACGTCTCAGCAACGCTTCGTTCCATTTCCACTTTAATTTGCTCTTTTCGTCGGGCAAGACCTCGTTCCTTCAACGCAAGCAGCTCTTCAAAGTCGCTGTACTTGGTTCGCGCGGCGTTCTTCTTCGTCAAGTGCGATCTTAGAGACACTTTGTGGGCAAGCAATAATGCATTCAATGCGGTGCGATCTCCAGAATAGCCTCTTTTTTCCAGTGCGAGATTCTCAGAAATAGTAGGCCGGTATTCGGGCCCTGAATTGAGGGCCCGTTCAGCCACCAGCTTCTTCAGCACTGCCGAGGAAAAGACGGCTAGGACTTCTTCGAAACGCTCGCCCTTGCATTCGTCCAGCATAGTCTTGCGTATCACAGCATCGCGGCCTAGGACACCATTTTTCTTGACTTGCTCAAGGCCACGGAGGAGAGCGGCTCGGAGGTTGATCGACTGGACCTGGTCGAGGGGTGGGAAGAACGGTCGCAGTTTCTATAGTACGTTAGAATAGTCAACATACTGCATGTAATGCGCCTGTGGTACCTACGTTTTGGGTCTCGTCGTAATCCCATAGCGTAAACAGTTGGTACAGAGCCCACTCGACGCATTGTATCCGCTTCTTCTGCCCACCGGCAGCGTCCTTTGCGGAGAAGGTCGCGAGTGTTAAACCTGGCCAATCTGGTTCGTGATCGAGATCGAGGAGTCGTAGGTTTGTAAGGAACAGAGCGATGTTGGAGGTAGTGGTAGGAATTTGGGCTGAAGTGCTGGTTGTCGAAGCAGGTTGAGGGGCGGTCAAGGCTTTGGCGGGGACGCGTAGCGATCGTGAGCGAGAGACAGCTGCGTTGGCTTGATTAAGCGACATTGCGGCATTGTTGACGGAGTTGAGTGAGCAATTCTATGTGTGTCCATGCATATTCAAGTTTCAAGAACGCAAAAGAAAACGTGGAAGCTCGTAGTGTGAAAGGGAATCCGAATTAAATAATTCTGGATTGGTGGAGTGTGTAATTGTTGACTTCAGACTTCAGGCTCGTGATGCATGCATTGAATTGGGCTTATCGATAAGCGACCCACCACTGCGGGCAAGCTATTAGCTGCTCCGTCAGTGTATTTAGCGCATTGAGGGTTTACTATGGCTTCCTACCCCTAATTGAAGGCCGCTAACCAGTTGTCTCCATCTACGACACTCCCAGTAATAGGAATAGTAGGTCCGTTACTGGGGTAAATACGGTAGACGGATATCAAGTGTTCACATCCCGATTATTCACAATAAAGGAGAAGCGTGCAGCAAGATATATAAGCTCGAGTACCTATACCGTCCCTACCATTTTCCATCCATCCTCCATTCCAAAACCCATTGTCGCCCAATGCCTATACCCGAAACCCTATTAACCTTCCAGGACGCTGGCATGTCGGGCCAGATCCAAATTCCTGCTCCGTCCGTCCAGTCGGGACCGTAGGGAGAATCTGTAAGATGCTCTTTTCTATGCGCCTTGGCCTGCCCATGATCTTCTCGGCTCGTCCTCTCGAGTGTCCCTACCTAACCACGTCTTGTCTTTCCCATCGCAGTGGGCTAGAGAAGAAGAAGGGCTTCTTCACCTGCCGCACCCCCTCGAGCACTGGTCGCCGGATATGCACTTGCAGGCCCCGCACGTGCCGGCCAGGATGATGGTCAGCTCGCCCGAGACGGGGTCGCAGTGCGCGCCGCTGTTGGACGCCATGCAGAGGGCCGTCGTGGCGGGCGAGCCGCAGTCCAGCCGCCATGAGGCCGGCGCTCCTTTTCCCTCGCCGAGCTCCGTCGCGTCGGTTGGTGCGTCGACTGGGGCCGCGAGGACGGAGAGGAGGGACGAGGAGACGAGGGTCGTGAATAGGATGAACTTCATCGTGTTAGCTTTGGTCGATGGGTCGATTTCTTTAATAGGTTGCTGATCGGTATGTAAGAGATATTGTATGGAAGCGTACCTTCATTTTGAGACTTTGGGTGAGAAATATGTAGTTCTAGTGATTATAGGTACGTAGGATTTGTTTCGTTTGCTGTAAATTACGCAGTGGGCTGTTCTGGTGATACAACGAATGCAAGGAACTGCTCTTGACTGCAAACCGCGCGACAGGAAAATAAAAGCTCTGAATGATCGACCGTGTAGTTGACGTATTTAGAAGATTTACAGGTCCGGTGCAGGCAAGGACTGGGGGCATCTACATGGGCATGGCACCTTACCATCTGATCCGGAAAGGGGGCAAAGTCGCCACGATGGCCGATTTATATATGTGATCCACGTACCCGCGAGCCCGGTCTCGACCTCCCGACTCCTGGGCCGATTTACCACACCCGTACACCTTCTTACCCCTGGATCCCTACTCTACGAGATGGGCCCGGATGCGACCCAGCCGCAGAAACGCAGGGCGTACCGAGTGGTTGGCTAAGTTTGCTATGTACGAGGTGGTGTGCTTTTACACTTGTTCGAATCATTATCCGGAAAGTAACTCGAGAAGATGAGACGTGATAGGTTCATTTGACACCAAGAAACGAAATGGGACATGTTGATTCCTGATGATATATATGCCAAGTCGAGGATAGGACATATCGTAAGTCTATGCGGAGCGGGATCTTGATAGAAGCGTCTAGTTCAGGTATTCTAGACCATGTTATCTCCGACGGTGCTTCACGTTATGGGCGGGAGTTAAGAAAAAAAAGGGGGGCGATGTTGCAATTCCGAACGATTGATTTCTCGATGAAACATCCCGATTCGATTCTGCTCGGTCTTCCTCATGCGGCAAACGTAAACGAATAATCTCCAAAGAACACTTCTCAAGTCCTTCTAAAAATACGCGAACTGTCCTTAGTTATTATCCGGGACGTGGCAGGCCGGCATCTAGAAAGTGAGCGGCTCATTTATCCATATTAACAACCGACAGGGGCCCCGAATCCCCAGACGCCCGTCACCTGCCAGTCCTCATAGTGTAGGTACACACATGTACACATTCTATTAGCTATTCCTACATAATCGAGCGAGTAGGTAGACCTTGGATCTCGGAGCCCAGCATCGAGCAAACGCCGTCGCTCGAGCGGGAAAAAGACCGCCCCAGTCCCATGCGGCTCGCCGACCTATTAATATCTTATACAAGTAACTTTCGTGCAATCGTAATTCGTGAAGCAGTCTGTGGAGACATACGCCGCATAACCGTACACGCCCCTTGACCGGAATAGCATCATATATCAAGCCCGCCGCCGACATAACGCTATCCTAGAGGCTACAGCCAATGAAGAACTTCTGAAAAAAAATTTGAAAATAGAGGTTGAGGATCTCGATGGACTGCCTGTCTGTGACTGCAGTCATCCTTATCGGTAGGCACCTAGGTAGCCAAGACAAAGCCAAGACCAGGTTGTGAGGAGCCTCAAATTCCATTGCTTTCTGGCGCCAGCAATGGAAAAGCCGGTGAGAAATGAATGGCGATTCCGTAGTCGTGCCGTGTATCGTGTAGGGTAGGGCAGGGCAGGCACGCCGTAAAATTTCGTTCAAGTAATGATGCAAACGACCATGATCATTCCAAGCCGAACAGCCCCTTCAACTCCGAAAACGATAGCTGGCCGACACCTTGTGCACCTTCCTCGCTCAGCGCCGCTTCGACCATGGAACGCTTCCGCTCCTGAAGACTGCGAATACGGTCCTCGACCGTATTTTCTATCAGCAGGTGGTGCACCGTGACCTCTTTCTCCTGGCCGATGCGGTGCGCGCGGTCGATCGCCTGCTCCTCTACGAACGGGTTCCAGAAGGGTTCGAGGATGATAACCTGTGTCGCCTTGGTAAGGTTCAAACCAGTATTGCCCGCTGTCAGGCTGACCAACATGACCTGCACGTCCTTATCCATGAAGGCTTTGACGGCCAGATCCCGATCGCCTGGGTGCATCGACCCGTCGTAGCGCGTGTATCGAAACCCTTCGTCGTGGATGGGGATCTCGAGCAGGTCAAGGAAAGACGTCCAGAGGCTAAAGACCAGCGTCTTCTCCTTCGGATTTTTTTCTCGGATTGCCTGTAACAACTCCATCGTCTTCTCAATCTTCGCGCTAGGAACCCAGTCTCGCCTAAGCCGCTTCAAGTACTTGGCTTTTGCAGCCTGGTTTTTCGTGCTCGCCCTTTTCAAGTCCGCAAGCGAGACGAACCCTTTCTTCTTGCCCTTGCCCTTGCGTTGTTTTCCACTTGCTCCATCGTTTCTTTTGCTCTTCTTCCTCGACCGAATAGCTTCCTTGCCGTTGGATCGCTTTCGCTTGCCCATAGGACTGGTTTCTTTCTTCACGGGTGTCCTAGCATTTGATTTCGAATTAGGCGTCATGTCACGCTTAGTCTGTTTAGGCTCCTCTTTGCGGAGGTGCACCATTTTTGCCCGCCTCCAGACCTCACTCAAGGACGCCAGAGAGTCGTTATCGGAGTCTTCTTGTGCAGGTTTCTCATCGGCCGGTTCTTCTTTCGGGACACCTTTCGATATCTCGTCTCTAGAAATCGACGGTTGCTTCGGCTTTGTGTCTATGGAGGGACCGCTGTCATCGGCGTCCGAACCTTCAGAATTATCCTCATCCTGTACGGCTTCCTTGTCTTCATCTTCGTCGTCATCCTCCTCCTCACTGTCGTCATCATATTCAACTTCCGAGTCGGACGCGATAAAGTCTTTCAGGTTCCCACGTACGTCCACATCATCCTCTTCATCGAAACTTTGAAATCCATCTGAGTCATCATCTGAGTCGTCCTCACTAGCCTCAGAATCACGTTTCTCCGGCATGTGGACCTCCACGAAGAAGCAGTGGCATATTACCTTCTCCGGGTCAATCTCTGTTCTGCAGTCATGGTAGTAACATTGATATTGTCTCTCCGCACCTGGGACCTTGACTTCCATCAGGGCGGAGAAACAGACATTACAGATCGGGTGGCCACAGGGGTAGATGATGAGTGGATTCTTGGTTGTATCGTGGCATAGTGGGCATTCAAATTCGGTTTGTCCCTTCAACCTTTCGACTACATCTCTCTTGAGGTTTTTGGCGAGGTTGCACATGTCATCCGATCCAAGCTGTGTGCCTTCCGGAATACCAAAGTCTTTGATGAGATGTGGATGACAGCAAGCTTGACGTAGGCGGAGAAGTAGTACTAGAATATAAGTGTATTTCCTCGTCATTGTGCCGGCCTTGATGAACTTGTTGATTTCAAGTTGCTGCTTCTTTTCAAGAGCGTCGTAAAAAGCTTTCTGCTCCTCGTCAAATGTGGTCATTGCATCCTCCTTGATAAGCTCCGGTAAGCGAAGGATCGGCTTGCCATCAAGCATACTCTTCTTAGTGCGTCGCAAAGTGATACTTCTAAACACGGCCTGGAGCTTCCTCATTGCCTCACCTTGGAAATTCTCGTTCAGGCTCTTGATGGGTTTGTCAATGCCTACAGAAAATGCATTCCACTCATTGAAAGGCTTAATTTTAAGAAAGCGAAGTAATGAGTATAATTCATCAATTCTGTTCATGAATGGGGTTCCCGTCATGCACCACCGATACGTGGCCTTGATTCGATCGGCGGCAATCGAAGACTTCGCTTTTCTATTCTTGATGTTGTGGGCCTCGTCGAGGATGACTCGATAGAAAACGGCATCCAAGAGTATGCGGCGAGTGTTCTTCTTCCGGCGGTAGCTCTCTGATCGGACCATTCCATATGTTGTCAAGACCACGTCGTACGTGAGGAGTGTGGTTACTGTCATTTTACTCATTGCTGAGGTGGACATTGTTGAGCCGTGATATATGATTGTCTTCAGCTGGTGGCGAGGCTTCACCTTGGTTCGAATTTCCTGTTGCCATTGTTTCAAAAGGGCGAGCGGTGCGACTATAAGTGTCGTCTTGCGCATGGGATCGGTCGATGGGCGATCCAAGATTAAAGCAACTGCTTGAATTGTCTTGCCTAAGCCCATGGTATCTGAACCGAGCGGACCGTTAGTACGATGTAACACGGTCGGTTGGGGCTCATGTCTCATAAGTACCTGCAAGAAGCCCCCCTTTCTTGACCGGATCCTCCTCCTGCTGCCTCATCCAAGTTAGGGAAATCCTCTGGTGCTCGAACAACTCGCAGGACATGGCAGCTGGCGTATTTTTTCGCAGTTCTTTCGGAATATCGATCTCTGGCATCGACAAGAGTTTCTGTATTTCCTTATGCTGCGAATCCTTCAATGCGGGAAAAGGCACGTCGCTGTTTGCTCTGTGCATTGCACCGTACATAGCGCCGTCATCGCCATCGTATTGACTGTCGTCATCGTCATCGTCATCGTCACCGTCGCTGTCCCTATCTGTATCATTGTCGCTATCATTTGGGACGTGACGAGCTGTCTGAGGTCTAGTACGTGTTGGTAGACTCGGTCGGCCGCGACTCTGGGGAGACGATACGAGCTGCGACTGTCGCATGTAACGGTATTGATCAAAAGCCTCCGCGTTCTCCGAGAAGGATTGGATAAGATCGGGGACAGTTCGGAACAGGTTGACTACCTTAGGCATGGAGTTGCGGATGGGTGGTGCAGAACCCATTATGGCACTGAATTGCCGGATAACTTCAGGGTTGTTCCCAAAGTGGCTCTACATATAGGGCTCTATTAGAATATAACATGTTTTGGGTACCAGCTAAGTGAATTCTCACATTCAATTTGCCCATAAAGCCCTGGATTTTGCGAGTAACATTGGCGATATCGATGGAGGTATCTGCTGGCCCAGCCTGGCCTGGCCAAGGGTGCTGTCGTTGACGGATCACAACTTCTTGGCGATGCGCCTCTGTCGATTGTTCTCGCTCTCGCTCTCGCTCTAGTTGTTCGCGGATTTCTTCCTCGACCTGTGGTTGGGTTTCTCGATTTCTGTTCTCGACCCGTGGACTAGATGTAGATGCTCGGATGGCAACCTGCTTAGGGTCCACATCCTCGCGCATCACATGTCGTGGTTGGTTCAAGGAATTCGTACTCCGCGACGATAAAGGCGGCGCCATGGCTTGTCTAAAGCCCTAAAAGCGTTAGAGCCTTGAGGCTTTCTTCGGGCAGTGTCTTAAGCTCAAACTCTGTATGTAGGTAAGACATTGGGTTTGTATACGAAGGTACAGTGTTATAAAAAGTACCTAGGAAAGTGTTCAATCGGAACTTACCAGGCGCAGGCGCAGGCGCAGGCGCTGGCGGGAGCACCAATCGCAAGCCTTGGGGATTCAATCGGAAATAGTAGCGT
The DNA here is from genome assembly GCA_022578845.1 of Hypoxylon cercidicola. Taxonomy (NCBI): domain Eukaryota; kingdom Fungi; phylum Ascomycota; class Sordariomycetes; order Xylariales; family Hypoxylaceae; genus Hypoxylon; species Hypoxylon cercidicola. The sequence goes on along the minus strand of MU399503.1, from coordinate 806,911 downwards.
TTCCTTACTTGCAAATACCTATACTACTCAAGTACTTAGATCTCTTATGACAGGAATAGCATCGAGAATCTTTGCAATGATGTTCGCCGAGCGTACAAATGAAGATTGGACTGCCCAGGTGATGTAATGGAGATAATTCTGGGCAAACAATCCAGTATGCCGGGATGTGGGATGGAAAATCAAACCTTCACACGCATATTCGCGACCCCACTTGCTTTTTAAACCACGAGCCATGTACCTACCTAGGTACCTAGGTACTTAAGATATGTTACTTCTATTATTCGTTTGTCAACCGCGACGCCTTTTTGTTACCCGGGTGTCAAATATAGCAGTGAAAACATCTTTGTCAAATGCGCTAAGTCTTTTACACAGCAACAATGCCGGTTTGGTTTGCATATGCAGTGTACGAAATCAAGCATCAACCCGTCTGCCGGTCAATATCCTTAGCGTCCGGTAAGTACCGAAGCGTGGGGGCCGGCTATCGACATAGGAGGTAGGTACAGTATCTACATGTGCAAGTACCCAGTACAACGGCTCATTGCACTCAGCCTTACCACATGTTCAACAGACCTTTTTGGAGATAGGTACCTAGTTATTTTTGCGAATATGGACCCAAGCAAACGAGCATATCAAGGAAATGGGCAATGCACTGGAATCACTACAGCCCAAGGGCAAGGAGATGCACCCGCCACGAACGATCACATTACCCGTTAGCTGGAGGTCATCCTCTAGGTATAGTTATTGTTTAAGGTATATTTAAAAGTTCGGCCAGCGAAATTGTAGGCGAGAGAGGAAGATCACTTCGTCGTACTTGAAGGCATATCTCAACCGCTAATGCCTCGTCTTCCGACCTATACTATAGGTGCCAATATCTCAGATGACTAGATGGCATCTAGTATATTTATATTTCATGGCTATTAAACTCAACTGTCTCCATCAGGAAGTAAATCACAAATGATAATATTAGCACGGATCTTAGCAGAAACACAAGTTGTTTTATGTGTATGTCCAAGAAAGTAAGGCAGATGTCGATTCCTGGGCAGGACAACGAGGCCCACGTACAAATCGAAGTTCGATGTGACTACATACCTACTATCTACGTCGTATCAGTTTTATCGTCTCGAGTTGTCTGTTTCTAACACCATGCATCAGATCTGTCTCAGGGGCCTTCCCCCACGCGCCATGTGGCACGATGGATCTTGGTACTAGACCCACCTAATCGAGAGCGTTCGCCGTGAAGATGAACCACATAATAATAAATTGACTGTCGGGTTTAATCATCTAGTCTTATAAATCCCACATACAGTCGATTCCCATCTGCATCGGCTATGGAATAAATTGTAATATTTACCGTGCTCATGGGAATAAACTAATGATGTATGTCATTGTCAGGTACGTTGCCAATGCTGGGTGGCATATTCAGGGGTAGCTTGGGTGCTGTTTCGGATCCACCTGATGGCTCCCCCCAAGATGGAAAGCCTCAAAAATCGTCTGATTATGAGCCCAGCGACGACAAGCTCAAGTCCGAGAGTTAGGGGTACTTACTGTAATACCTTAATGATGTTGGTTGCATGTATTTAAAATCAATCGCAGCCCACTTGAGTCGATCATTGCTGCCCATATAATTAGATTCCAACAGTATATTCTACATTGTTATTGAATAATTTCCACGATACAAAACTCCTATCCTCTGCTCTGCTCTTCTTCTTATCACCATCTCAAGTCATGGCTGCTATCGATACCCAACTTATTACACGGGAGCTGCCCCAGCTTATCGGCCGCGAAGTGAGCCATATGAGCATCATAATGCGAAGAGAAGTAGACCACCGAGCGATAGAGACGTTATTCGTTGGTGAGTACTCGCGGTCTATCTTCATGTTAATCACGCTAACTCTGCTGTCTTCTGTTAGTCCTCACATGTATCTTCGGCATCGGTGGTTGGATGTTCTGGATGATGAGACAGAAGTAGTCGACAAGCAGGAAGACAATACGAACTACACTCACACCATGCTATATCTCTCAACTTTGGCTGGAGAACATGGCCATTCTTGAGCCCCACGATTCCCCGAGACGAAGGTCGTACATCCTAGCATCCGTAAGAGAAGGATGCGCCGAAGAATGCAAACCCACGAGCATACTAGCACCATTAGATCTTGAAGGGTTTTAGGGGCTGGGCCAGACACCAAGTGCTGGTAACCATTTGGATATAGGGCGCATGTTGCACATGCGACTGTGTAATGTCCTCGACAGCAAGGAGGCTTACAGCTATCTGGGGCGAAATCATTTGCTCGGATGAGGATGAACCCATTACCATCCCTAATTTCAATATGTTAGAGCACACATGACCTTGACGGGAATACAGCATTGCTTAGGGTTGGAAAATCAGAATGCCATAGAGAAATTAACAACATCTACTTATCGACGACTATCTTGCTTGAGGGGCCACGTAAAATAGCTTATATGGATGGAGTGCGTCGTTTAGCAGCAAGGAGAAATCGGCACTGCATGTAGAAGAACATAAGCTAGGAGTCATGAATCCTTAAGAATTTACTCTAGTACACGGACTTGGGGATACTTTCCGGAGAATAATATTCGCGGTCGAGACTCTCGAAGTTCAAAGTGTCATAGCCTCGAGTCTCTAGACATGTCAGGTCCCTAGTCTACCTAGTCCTTGCCGTCCGGGCAGGGCCGGGCAGGGCCGGGCAGGGCCACATATCTATGGTTAGCATGAGAGAGAGAGAGAGAGAGAGGTGACACGTAATAGGCCGCCTTGTCCTCGCCTCATGTCGATACCCGGAGCTTGGTAACAGATATTCGCCTTAAATCTAGTTCCCGCTCTCCCTATCGAAGACCTCGCGGATCGACGATTATTTCAAACAGGGCGGTAACATTCATTATTGCAATGAAGCATTTAGGAAGTAACTGATCGTATCCTCATCCAGCTCTATAACTTACAGCTTTTTGATGAGGAACAATCGCTGAAGAGAAAATCAGTCATGAAAACTTGATGCATCTCATTCGCAGATTCACATATCGAATATTTCAATCAGTTCAGCATTAATTCATAGAATTTCGAATCATTCAAAGGTATCTAATCATCAACGTCGATTCGAGTACCGGCAGAAAGGACACCACTAAGTAGTACACTCGGAAATGTCGAGGACGGCGTGTAATTTCTACCACTCGTTCAGCTGAAGACGACCCCTTGCCTCAAGCTGTCGCAATGAGAAGTTCGGGTGCATGTGGACCTGATTCATGTTGGCCGATATAACAAATAATGCTTTTATATCCAATGTCTCGGCCAACATACTGAATTAGTAGAGGGATCGAAGGGCTTGAGCTGCGATATTTGAGACCGCATAAGGTAGGGACATGATGCCGCGATGGATCCACAACTTTTGTCCAACTGACAAAGGGTACCAAGGTGTATATACTGTTCAGTATATATGCTCTGTATATAATTACTAGGGTTGCTGAAGCTCACGGACTGTACTTCGACAATCTCTCAAACATAATATTTCATTAAAAGCAGCAAAATAAAGCTTATATCAATTGCCCCGGCCTTTCGAAGGGAGGTCGCATCACAACGTCTGACACGTGTTCGAGTTTACCGCGATATTCACATTCGACTCGATCTAGATAGTTTTATCATGATTTGTGTTCGAATCCGTCTCTTGTAGGTCAATCGTCTATATCTTTAAAGGCAAAGATTGACGAGGTAAGTCTCCGCCTCCGGGTTACTAACCTAGGTGCGTTGGATATAAAGAGCTAAGGGGGCTGTGCGGGCCGTATTTAGTCAACGGAAGGATGTAAAAGGCGTAGGTACCTACTGTAGAATGCCAACTCGAACCGCCAGTTTCATCATGTAACTTCACAATAATAAAACAACGGGAGTGTATAAGGCAATTCCGAAGACAGACTTGTAGACTTATACGTAACAAATATATAGATAAATATTCGTTTGAAAAAGAAAAAAAAAAAGAGATGGACCGCGAGGTCGTATTTTGTGGGGGTCAGCAGGATTGGGATTCGTCCCGGGACAGCGGTCACCAGATCTTGCATGCGCCAAATGCCGTCTGTCCTTCTTGCCTGCTTGCTCTCTTTAGTACGTGGTGCGTGGCTGCGTATGACGAAAGCGGAGATGGGATGCTACCGTCACCTACAGGACCTACAGGGATGTGACAACGCTAAGGGGGATGCCAGGGGGTTGTTATGGGGTTATTATGGGGGAATGTCACCTAAGCGCCGGCCCCTAAATAAATCATAGGATGCTAGGTCTTGTGCAGCCGTAGCGTCACTAAACGCTCATGACTTTGTCAAAAGCTTTGGTTGTGAACAACTTCATTGGAGACAAGTTCTCGATCATCCCTACAGGGTCCTGAGGGCCTACACCGATACCCCGACCCTTTGCCTTCACCGCCACAAATATTAACCAGAAACACTAAAATATGGAATCGTCCCTTCGTTCCCTTTCGTTCCCTTCTGCCCTGCCTTACCGCGAACCTGTACCCGTGCCTCGAACGTGTTCTGAATCCGTGCGAACCCTGCTCGGGTGTACTATTAGATCGGCATGTGCTTTTCTCAACTACTTCATTCCTACGTCTCTCACGTTTCATAACGCAACCTCACCGACTCGTTAGGGCTCGTTACCGGATGCAGACGAATAAAAATAAAATCGACCTCTTCCTTTTCCAGTGCGACACGACTTTCTGACTTTTGCCTTGGAGCGCGCCTAGTCTGGCTGCTTGTACCCAAAGGGACTGGACATGCTTTCTTACACATGTAGCCCGTCACATTGTGGATGGCAGGGAGTGAGAGGAAGCTTTCCTGCCTCGCGTCAATCTGTCTCCCTGAAGGTGAGGGATTCTGATTAGTTTGATTTGGGATACCCTCCGATTTTCAAGAAGGGCCAATTGCTCAACTTCAACGTGGAAACATTTCCATTACCAACCTGTCGCTGCATACGCCCTTTCCCCTAGGCAGCTACTATCTTCATCCCTCAACTAAGGCCATAGAACGATTTACCACCATGAACGGCCTTGGTAGAAGGATGACAAGCAAAGATGACTTCCATAACAGAGCCACCGCTCGAAATCTTCACGCCTCCTACTGCCTATTCCTCGAAGCACGACTTTCCTAAAGGCTCTATCAGTCACCAACAGCTCGTTACTCTCATGTCTGTTTCACTCTCCACGGCGGCAATAAGTATATTAGCAGCTCTATTTGCGTTTTACTGGTTCATCCGGATGAGGAGGAGCTTTCGCCATGAGTAAGTAGACTAGATTCGTCACGTTATGGAGGTGCCCAGCGAGCTGACCACATTTCAGCTTGATCATGCTCCTAATTCAAAGCGATATGATGAAGGCATTGTGGCTCGTGGTCAGTCCACTCGCCTTCTTCTCCAAAGCTCCCATCGATTCGAATTCAACCATCTGTCAAGTGTCCGGGTTTTTCCTGACAGCTAGCATTGAGGCGTCGGACGTTTCTGTGCTTCTGATCGCTATACACACGGTTTTATTCATACTCAAACCGCGGGTATCGAGTGGAGTTTCCGGTCTATATCCGTACAGATACGTTGCGTATGTTTTCTGGGTCGTCGTCCCCATCCTTCTTGCTGCGATTGTCCCCATTACCGGAAGCAGATATGAGAACAACGGCTCCCATTGCTATCTGCCGTTACGCCCTCTTTGGTACCGCAGAGGGTTGAGCTGGGCCCCCAGATACATCATTTTCGGCGCCATCATCATTACTTATGCCCTTCTCTACCTCTATGTCATCTTTCGGTATCGAAGATTTGGTGAAGCACAGAGACGTGCAATATATAATCACCACCGTCACCACGATAGCATCGCCTCATCTTCGCCGCTCATCGCAGACCATGGTCTGCTAAATTCCGTCCGAGGCAGCTTCGTAGAGGATAATAACCCAACAGAACGACATGATTGGATTCGTTCGACTGATAGCTCTTCGGATTCTGGTAAAGAGGCGTTCATTGCGAGGCGGTTCGAACATGTGGGGAGAAGCTCGATCACATGGAATTCGATAATATATGACGACTCAATGGAATCACAGGTCAGCCAACTAAGCCAACCGGCTCAAGAAAGCCCCACTTCACCGTCATTTCGCGCAGTAGAAGAGGTTTTGATCAGCGTACCGGAGCCGGTCCATGGCCGTTCGGTGAGCTTGTCGCAGCAATCGGGACACAGCTGCTTCCGCTGGAAACGTTCGATGTCCCTTGGATCGCATATTATCACGAGTCCAGTTTCTAACATTATAAATTCTATCCAACAACGTGGGCTATTGCTGCCTGCTGGTGGGGGCCAGAAATTCTTGTCGAATTCCGCATACCTGTCTCGAGAAGAATTTGAGTATGCAGTGCACCGGTCACGCGAGAAGATGCAGCGGCAACTGCGCCTCCTGTTCGTGTACCCGGCTGTCTATTTACTGACGTGGATCGCGCCGTTCGTGTCACACGTAGTGCGATACAATGAAGAGTACTCTATGGGGCGGAACTTGGCGGGCGAGCCTCCTTTTGGGTTGTTGATCACCAGTCTCGTGAGCGTATGCATCGGCGCCGCGGTTGACTGTTGCTTCTTCAGCCTGTGGGAGAAGCCGTGGCTACATCTGCGAGGTGGTTTCTGGGAGTGTCTGACTTTGTGGTTGAAGATGTGGAAGCCGAAGCGATTTAGGGGTAAGGGCACGGGACGTACCCGTGAGGAAAGGTTTATGGATGCTCGGACAGCGCACGTACGCCGCGAGCAGGAGAACCTCGAAAACCTAGAAAACATAAATAACGAAGCAGGGGCTGGCGGGAGGAGTAACTCTCGTCGAGTGAAGGACTCGACACCGCGTGAGTGGTGGGATGTGCTGGATGTGGACTTTCACGACCCGAGCTCAGAACGATTGGTGTGAAAGGGATATCAACAGGGCTAGCATTCAGCATCGGCATCAAGACCAGCATTAGCATGGCGAACGGTATAAACAATTGTCGGGGGTGCATTAGCATAGGTCGGATCGGATAGGGGCATGATAATGAAATTCATATATGCATGGGATTTGGATGGCTGAGAGTGGGGATGCTGACTGCGCCAGGTCTTATACCAACCCACGCACGACGGTACTAGAAGCAGCATTCTAAAAAGAGTAAAGAGTATTGGGCGGCGTTCGTAAGCATTGCGTTACATCAGGCGTTGTGACGAGGCAGCTAATTTGGGCAGCTTTGGGGAATGATATCAACTTGGTAACATGTTAATGAAGCAGGGAATTGCATTGGAAGAATCTGAAACCGACACGTGATGTACGGCTCAGTCAGCCATCATGCAGATGTATTTAACAGGCACTCTCAGTGCAGTGAAAATCGTAGAATTCATTACTTGCTCTATCATCAAGTGCCCACGAAAAGTGTGGCTGTGTGATGTCGAGGTATCACGAGAAGCCTTCCGTGGGTAATAAACCAGCGCAGGGTTCATAGGTATCTCATGCCAATGTCTCGACTATCATTCTTCCCTCCGTTTCCCATCGAACCACATGCGATGCTGTCTCTCCAAAAGTGCGCCTTGCTGGCTTGCTAGTACTCCATGCAGAACGCCCGACCAATTGAATATCATCGCGTAACGGTTTACTTCCCGCTCTTTTTGCTGTTCCCGTCCTAACATGCCCCTCTACTTACTCCTTGAGGAATCGCAGGAAAGCCTGTGCAACGACAATACCGTCCTGCTTGTCGGAGACGCGGCGCATGCCGTCCTCGAAGATGTCCTGGCCGAGAATGCCGCCGTACCGCCGCATTTCGAGGATCTCGGTTACCATCTCGGCTGTGAACTCGGGGTGTCCCTGGACCGTGAGGAATCGCTTCGGCAGGTACATGGACTGAATGGCACAGATATCGGTGTGCGCGAGCGCCACGGCGCCGGGCGGTAGCGAGAACACGGCGTCGCGGTGCATCTGGTGGATAGCCTACAATACGTTTACGTCGCAGATTAGCACCGAGCTTGCGAAAAAAAAAAAGCGAAGGAGGCGGGGAGAGAAGGGGGGAGAACAAACCAGCTTCTCGACGCCGAATATCTTCTTGCCCTCGTCGGACAGCTCGCACTGGGTGACACTGATCTCCCAGCCGCGGACGTTGCGGGCAACCTCGGCGCCGAGGGCGCGGCCGACGATCTGGTGGCCGAAGCAGACGCCGACGACGCGGACGCGGCCGCCCTCGAGGCACCGCCGCGTGTACTGGACGAGCCGTTCGATCCAGTCCTCCGTCTCGTACGCCGAGTACTTAGACCCGCTGATGAGCACGGCGTCGACGGTGTCGGGGTCCGGGTACGCAGCCGGGTCGTTCACGATGTCGTGCGCCGACAGCTTGAGCACCGAGGGCAAGGGCTGCGGCGGGGATAGGGACGCGCACGCGCGCTCGAACAGGTACGTGAACACCCCGCCGTAGGATCCGTATTTGGCTTTTATGCCCTGTATCGGCGTGTCGGCCTCGAGGATCGCCAGGCGGATCGGCGCGGCGGATTCGGAGCCCATGGTATGGTTGGAAGGATTTTGGGAGGATATATGTTTTGACTCGACGTTGGGAAGAAGTACATACAACAGTGGTCTAGTGTTTTCGAAAGGAATGAAGTGGTGGACAGATAGGGCTAGTCTGGGAGACTAAAGGGATCTACCGGGAAAAACTTATGGAGGTGTAGGTGGCGGGTTGAACTTGGGGAGAATCTGGGAACAGCTTTCGCCACGGGAACTGCGTCAGTCCTTTTTATAAACCTCTCATATGGCGGTGGTCGAGGGCGAAGGTAATGGAGGTCCCGGCCTCTTGCGTCAATGGAATTATTCAGAGAGGTGAGTCCCCCCCCCTCTTCCTACCTTATTCCTTATTCATAGGACAAAGACCCGCAAACCCGTCGAGATGGAAGCAAACGCAAGGAGTTCCCCCTCCTGCCCCTCATTCTCTCATCATGCCACGACCTTTTGCGACCTAAGAGTGTTCGAACTTGCTTCCTAGCGTTATTGCCTGCCCCTGTTTTGTATGCCCCGTATGTGCATGTGCGTTGCCGTCTTGTAAATGGTGGTTGTACTTTACGTTGCCTGCCAAGAACTAGCTACTTTTAGTTGACGGTTCGGAGATAGAAATTAGGACGGTGTGGGGGGGGAGGGAGTAAAGAAGACGATCTCGTCCAAACGATAGGACAATCCGAATCTTTTATCGAATCAACTGATAGGCAGAACTGTTGGATTCAGAAGGCGGTAAGCAATTTCGTCATAGCATACCCCTTTTGGTATCTAGCCTTCTGCGTGTGCTGGTGTGGTAGGACTAAGGACGGCTCCGGCGTCGCTTCAACGCTCGGTACCAGGTATCGAAAAATGCCAAGTCGTGCGCCTCAATGAAACGGCACCAGGCATGTTTGCGGCTCAGCAGGTCGGACTGTGGCTAGTCCCTATCTGATTCGTTGAAAGGGGACTAGGTCTTACACGGTCAACATATCGGTCTTGCTGAAGAGAGATGATATTAGCAAATCCAACGTTATTCACACGAAATAGCTGGGGACGTGAGATATAGCTGACGAGATATCACACGGACCGTTTCAGCTCGCCATTTCGGAAATGCAAAAACCCCCGGTTTTTTTCTTTCTTTTCTTTTTTTTTGTTCTTCTCGTCCGTCGGTAAACCTATACGTTCGGTCCGCACAGTTGAAAAAGCATCTCTCGCCCGACCAACGGTTTCCGATCATGACAAATTGACATGTGCATATTTCCTGAATTAAGAGTCAATCCGCGGTGGCAGATCTCCTATTCGCCCATAGTCGTTGCCGTGCTGGCTCGGCTGGTCGGCAGGAAGCTTCCCGTCGGGCGCGAAACTAGGCTCTTTGCGAGGCCGTTGAAGAGTTATGGCAAGAGTCCGCGAACATGGATAGATTCCTAGCAATATATCCACCCACCTCAACTCGATAGTTGGCCCTCGCCTCCCCTGCAATGCTACGTCTACTCTGGGGAAGACCGGGATCTGCTCAGCTACGGCGTTTGCTATTGGTGTGGGGTTCTATATTAATGTCGTTGGCCGTTGGCCTACGTCCTATTGCGAAGCAGAGCTGGACGGGATAACACATATGCAGTAAGCAGCCATTTTGGTGGTCCCGCTAGAGACTGTAACGTGGGATAGCATGTGCAACTAGGGCCCTCTAGGTCAAGTATCTTAGGTAGTTAGGGAATCCATTCAGATGCAAATCCCTGGGCCGGAGAGATATACGTAGGAATCTATCGCCACCAGAGCTATAATATTGGATCGGGCGTTGGTTATAAGACACACCCATCGGTCATATCTGGTAGTATGATCGTCGGTCGTCGCAGCAGGCCCAGCGAATAAGGATGACATATGTATGTTGCCTGCAGCCTGCGGCGGAAGCTGTACCGGCTTTTTTAAAGCTCATAACCCTATTACGACCGACTCCTCTACGTGGAAATAGAGAAATGCAGCACGTTCTGCAGCCGTACGCAGTTCGCTTTTCAGTCACTGCCGCCCTCGATACTTTACACTTATTCGCTGCAGTGCGATACCAGACGCAGGACGTCAAGTTTCCCTTGGTCTAGCTTGGCATAGGGGGTAACCGTAACACAAAGATACCGTTAGATCTTGGGGGCTACGCTGACGACAAACTAATGCAATACCCTAGAAGACTAGGGACTTCCTCCTTACTATTTTCAGTTGGTAAACTTCGACAAAACAGACAATTATCCACAATGCTATACCGATTTCAACGTCCTCGGTCCCCGCCATAAGCAATCCTTTCAGTGTTTTGCGAGGGAGCCGCATTCAAGACGGTGCTGTGCCCGCTCACCGAGGGGGGGAAAAACAAGTGCTTACTTTAGTTCCGTTGCAAGGTGACCTATTCGAACAGAACCGAGTCACACCACACCAGCACGAATTGAAGCGAAGGGAATAGTCACTGGATGCAAAGATCGCGATCTACAGCGAGAGAATTAACACGATAGCAATGGGGCCGACTATCGACCAATCCAAGTTTGACAGGTCGACCATGCTTCCTGCGAGGTGATAACAGAAGTGCCGTTTTGACATCAACGCCTCGATATCGCCCGTCATTGGGGGAAGAAAACATTCAGAAGGAAGATGGTTGTATCGCGAGGAGTCGGACGGGACTCCTCGAGACCACTTTTAACTGCAAAGACATCATTTCTATTCGCTTCCGGGCTTCTTTAGATATTGCTGGATATTGCCACTCTACTCTCAACCTGATATGGGTTCAAATCGTGAAACAACGGTCGTAATTCACACCCAACCGTACTACGCATAAAGGAGCTGAAGACTTGGAATGCGTAGAAAGTGGTGGATTTATCATATGATGAGGGTGACCCAGCGGCTTGCGGCATCAGTTCGCGAGACTTGACGATGCAAGGGGACGGATTTGACGCATAGCTAAGGCACCACCCATGCAGGACGGGTACAAGCATCTCTCGACCATACTATGTCCAACATACTGTACGGCAAGGGAGTGCTGAAGACGGAATGGTTCTCAACTCAATATTCTAGAGGAGGCTTGCGGCTTGTAATCCTTTTCAGGACGAAATTTGACGCCACGCAAAACTGACAAATGATAGTAATATCACATTAGCTCTAGTACAGAGTTGGTGAAGGAGATTATGATGACGTTATCACCACAGAGACTTGGTATATGGGATAGGTAAGTCGGAGTGTCACGCTGGGAATTGTGAAACATACGAACCTTGCCTAAGTTTCAAGTTCGGTCAGTACTCACCCACACGTTGGCTCACCGAGTAAAGTGTCGAGATATCCTAGTCAGAAAGCATATTGGCGGTCTTACATTGTAGTAGTGCTGATATCCAACATCATGATACTACGGTAGCACGAATGACTAATCGGCGACTTTATAGAAACATGTCACGAGAAGGATGCTATGGACGTCCAATTAAGCTCAACCATGCCTAGACCAACATTGGATTCGAATTTCGAAGGCATCAAGTATCCTTGGCATGGCCCCCAACATCCCGTTTGAGGGATACACGGTTATTTTAGGATCAACGTAGAGCCATTGACCAATGATAACTTCTGCGCAACGACTCCGATGGCGATACGTGTATATATGTGCTTATAAGCAGCATCTCATTTGTCATACGAAGAATATTTCACCCAGAGGCCATTCTTTGTAACCATTCCGGCGGTGAAAGATCGGAGACAGGGAGAGCAAGGGGTACAGTGTCATATAGTAGCATCAGCACTGTATATACTGTCTGGCGGGATGGACGGCGATAACACTGATAACGGATGAGATGGAAGCACATGTGGCAATAGCGGGTCTGGGCAATATATTTTTGTTACGGTCCTGTCACTGCGGCGCCATCTGCATGACACTATGGCTTATTTCTAACAAATCAAAGATCTGTCGAATGACGCTCCCTATATTAGGTGCATACGATGATCCCGTCGCGCTTTGTCGAAAAAGTCGAGTTTCGTATTCCATCAAACGCGTAGTTATCTTTTTCCTCTTCTCGGGGCAAACCGGACGCGTCTAGCTAGCTCAGCAATTTATCGGCTGATCTGGCGTGGTGTCCGGAACCGTAAACAGCTGAGGCCCGCCGCATAATCGGCTTTCACTCGGAGAGACAAAAATATCGATCTACAACATCCGATACCAGAAAAAAATACCCATCCAGAACTCAGACCGACGTTATCAAAGGGATCAGAATAGGTTAGATGGTGCTACCAACGGGGGCTGTGGTGTAGCCCTAGACCCGATTACATTGGTCGGCTCCCCCCCCCAACACGACGGCGTCGCTTACCTCAGATCCACCTGCATCTCGTACATCGCAGCCAGGGGGTTGCTGTCCGCCCCTGAAAGAACTCGATATATATAAAGCCAACAGTCTCGACCGGCGCCCTGCTCAGATCTTTTTGAGAAGTCCTCGACAGCGTGCCTTTTAACCACTCTATTGCCATATTCTGTATATCTTTGCTACAACTCCCATGTCGCACGTCATGGCGCAATCAACCCTCTCGATGGATTCGCTCCCGAACGAGGTATATACAATTTTTCTTCCCCGCAGTATGAGTAAGCTCATAATGATTGACACATGCTCGAAAGATCATCATCCAAGTCCTGAATCAGTTCCCGACTCGCTCGCTGTTGGCCCTTGCTGCTGTCTGCCGCCGGTTTTATGGACTCGTAGGCCGGGTGCACTTCACGCGACTCGTGGAGGCCGCCCAACTCCGAGACCACCAGGTGATCCTGGAATGCTACCACCCGAGCGAAAGGATTTCCACGCCGTCGCTATTTTGCGAGTATCTAGGAATGGACGGGCTCATCGAGGCCGGCGACGAAGCTAGACTTGGAGACCTCGACGACCTGTATGCGCGATTCCGCCCGTTCGTTGGAGACGAGGAGCGTCGACCCCGCAGCAGTCGGCAGCCCGGAGCTGCCTTTGCGCAGGAGATCCAACCGGCGAAGCTTCCCTCGCACGAGATCTTCCTGGACTCGGACGAACTCTTCTCGCAACTATGCACGGTGACCAACCTGGTGAAAATGGGACCGAGACAAGGCCTATTCAGCAGCATCGCGAACGTGAACGACACAGTGATCCGGGTCTGGCGCGACTGGCTCCACCGCGAAGCAGCAAGGACAGCAAGGAACCAGCAGCGAGCGAGTTCGGCTCTGGACGACCCCTCGATTCTATGGACTGACTCGTCGAAGACCGTCGGTTTGCGATTCCGGGTCGTCGAGGATCAAAGCGCGCCTGCGCCGGTCCTCTTCGGTCGGGAAGAGGAGCCGTCGGTCACGTACTCGCTGGAGTACCAAGGTACGTCAACCTAACGACCGCCATTTCAACCGTCGGGCGCAGACTCACAAGGCCATTCAGAATTGCTCATCAGAGCGAACTGGCTGCTGCTCAGCTTTGAGACATCAGAAGCCCAGCAAGTCACCCACGCAGGTAAAGCAGTCGTAATTGCATCCATGTAACAGAGTCATCGGGCAACAACACGGAACGGCGAGATTGAGGATGGGGGGATTTCGACCATTGCCGAGATCTCCCAACCTCAACTCTCGTGCAAGAAAAAGATTTGTCAAAACTCACCGGGATAGCCACGTTATGCGCGGCCGACCCACGAGACACGAGAGTCGCATTCGTGACCGAGACCCAACAAAGCTGTTGAACAATGTTTCACCCGTGTGGGAGGGCTGCTCAGTTTGCCTGGCCCCAGTGGACCCAACCATCGCGAGTCGCGTTTGGCCGATTCCGCTCGTCCTCGGTCGAGATATGACCAGATTTTGGCACGAGAATATTGACTTACATATTTGTGAATAGGAGCTGTCTACTTCCCAGGCAGCGGCGTGGTCTACCACCCATGCAACGCTTTTTTACAGTGCGCGACCCCGACGACAAGGCAATTCCAAGCCATGGCTACCACGTTCGTCATGTAGACGTCTGTCGCGGGACGGTTAGAGGGCGATCGTACCAGACGACCTTACGATATTAGAGTTATTACGACCTTTTCAAGAGGATTTATGAGGATTTTATGAGACGAGAAAAAGAATTTCTTTTTAGAGCACGATCTTAGATTGTGCTAGAGTATTCATTTGGCGGGCATACCCCTGGACGCACACATATATATGGTGGGACTAGATGTTCATAAGAGAGCAACGGGTAGATTGCACATCGCAGCTTTCTCCTCTTTTCGGAGACAGTCTCTGGATACGAGACAGTTATTTGATAGAATAAAATTCGGTTTATTCATATCTCTGCTTCCATTTGACCGTCCGTCGTACGACTCGCTATAGCCTCTAAGCAGGTATGTAGCCATCTTGCGAGAGACATGTCGTAGACATCCTGTCTTCCATGCGACATCACAAGCTACTGAATGTCTGATGCGATTGGATCTTCACAGTGTCTCTGAATCCGTGTGATTTATGCTCGTTGACGTTCGCGGCTTGGACCTAACTGCGTCTAGCTCGCAATGCCGCCAACTGACATGAGACAGACCGGGGGGGCCGTGCGGCTTGCGTGCTTGGCTCTAGATTCGACAAGGACATAGTCGGCCTATCGGAGGCTTGCCCGGTATTAAGTTGGTCCATCTGGGCCTTACCCGGTTATGCCCGGCCGGTGAGCTGACCGCGTTTGTTCCTGCATGGGCGGTGGAACTGGGCACGCATACAATGCTGACCAGAGTCAAAGACGGGGTACATACTGTAGACAGGTAGGTTACCTTTTTGGAATCTCATTCCCATTTCCATGGTGGTCGTCGATTAAATTCTCCGATCCCACGAGGTGATGCGATCTTCCGGCTGGGGATGACTGAGGATGACTGAGGATGACTGTCAGCAACGGAATATCACTTGATATATGATATATGAAGCTGATACTGCCCCATGTAGCCAACACACAGACAGACACGATGCCGGCATACATGAATGAATAGATATGCCCTCAACGCTTTCCCCTCATACGTCTAACTGCATGTATTTTGATAACTGTCGGAACTGTGACTGGTGAACCAAAGTGCGTGCGCGCGATTTATCACATTTCAAGATGGCCGGTATTTGTCTGGACACACATGTACCTTCGTACCGGAATACCCACCAACGTCGTAATGCGGGAGGATCCGCGACAATCCCCTGCATCAGGAGAGTTTCACTCTGGCCAGACTGCCAGAGCGCAACTCGGGATCTACCGAGTTTTTCTCTCCTTATCGATATCTTCAGATTTTCACGAGATGCATCTGATGGATCCAGTCGCGAAATATGTATGTATGCTGGCCACATTTCTCTGTATAACCAGCAACGGTCTCATTGTAACCTATGTATGAGCAGAGGTAGAGTGCAGTACCGAGACCACGATATCGGCCTAACCAGAGCTATCTGCCCAGAAGGGAGGCCGCTGACCTGCGGAAATTCTCTTGTCGCCTTATTCGTGGACGCAGCGGGAAACACGTTACCTCACAAGGCGATGACGACGATGGAAAACTCGAAGGTGTTTGTGATTATATAGCATTGATGCTTGGCTTGATTCAATTCCACCAGTTCACCAATAACTAGTCTCGTCAGCAGACCGGGTTCGTTACACCCGAGCCGCACTCTACGATGTGAAGAGCAAATGACACCCTTGTTCACGACGACTAGCGTCCGTGATACCCATGAAGCCATTGACGATCGCACGCACGAACCGTCTGTGCCATCCCGCCTAGAAATGGAGAAGAACGGGGACCGAGCTCACATGCCCAGATGGGCATTGTCTCTTGTCGCAATTGCTTCAATTCTCCCTCCTCGACACACATACACAGCCTTTCATCTGCGTCTCGTAATATTAGTATCGACATTCTCTTACGCTTTCGCTTCTTCGAAGTTGATCTTCGCGGGCCTGGCTGCCTTTTCATTTATGCGCTTTTTTTCACTTCGGTCGCAGCTACATTCTCTTGATCTATACGTTCATTAATTGATTGCTACATTCGTTCCTTTGCGGAGGAGACCATTGGAAACCTTGGAATAACGGCTATTGGACGCTCCTTTTTCATAAGAGTTCAGTTGTGAGAGTGAATATTGGAGGAGAGGGCCGCGAATAAGAATAAATCGTGATGACGAGGCCTGAGTCGACGGAGTCGACGATTGAGATATCCGAAGTAGAGAAGAGCTTTCCCACGCCGCCGAGGACGATAGTCAATAACCGGAAGACACTTCCACCGCTACCGTTGTCGCCTTTGCCCGAGGGGTCGGAATCTAACAAGAAAGATGCTGTTACGGATGAGAAGCAGGACGCTGTTACGGGGGAGAAGCGGGATGCGGTTATGGAAGAAGTGAGGGATGCGACAAACAGTCGGACGACATACACCACGAGTGCTCTCGAGTCGCTGCTGACCGCACTGGGAGGAGATGAGAAGGACATGCGACTTTCGTTACGGGCCCCGGCGAGGGATTCGCGGCCCCCGAGGCCGATATCAAAGGATCCGCCTAGGCCGGACACCGCCGCAACGACAGCGACTACGGCGACTACGGCAACGACGGCGACGACAGCAACTGGGGTCTCCTATGCCACCACGACATCGCAGCGGACCATCAAGTACGGCACGGGAAGGTATGCGAAGGTGGAACTATCGCCGCAGCCCAGCGAAGACCCAGAGGACCCGCTCAACTGGCCGTTGTGGAAGAAGCATCTCAACCTGGGCGCGCTGCTTTTCATGGTCGCGCTGGTGGGCGTGATGAAGACGGCGTACATCAGCGTGAACAGCGCCATCGCGATAGAAGAGGATGTTTCGTATACGGCCGCGGTCGCATTAACTGCCGTGCCCCTGATGCTGTCCGCGGTGACTGGGCTGGCGTCTTTGATAATAGCGAGGATTTGGGGCAAGAGACCCGTGTATCTGGTGTCGATGGCTTTGATATTTACGGGGATGGCTTGGAACACGCACGTGAGAGGGAATCTGGCGGAGAACATGGCGGCGAGAGTATTTCAGGGGTTGGGCTGGGGCGCATTCGACGCCTTGGTTCTAGGCTCGATTCAAGACACGTATTTCGTTAGTAGCAGCCCCTTTCAACTCTTACTCTTAGGATATAAGGACTGATTTCCCCAGGAACATGAGCGAGAGTCCAAGATCATACTTCACTACACGGTGAGTATCGGGACGATGTTCGGGTCTCCCTTACTCGGCGGTGTTGCTTCTGCTGGCCCTAGGGGTTTCGAGCTGCAGTTCGAGATCATGAGCGCTTTCTTGTCCGTCTCGATCTTGCTGCTGGTCTTCGGGGCTCCGGAAACGACTTACGACCGTGCGGTATCTCCAGACATGCTTCCGTCAACCCTCGAACGGTCTCAATCCCTCTGGCCGAATGTGACGTACACCAAGGAAGCCGCCATAGAGTACCTGTTGAAGATGAAGCCGTGGTCCTATCAAGCAGACGAGATCGACTTGCCGCTGATCCTGCAGGCGCCCCGAGCAATGCTCGCGCCGACTACCGGTCTTCTTTTCACGGTGACACTATTGCCGTACGCTGGTTTCTGGGGCCTAGCGAGTTCTCTCTCTCTGCTGTTCTCGCCCCTCCCTTTCATGTTAACTGCGGCGGACCTCGGCTCCTTGATGACGGCACCGTTCCTCCTGGGTACGCCGATTGCGATGGCGCTTGCCTTTCCCCTATTTTACAAGCGCTTCTTCACCCAGACCATCCACCTTGCCACTCTAGCCATCGGCACCGTGCTCGCTTCCATCGGCATGCTAGGGTTCGGCATGTACGTCGCGGGATCCATGGAGATGCCCTCGGACGGCTCCGCGGCACCCTTCAACACGTCCTGGGATCTAGGGTTAGACCGCGTGAGCCTGCCCGTGGCGTCCTTCCTCCTCGGCCTCCTAGCCGCGGGCTCCCTAGTCCTCGACGCCACGATCCAGCCCGTCATCCAGCGGTCGACGGCCTTCACGTCCGCGAACCTCGCGGCCGGCTTGCGCAACACGGCCGACATGCACGCGGGCCTGGCGTGCCTGCGCAGCCTGGTGGCCGGCGCCTTCATCCTCGGCCTCCCGAACGCCGTCTTCGCGTGGGACGGCCTGCGGGCGGCCGCCCTGGGCATGGGCGTGACGCAGATCGTCGTCGCGGCGGCGGCCGGCGGCGTGTACTGGTACTGGGACGAGAACGTGCGGCGGCTCGACGGCCGCGTCATGGGGCTCATCGACTTGTCTATCCTCAAGAGGACGGCGAGCTTTTTCGACGAGTCGGATTGAAGATGGGTTGGTTAATGGATGGGGGGCTTGTAGGATATGGATGACGCGATGATCCGAGGTCTTCATGGATATTAATAATGCAAACATGAGTTTCTTTTTGATGATACCTAGCCTATTGTATTTACGAAAAATTTGCACTTCTCCAAATTGAATTCGGTCATTCTTTGGTGGCATGACTTAGGTAGGTACTTTCCTGAGTAAGATAACTCGTGAGCATTTAGGGACTCGGCACTCTTAGGAATTTTGATCAAGTTAGTTCTCGCAAACACTCCACTCGTATGGCCTTCATAGAAAGGCTATTCTACCATTCGGCGGGCCAAACTCCAAAACCTTGCATTTCCACCAACGCATCCTTTCCCCGGACCCGAGAGCCCTTGTCGAAGTTATACGATAGTGGATCGGCCTTTTCACTCCATCTGAATGCCTGGCGAGTGTACTCGGTCCCATCGTAACACCAAGATACCGAAATTTCGATTTCCCCGGCCCGTCGAAATGCACTAGACAATTGCGCTCGTGGATATCATCGAGGTGGTAATGTGTGACTGGGGAGTCCGAGGAGCTCAGGTATTCAAATATAGAAGCGTATGTCCCCGAGACTAGATGGATATCCGTCATTGTCAAGTCTGCAGGATGGACGGCCTTGACGAACTCGAGCAAATCGCTTTCGGAGACGTACACACCACGTAAACAGCATCTGTTGAGATCTCCGAAGTGCGAGCGACTGCTATTATTCTCGACGTGGCTTGTGTGATTCGTTTGTGCAGTAGAACTGTCGTTCCCCAGATTGTACCAGTGTATGTTAAGAGTTTCCAGTTTCGGCATGATACTCGACATCTCCAAGAGACCTTGTAGAATTGGAGTTACATGCACGCTCTGGCTGGAACGCTCTGGTATGTCGGCCGCCGCATCTGGTGTTCTCTCTTCTGGATCCATGTATCTCTCTTCTGTATCCATGTATCCCTCTTCTAGATCCATGTATTCCTCTTCTAGATCCATGTAGGGCGACGACAAGTTTACCTTGAGCGTCTTCAATGACCTGAATACAGGCACTGATGTAAACAGCCGAGTGAGGGAAAAAAAGGCATCGCACATGAGACTACACCCCAAAATACCACCAAAAATATCTAGATATTCATCCACCGGCAACTGGGACTCGTGCAGCGCTATCATGGTGACATTGAAGGTTTGCAGAGCCGCAGCCCAGATTTCTTTCCGCAACCGAAAAGTATCTGGCACAGGGGTATGATCGTCGAAATACTGGCCGCGTATAGATACACGAAGGCACAGCGACGCAAGTCTACCTCGAGGAGAATGCTGCTTCAGGTTGCTGAAGGCCTCGGTCAGAAGACGTACCTGGTTGTCGATTGGCGTGTTGCTCCCATCGCCTTCCGCGACGCCGGTGATGGTACAGTGTTGCAGTAGACGGCCTAAGCGATCTTGCCTTGTCATGCGTGCCATGTCCTCCAACGGTGTTAGAGCTAGATCGACATTCTTCTGGGCGAAGAATTTGGCGAGATGAAGCTTGCTCCCGATGTTGCGATTTGTGAGTCGGAGTGAAGCAATGTCCTGAAGGTCGAGAAGCGTTCCGATATGGGCAACCAACTCAACAGGGAGAGCTTCCAGGGAGGGCTTCATATTGCTTGTGTTTATAGAGGACGATATTGGTCGTTACAATTGAAACTACCTGTAAGGAAGTGAACAGTATCAGTTTCTGCCTGTTGTGTCGGACTTAGCAACGCGGTGCTGGTTACTATTAATGATACTAGGAGGTAGGAATGAATTCTAGGAAGAGGGGGAAAGGGTATTGTTTATATGCAAGGTGGGGCTCAGAAGCGGTTAATTTCAAGCTTCATTATAGAAGTATTCTATGGTCATAAGGGGGATTCATGTGGAATGCTTGATAGACGCAAACCCTGGATGCGATTCAGCCAAGATTTGGCTCATCAGGTACCTAAAATACCTACCTGGTATAAAATGGGAATGAAGGAAAGCCATAAATACCTCTACCAGGTAGGTACAAATCAAGAACAGACAGATTTGCTATTATTCAACAGCTGGTATCCCAAGGCGCCAATACTGAGAAGCAGCAAAGTAAATGCTGAATATTCGATTAGGGAACTGCGCTTAACGTAATATATAAATGCAGCCTAGGTACCTAGGTACCTAATGTATGAAATTAACCATAAATTAAACCTAAGTGAACAGCCCTGTACCCCGACCAGTCTCCGAATTCTGTTCGTACCAGAGCCTAAAATCGGCGTGATTATTCCCATCTGCATTCGGATCATACTCAAACAACGCCTTGCCCTGATATTGTTGGGTTTGTTTAGGAACGTTGATTGCGATATAGTTGTAGTACAATATCCACACATCTGGCATCAAGCCTCTTAGAGTGTCGGAAAGCTGACCTATCCTCTCTGCGTAGAGCTGCGTGTCTGGGCCCGGTACAGGCGGGCTTGGATTATCCTCTGTAGGATTGACCTGGTTCTGGCGAGGCGTCATGATGAAAGCGAAAGCCGGGCCGTTGTCGCCCGTAAATAAACTCGGATCTAGACTATCCCCTCTGGTTCTCCAAGTCTGGCCTTGCCCCGTGATTAGGTTGAGACAGTTCTGCTGGAAGGCGGCGTCCGGAGATTTTGTGCCGTCTGGGTCGAATGCCAGAGTCTCAAAGAAGTGGCCCTTATTCTAGGAGTTAGGGAGAGCTGCGATTTGTATCACCATTGTCACTCACCATATAAACTGCCCTCCGAGAGACGACAGTGAGGACGGTGCAGCCCTCTAGGCCTCCAGTGCCAATATTTAGGACATTGGCGTTAAAATCCTCGAATCGTTTGAGCGTCGCGAATGTATAATCATTCGACGGGGCTATTATTGTTAGCATGAGTGCATAGGTACCCACCTCCCAGGAGGTCTTTATCAGAATAAGCTATACGTCCTTAACGACGGCTTGAGCGCTCTCCGGACTATTCATGTACAACTACACCGGACGCATGAGGCTTACCGGAATAGGCCAAGTTGATGAGGTTGGTCTTGTCGTTGTCTCTAGTCGAAACCAGGGCGTTGATTTTCGCCCGGAGGAAAGCGCCGATGTTGGTCTGGCGTACGTTCCGGAGTGTTCGCTTGAGTAAGTGACGGCTTTCCTCATGCTCAGAACTTCGCTCGTCTAAAGCTGTATTATTAGACGTCACGAGGTGAATGAGGTTGCGTTTTGACACAGTTGCAGACGAGCATGAACTTCCACAAGAGCCGCATATTCGACGACAGGTAGGGCCATCATTATTGCTCGATTGCCTGGGCTGGATGTCGGCAAATAGCTCAGGCCGGCTATATAGAACTTAGCCCCTTTCTTAGCAAATAGGACAGAAACGTACCCATCGAAGGTCGAATCACGCTGTACTAGATAGCGAGCATCTGCCAAACACCCGAGTAGCACAAGGCCGGCTAGAATAGCGCGAGAAAAGAACATGACGATCGGGTTTCCAAGGCTATGCTTTTCAAAAAGTGAGGAAATCAACGTTATAGACGAGGCATTACCAGTTTAGAAAGTAAGTCCAAACAGCTGCTCACCGAATTGACATTCCACAGGAATATTCAGTATCTCAGGGTTGCTGCTCAGTCAACCCTCAAATGATTTGAAGGATTCTAGACTACCAACAGCATTCTAGATTACCAACAGCATCAAGCCTAGCCCTTCCTTCCGACTCGGGGCTGACGGCCTAGATTGCCATATCCTGGTCCATTTCGTGTGATAGGCACGATGTGACAGACCACGAAAGGTCTATTGAGGGCACCACGAGATCCCGTAAGGCAGGCTGTCAATATTGTCACTCTGGTAAATTGCCTAGCAAGGGTTGTGTCGGTCCTTTTCATGCAAGAAGCGCGATATAATCACAGTGACAGTTGGAGGATAGTTACATTGTATATCAGGTGGTTGGACCGAATGTTTGGGGGCTAATTCTGTACCTGCATCTTAGTACACATCAAGTAAGTACATACTTGACCAAGCATGTAGGGAACTGCTCATGCTCTCATCATTGCTGTTGACCCGTCTCAAGCTGTTACCAGCGAGTTCGACAAGAACCATGAAGTCATTTACACTCTATCTCATCATAGCAATGGTGGTTTCCAGCGTCAGTGCTGAATTCATCTCTGCCCTATCTCGCTGCCCGAACCCCTGCCAGCCTTCTAGAGTTGATTTGTCAGCTTGGACGTATTATCATGACTTACAGGTACTCAGAACCTGTGATGAGACGATACTCTTCGAAACCAATCTGTACAACGCGATTGATGATCCCGGAAGTCATGTCGGTTTCCGAGCTTGCACGGTTAGAAACACCGCGATTGAGGCCCCTGACTTTATTCAGGTCCTGCCGAGGCGCTACGAGAAAGAAGGGGGTTCAAACCCTCAAAAGCGAGCTGTGGTAGAGGCGTTGTCATGGGGCCCGCCGACTTCGGGCGGTGACGAAGCTTCCGTTTCTTCAGCATTCGCTGACCTCAAGAGCTATGTGGAGAACGCCCAAGGAGACCTAACTGCTCTGTTCGCCAGTCGACTAAATGTCATGGTAGGCTTCTATGTCGGCCCTGGTATCGACTTTGGAAGCCTCGCCGCTGTAATGGATGCTTTTGCTCATGCGACAGGCCCGTCGCAGACCAGAAGAGCCATTCAGCAATGGTGTGGAGGGGCTGTGAACGGAAGTGCTGACAGGCAATCTTTTGGTCTCATCATGGATATGGAAGGCAATATATCAGCCATCCAATCTGCACTGGCAAGCTGGGCAGCTGGTAAATGTCTACAAGGCGACCAAGGCGACAACAGCTGGTGGCCAGCCGGCTCGCCTACCGTTTCGACTACTTCTAACTCTAGCCTACATACACGTGCGCTAGTCAGCGGCCGGGACACTTGCAGGTACGTCCAGGCCCAGTCTGGGGATGGATGTTGGGCTCTGGCACAGGAATGCGGTATTACCCAACAAGAGCTTGAATCCTATAACGGTGGTGCCAACTTCTGTAACAACATCAATATTGGTCAATACGTGTGTTGTTCCTCGGGCTCGCTGCCGGACTTCTCTCCTCAGCCGACAGATGGGAATTGTTACGTATATACCGTCAAGACGGATGACACCTGTGCAGCGATTGCGACGGCCCACCAGATGGAAGTCGCGGGAATCGAAGACAACAACGACCAGACATGGGGTTGGATGGGTTGCCAAGATCTTCAGATCGGGTCAAAGATCTGTTTAAGTACGGGTAATCCCCCTTTCCCTATCAATGTGCCCAACGCCGTCTGCGG
The DNA here is from genome assembly GCA_022578845.1 of Hypoxylon cercidicola. Classification (NCBI taxonomy): domain Eukaryota; kingdom Fungi; phylum Ascomycota; class Sordariomycetes; order Xylariales; family Hypoxylaceae; genus Hypoxylon; species Hypoxylon cercidicola. The sequence continues at coordinate 782,907 of MU399503.1, read as the reverse complement.
TCCGCAGGTCAATGATACGACACCGACGTCAGACCCCTCAACCTGGTCGGATTTGAACCCGTGCCTACTGAACGCCTGCTGCGATATCTGGGGTCAATGCGGGATCACATCGGAGTTCTGCACCGCAGACCCAGCAGATACAGGAGCACCAGGAACAGCACAGCCCGGCAGCAACGGATGCATTTCCAACTGCGGAACAGATATCGTAATAACTGCGGCACCGGATAGTTTTGCTAGAATCGGCTATTTTGAGGCCTGGAATGGCGACAGGCCATGTTTGCACATGTGGGTAAGTAGACCCTACACGGACATACAAAATCGTGTGGTCAAGCCTTACTAAGAACATATTCAATATAGCCTCAAAGCATTCCGGCCTATTATACGCACGTGGTATGATGAACTTGATGATTCTACTGAAGCTGACGTCGAACGCTAACGACAAGTATCGCTAGCATTTTGCATTTGCTAATATCACGAGTGATTACCAAGTGGACATCAGCGCAGTTGAGGACATGTTTAAGCAATTCAAGGCCAAAACAGGGTTCAAGCACATCCTCTCATTCGGGGGTTGGGCTTTCTCAACAAGTCCCGAGACTTATCCCATATTTCGTCAAGGCGTCACTCCAGCACAGAGACAGACGTTTGCCGAGAATGTGGCCGAGGTACACAAACCCGGTGTTTTCCTAGAATCAACCGCTGACATCAGCGTAGTTCATTATGGATAACGGCATGGATGGAGTCGATTTTGATTGGGAATATCCCGGAGCCCCAGATATTCCAGGGATACCAGCAGGGAGCCCCGAGGATGGCGCCAACTACCTAGATTTCTTGAAAAGGGTGCGAGCAGCTTTACCCGGCCAATACTCTATCTCCATCGCCGCTCCTGCATCCTACTGGTATTTGCGAGGGTTCCCAATTTCTGCAATAAGTGATGTTGTTGACTACATCATCTACATGACGTATGATCTTCATGGCCAATGGGACTACGGAAGCCCCTTCAGCGAGTGAGTATTGCTTTTCACATGCGCGGATGGTGAACTAGGTACTGACTGTTTCAACTTCCAGCCCCGGTTGTCCCGAAGGTAGCTGTCTTCGTTCTCACGTGAATCGAACCGAGACACAGCAGTCTTTCTCTATGATTACCAAGGCCGGTGTGCCTTCGCATAAGATCATGGTTGGACTGGCTCTTTACGGTCGTAGCTTTCAGATGAGCCAGGCCGGATGTTATTCGGACATGTGTAAGATGAGCGTCTACCCGACAGTCTAATACATACAAGATACTAATTGTACTTCCATCCGCGTAGGCACTTTTACTGGGCCCGACAGCGGCGCAACCAAAGGAAAATGCACTGATACAGCTGGGTATATCAGCAACTGGGAAATCCAGCAGATCCTTGAGACACCTGGCAATGATGCTGACCAGTATTTCTCCACTGTCGCCGGGGATATAATTGTATATAACGGAACGCAGTATATATCGTACATGACAACGGCAACTTATAACAGCCGACTCCAGTGGGCACAATCGTTGAATTTTGGAGGAGTATCTGACTGGGCCATGGATCTCGAGACAAGTTATTACGGTAACGGTACCGAGGTGGGAACGGGTTCGGGTGTTGTCTTTATCGACCCTAGCATCTTGACGGATCCCGATGCCACCATTGCTTGTGAGCCCCCATGTACCTTCGTCCTTCCGCCGTGGATACTACCGACCCCCACAGTCATCTCTCAGCCGCCAATTACCGAGACGATACTGGAGATGTACACATCGGTACGGACACTCACCAACGGTGTCACCAGTACAGTGTATGTGTCTGTAACGACCGTGACAACCATCACGCTGCCGCCTCTCACAACGGATACGATCAGTTTGTGGAACGTGGAATGGACCGGCGGAGACGAAACCACCATCTACTTCACCAGCAGCGTAGTTTTTCCCCCTGCGGTTTTCACCGAAGGCCCGGACGTCATCACCACAAGCTCGACGACTCTGGCCGGAATCATCTACACTTACCACCCTGGACCATATCCGGAGCCAAATCCCACAACTTCGCCTGGACCTCCGCCGGGCCCGCCGCCTCCCGGGATGATAGGTTCGGTCCACGTCACGATTGGGCCGCCGAAACCAACGTGCGTCTCAGGCTGTGGGTCCTCGTGCAAGTTCAATTGCAAGCCAGAGATTCCCTGCATTGGTATATGCGGCTGCATCGGGTTTGGCTGCCCCGCCGGCGGATTCTGCCTAGGTCCTGGGTGTGGAAGTGGATCGGATGGCGATGGTGATGGTGATGATGATCCGAAAAAATCGTGCAGCACGACCTATACCGTGACCGACTGCCAGGTTGCTTGCTCTATTACTGATTTCGGGACCTCCGTCACCACGACCTGCTATAGCACCAGCTGCGTTACCGTCCCAGCTTGTTCCGATACGGGCTCCACTACTACCTCCGAGACGACTACTTTTGCTTGTCCCTGGACCACGGCATTGGCATCCGCCATATGGACGCCCAACGACCCTGAAGCCCCACCCCCGGTTCTTGGTGGCGGGGGCGAGTTTGGATATATTTACATCACTGGCGGCGATGTACCGGCACCGTCGCCGAGTCCCACCCATTTCATCGACTGCAACTTTCACGGCCAGGATCCGGACCAGGGGGTGGTGGCTCGCTATTGCGTGTGCTCAGGCTCGACCTTCCCGGCGAGTACCAATACAGCCTACCCTGGCGAGTCGTGCGCATATACGAAACTGCCGGCCAAGACGACGAGTATCTCGACGATCAAGGAGACTGTCACCTCCAACTGCCAGGTGTGCACCTATGTCGGTCTAAATGCAGATTGTTCTAAGATCAACGGCTGCACTCCCACCACAGTTGTCCCATCCACGTCAACCACGACTCTACCCGTCACGACAGTGACGGTCACCCCTACCGCCGACTGTGCCTTCTGGTAAGCCAATGGCAAGTCCTTCTATCAGATGAAAAATTCACTAATGACTGCATATTGCAGGGACGAGGGATGGGGGTACAGGTTCGAGATCTACAACATCGCTTACTGGGCTACGGACGGCGGGCGAAAACTGGAGCATGAGGAGGATGGATGCGGCACCATCACAGGGTGGGATTGGCACTCCGCCAGTTCATCAGATTTCCCGCTGGTCTTCTTCAACATTGACTTTTTCATCAAAGCCGGGTGCGTGGAGCGCGCTATCGCGTCGGCGGGTGGGCCCAAGATCTCCTGCGATGGACAAGGCCTGGACGTCAAGAAGAGGAGCGGGGGATCTGAAGAAGACGAAGCGCTCGGTGCGTATGCCGACAGAGAGAAAAGAGCCGCGGTCACGGTGTCGGCTAGTTATCTGCCTCCGTCTTCGACGCCCACCTACACGTACCCTGCGTCGGTAACATTGACACGGACATACGTCCCCATGACGTGGGCCGACGCGGATAAACAGCCCGTGGTGCTGACTTCGACGCTCATGTCGGAACAGGTCGTGGTGTTCACAAATGGCGTTCCCATTTTGCCGACCATGACAAGTATGCCGTGAGGTGAGCGTCTGTGACTAGAGCAGGATAGCCCGTGAGCAATTAAGGAGTCGGCATTCTTGCGAATTTGATTATCGTACTTCTCGTAAACACTTTCCTCGTACCGAACTCGACGCGTCTAAAGCTCGGGACCTTGCAGTTGCTATTTTGAACTGAGATGATTATGCAGTATTATTAATCCGTAATTGGAATGAGGAGATATGTATGACCGGTGCGACTATAACGTTCAGAGACGGGGTTTCCGCATGGTATTCAGGGGTAAGGGAGAGCAAGGGGCTGATTCGTCGTTGTCGCCTCTTGGAATATTGGAAGGGTGCGTTTCTGTTTTTAGGGTGAGGTAATTCATTTGAAAGGAGCAGGATGGTCTCTTTCTTTCATTTTCATCATTATCACGAGCCCCCTTCTTCTTCTTTGATGTCTTGATGATGTAAACACTCCCCATTTCGATCATCAATCACCAGTTGTGTCAGTAACTATGCGCGGCTGGTTTCTCCTCACAACCGCCTTAATAGTTGTGGTATCAGCGAAGCACGATGGCATCATCGAGAAACGACCCGACGTACTCGACGATGACATATGCCAAGGCGCTCTAGTCGCAGCGAATCCGATCTATTCGGGTCTCCCTACGCCGCCGCCCTCTCTGCTGACGAGGAGCTGGCCGTTTGACGCATGCGCCACGAGCATCGCCTTCGCCGGCGACGCCTCCGCCGCCTCGCTGTTTAGTTCCTACACCTCCTAGGTGAAGGACTAGTATATCTCGCACCGCGCTGAGTTGCAGAGTGCACTGGCCTCCTGTACATATCTTGCTTCCTTCTTGACCATGGATATCCCCGTCTGCCTCTCTTCTATAAGCAGCACTAGTACGACGGCGTCAGGGGCTGGCCCGGGCCCGACGTCTCCCGCTAATCTGACAGCTACTACTACCCCATCAGCGACGTCTAATGTTGGGTCTCACAAGACTGAATTCGCACGTGCTGGCGCCGTTGCAGCCGGCTTCTTGGGCATCGTCGCAATGCTCTGATTATGATCTATTTATTGAAGTTACCAGTAACACGTCTAGACGGCCTGCCACATCGGTTTAGTTCAGCATCATGACTCATTGGTTAAGATGGGTTAGACGCTATGGAGTTATACTTGTATTGTACTTAGCGTACCGGTATCGACGACTTGCACTACTATAGCGAGATCAATAGGAGTCACATCCCCACAGCGTTATAAATTTATGTCCGTGTTACTCCTCGTTGGACCCTACGAGACATCTACGGAAGACCTTGCGCATCAGACTACCACACCATGGCTAATCACAAGATATCTCATGGTGAAGTGGGTTGGCAGGCTTATATCGTCTCCATATGTGTGGTTTGGTTTGGGGTCTTGCAATAATAAACATATTCCGGGGGTGGATTAATCGACAGCAGTACTAACACGCAGCAAAAAAAAAAAAAAAAAAAAAAAGAAATGGCAAAAAAGCTCACACCCGGGTCGAACCCGGGTGCTACGAAAAACCCATAACCCGGGCGGGGGGTTCGGGGGGTTTTTACTGGGGCCCCGCCGGCGTGCCCATTGCGCCAATGGGCGGCCGCCGGCTTGAGAGTTGGTGTTGTTGCTAGGCTATTTAAGCCTTACCTTAGGTTTGGTCCAAACCACCCCTCAGTTCCTCAGCAACGCAGCGATATTCCGGAGCAGGCTGCCGTCTCCATCTCTACAGTACCTCCGGCACCCATTGTTGAAGAGCCATCCAACACAGCAACACAGCAACAAAGGAGGAGCAAGAGACGAAAGAGAACACGACAATCGAGACCGCACCCGCTTCAGTAGTCGTCGCGTCCGAGCACCCACGGGTGGCGCCAATGCTGTCGTATCCATGAGAAGACGTTGATGTAAATACCTTCTGCGAGGTAACTATGTACGGATTGAAAGGCAGCGTTTCTTGCTCCGCAATCTCCTCGTAGGAGTGCTCTGGATCAAAGGTATTAAATGCCAGGGACCCCCGTCCGCTCCCCAGCAAGACACGGGTGGATGAACGGGATAAAGGTTCGAATGAGACTTGCCCTGGCTATATACCTAAATTAATGATCGCAAAAGTCCCCGGCCAATACTTCTTGAATGGTTAGAGTAAGTAGTGTGCACTTGCTGGTATTTATTCCTAGATATGAGAGGGTACTGGATAGGGGATAAGTATCAAGTCTGGACCGACGATTCTATCATCATGCACACGATGGACGTAGATAATAGTAATGCCACGAGTTTAATTTAGGTAATGAATGTTATATTGCCCGAGGCCCAACGTGTGAATGCCGGAAAACGTCCCATGCCATGGCATTGCCTCCAAATGATTCGTAGACCATTTCCTCTCACCGTGCAGCTAGAATGTTTCCAGAGAATCCCATTCAGTCTTTGAATGTGATTCGGAACGGGACAGTTCCATTGAAGTCGATAGCGACTCGACGACCTGGTAAGGCAAAGGGACCAGCCGCCACGAGTTCATAACTCTCGGATCTCTCCTCCATTGGTTTGATCCAAGAGTTCAACTTGTCCGTGATGCTGATGAAGCCACTGTGGCTTTCGCTGGCGAACTTACACATGCCTTCATGATCCTCATCGATTGGCAATGGCGTGTAGCCATAAATCGTCGACAAAGCCTCATCCACCAGCACGCCATCGTCCCCGGTATTGCGTGTCTCGAAATAACATGCAATTTCAAGAAAGTGGTTTCTGCGGTATCTTGACTCGACAAACGTTGCAAAGCTCCGGTGAATCTTTCTAAGCTTTTCCGTTTCTGTGATAGAAAGGACCTTTTGCCCGAACCGTACCGCACTTTCTTCAGAGTCAAAGAACGGGGTGCCGAGAAAGACGATCCCGCGAGCATGCTCGACGAGATTTTCCCTTGCCTCGTCGGGGCTATGCGACTGGGAAAGGGCGTTGGCGCATATTAAGCCGCCTAAGCTATGGGCCACGAAGAAGAGTGGGCGCTTATTCTGCGTTGCACTCTGTTTCAGCATGTATTTTGCTCAAGTAGCATTATGGTAATTACCATACTGTGTTGGTGCGCTCCCGTAGACTGACTAGAGTGTCCAGGAGCGTATCTGTGTGGGTATCAATAGTCCTGTCACAGGAGACACGATGTGGCCCATGGAAAGGATAGAAGTGCTCAATGGATGCGATGTATCCAAAAGAGAATATGCGAGCTCTTTCACACTTAGATGGTAGGAGATCTTTGGGCCAAAATACAGATCGCTCGGTAGACTCAGAAGTCCAAGTGGTTAATCTATCTCCGCGAAGTCCATGGACAAATACGATGCTAAAAATTAATTATTTATCTCTATTAAATACGAATTATAGATGGCAGAGCTGAACTTACTCGACATTAGCATTTGGGGGGTCGAAAAGGGGCTTGGCTGAAAAGTCCGTCATAGCTTCTTACGTCGATATTCGTACTAGGTCGGGTTCTAGGTGTCAGTTGAATGGAGTCCAATACAGTTAGGGTTCTACGATGGAGCAGCTCTAGACGTATTTATAGACTCAGTAAATCGAGCCGGAGCTTGGAACAATCACCCCAAAACACGGTTGTGTTGAAATACACCACACCACCGCATCACACAGGGTCCGCGTGCAATTAGTGACGCACCACACAGTGAGGCCATAGTGTGTACGTGTATATACACCTGTGATATTGGTGTGGAGTTTTATATATGGGGTTCCTGGAATTACTAAGCTAATTGTTAGTATTTACTGGTAACTTTGGTGGTTGCACTAACAGTGCTGTAGTGACTAAGGTGGCGAAGGAGGTCGGTAAAAAAGGGGTATCGAAATAATGAGAGATGCCATCCCGCTTACATCCAACTCGTGTACGATACTGATTATACGGCCACCTGGAGCCCTGATTCAAATATACCTAATATCGTTGGCCGATTTTTTTAAAAGGAAAAAAGAAGAAAAAAAATCAACGTACAAGGATAAGTTCATCGAAATCCTAAGACCTATTTGCCAGTTTGTTTTGGTCGCCCTATCAAATAGGAACTTCTTTTATTAGTAGCATTTAAATGAGTGGTTGTGTTTGGTTCGATTTGCTTGAGTTTAGTTTGGTGTATCATGCACCTTAGAGTCAGATACCGTTACATATGATTTGCGTGATGCCCCCTTTCATTTTGACTTACTTCCTTGCACCTACTCTTTTCTCAACTATACCTTACGGGTCTAGATACTTTCATCTCAGTTTATTCCATCTCTACGCACCGTAGTGCATGCGATCTGATTTGAGTGGGAGTTGACAACCCCTGAAACGTCATATCATGATCAAACACCAAACTCTGGAAAAGTACTTCATCCATTAAGAAACGGACATCCCATCCAAGCCCTGGCATATCATATGCTCCTTACTCGTTGATTCATTATCTTCAACGGCGCATCATAGCAGTAAGCATGGCTGAGCAAATAATCCTCTTAGTCTCGCTCAACCTCAGGACATACTTCGATCAAGTGTACCGGCGTCTCCTCACTCAGCTCAATTCTATGGCAAAGATTCAACGCGCGACTAATGCAAACGCAGCCATCCGGGGTCTATCAGAACATATACCTCCCCTGGCCGTTCTTATAACCGACGAGGCGCTGACGCGGGAGGAGAACTCGGGTGTCTGGGCGGCCGTTCTGCAGTATGTGCGCCAGGGAGGCACATGTATTGTCATGGGCCATTTCCCCAGCTTCGTCAACCCAAGTAGCATCAAGCCCTTCTTCTCCAGGGCGGGGCTGCAGTGGGAAAATGCTTCATACAAAAGAGCAACAGTCGTACTCAATCAAGAAGCAGTAGGCGAAGGCTTGGCCTTGCGCCTCTCGCCACGATACAGCCTGAAAGCTGTATTCTTAGTGGGCGTCTCGTCTGCGGATGCCTGGTACATCACCAACAAGGACTCGGTCATTGGGTCGCATTTCCTTTCCCCAGCAAGTGCGCACGTCGAAGAGGAATGTCCTGTGGTTTTCGCGGGCGTGGGAAATGGGAAGCTTGGTTATATAGGCGATGTGAGCGCAGAAGTAGGGTCAATCATAGCCCTTTTAGCCATGTGTAGGCTAATTGGGCCAATCTATGGTTGAATGAATGGAATCTATTGAGGATATGATCTGATCACTATGGCGTTCATCGAGAGTTTGACGATTTGTATGAATGAGCCATTGGAATTGTTGTCAGGTAATCTCACTACGGGTGGCCTATGAGGGATATCTGAGCACGTACCACCATTCCTTCCTATCTGGACTGATCACAGTTCTAGACAAAAGGTGGCTTGGGAGAGAGAAGCTCAGTGAAGAGTAAGGTTCCGATGCAGTGAGTGTCTAGCAGAATTTCGAACCCCTGAGTTGTGCGATCCCCGAATTCGACTTCGTTCGCGCCGATGCCGGCATTGTTCCAGAGCACATCAAGCCGGGCCTACTGCTCGGAAAACGACTGAGAGGCTTGCTCTACAATTGTGAGATCCCCCAGGTTTAGATGCAAAGCTTGAGAGTTCCAATTGTTTGTTGGTCCTTCTTTTCCATAATAATAGATGCGATGGCCGCTTCTGCTTTCTCCTGTTTATAAGATGATAGGTACCTATAGGTACCTAAGGTATGTCAGAGCTGTATGGTGAGTGTTGAAATGAAACCTCTACGTATAAGAATCTTGAATGATGACTGACCTTGCTTCTAGGGCGCCAAGAAAGACGTCCAAGCGCTACTGGCCATCCACTCCGAAGCCCAACTGCAGACGGTTCTCCTCCCGCTAGCCGTGCAGGTCTTCGGCCGCTACCTCGTCAAGGGCCTGAGGCTCCCGGAGCCACTGGAAGCGATGCGCTCGTTGTCCGTGGAGCTGAGCACTTTGGAGACAAACTCGGGGATCGGACGCCCGCGATGTGGTGGTGGCATCTTTAGACATGATATTTCCGTCTACCAACTGCGGGTTAGGGGAGCAGCCAGTCAGGGGAGGGGAAGGCGGAAGCATAATAGGAGAGGGGATGAGACGTGAACCTTTGTTCTAGTCTCCATACGTAGCCGGGTTTCATAGTATATAGTTAGGTTGATAGCTCTTTGTGTAGCAAGATTGTTGTTCTATCATTACTTGGCTTGCTTCGTGAGATGAAGCAAAACTTAGAAGGCTAATATTACACCTTGCAGGTTACGTACTCAACTTTGCTGGATCGATATTATGGTTATTATGAGGCGGTCTAAGCCCGCCGTGTTTCGAGTTGTTTGGAGCAATGATTTTACCATTCATAGCATGAGCTAGGACCCGTTCCCGATTCCTATAAGATGCCGCACGCACACGCATTCTTTAAAATATATTTCCTTTTCCTCCGAAAACACAATCAACTTACTGCATACAAATACCGGAGCACTCATGACCGTCAAGAGCAACATGCCTTCCAGACGATCAATCGCGACTAACTATAATTTCCCAACCCCGACGTCCCCAAAGGATCTTGGTCCCCATTTTGCAGGGGCATTACTATGGCGGCTTCGGTGTTCTCAATGCTCTTTTTCCTGATTGAACTCGACACGGTCATCCGAGAGCCCGCAGAAAGAGATATCGTATACATGGTATCTTTTTTCTTTTTTATCATCTCTGCCACCTGGATATTGGTTGATACCCAGACGAGATTAATGGAGGAAGAGAAAACCCCGCGACAATACCATACTCAGCCCATGTTGGTCGGCGCTATTGCCATTGCCGTGCATTTGTTACATGCACCTTACGACAATTCTTTCCGATGGTTTTTGATCGTGGCCTACCGTTTCTGGATTCCATATTCAGTGGAAAGAAAGTAAGTAACGTCTGCCCCCTCCTTATCTTACGGTTCAACTCATCGTTTCAAGACATGTATTCTTTGTAAAAATGGTAGTTGCTGACTTTAAATTTCGTAGTATCTGTCTCGTTGAAAGACTATTAGCTTTCTTCAGTGCTGCCTTCAGTTTCTTTCGCTGCCGATAACTAATCTGGGAAGGACTTCTTTGGTGGACTAGGCCTGCGTATTTGTGTTTCTGTGGTATCTATAAGATCATGGCATTCGAGATTAAACCATGCATTTGCACTTGATGTTTACGGAGCAAATCCTGCGGGAAGGGCATTGGGACACTAGAATGGTCTGTAAGGTGTTCGGGCTTTCTACATGCCATATGAGCGGAATACGTCATGAATAGGAAGGTTTATTAGGATAGAGGGGCGATAAAAGAGCGTTAGAGGCATTTTATTGTAGTGCTTTCCATTTGCTTGATGGTTCTTTCTGCTTTTTATACAGTTCCTCCCCATGTAAGCGTAAAGGGGGGGAAGGAGAAGTAGCCAGCTTTGGAGTGACACATACATTGCATTAAGAGCCATCTACTAGTTTGGTCAGACTTAGAAAAAACATCATTTTCCTCCCGTTTCTCATTTGGCCACTTTGCAATCTCATGTTTGTTTTCTCCTTCGGCACTATCACAACACCACCCATAGTTGTACGAAGAACTAAGAAACCAGCAATTACCAGCTCTAGGTACACATAGGAGGCGAGAACAAGAAGTCCCAACCCATCTCCTATCAGCCTAGTCCATCTCTCACTGACCGGGACCTGGGTGCGTTTGGATCCCGTGACCCAGATTCTTAAACAATACAACATTCAGCCGAGTTATCAACACCACGGATTCATCGCATCGTGATCATTACTACACCCCAAGTGCCTGGTAGAGGTAGCTCACCTTAAACTCACATGCGGGGTACTATTAGGTTCCTGTAGCTGGCACACCTGTCTGAGGAACCCACCTAATACATCTTCATCTCATTTCAAAACATGACCACCAACATCTGCACCGGCCACAACCAGATAATAATAATTACAATAACGCGCCTACCGTGCCTTGCGGCCACTACCACCATCTCCACGGCCGTTAACAGAGGAGCAATATGAGTCCGTGCGGCAATGTTTAGGGTTAGGGTCAGGGTTACATTTAAGGAGGCTTCGCCTCTTGTGCTGGAAGTTCAACGTATGAGTTCTCTACATCTACTACGTACACCTTCGCAACCGAGGTTCGAGGAGCTGTCATCAACTACCTTTTACCCATCCTTCGGATTTACCTCCCGGGCTTCAGTCTTAGACGGCCATCACCACTTATTCCTCGACATTTACAATCACAAACCAAGCAATTGCCGCAATCGCAGGCGTGGCGGCAAAAGCCGATGATGTCATAAAGACAATCATCAAGGCCTCAGTAGAAACCACGGGGAAAGTGTGGAGCGTATACGCCGTATTTGTTTTGTGCGCATTTCTCCTGGGACTCACGCTCGGCCACTGAATCGGATGGCACGGTGCCTGGCGATACGGCATAGAGGCAGGGGAGGCAAAAGGTAACCTGCAAAAGAATGCCAAGGGCGCAACGTATGGGCTGGTGGGTGGTGCTTCTGTGGCGGATGCGTTAGTAGGTGTTTCTAGCTTTGTTATTTGGTGATGGAATTGTAATTGGAGCTGGTATTTCTCACGATGTTTTGGAGGATGTACAAATAACAATGAGTGGAGTTACCAATCATCGGCACCTTTTGGTACTGGGAATGAAGCATCAAGCCCTAGCCTGCGGCATAGGCTAGCAGAGCCTCAACACTTAGTCCTATCATCGCCCCCCTTACTAGAATATGAATACCAGCGTCCTGTTTCTTCCTGACGACGCTATATAATCTTTGATGCCTTGTCATCCGTGTAATAGGGTGCACCATTAGTGCGTAGCCGCCAAATCAAATGCGACAATTATGTTTATTTTAGCTAAGCTGTAGGGTCAAAGTAGCCTTCGCAACTGATATAAGCTGTTTAGTATATCACCATCTTCGTCGTCGTCGTCGTCGTCGTCGTCGTCGTCGTCGTCATTGTCATTATCATTGTCGTCGTCATCGCTATGGCTATCGCCACCACCATTACTACGATTATAATTAATACTATGAAATAAGAAGCTATGAAAGATTTAATGATCTAGTCCACATATCGGCCTCATTTCCATCCCCGACTGTTGTTTTGGCGGTTACGCACTAATGGTCCATCGTACCATACTCTGCCGTGGTCGAAGTGTCGCCCGGCTCTTCCCTGTTTGAAGTACCTTTGCTCGTGGGCGGACTCGTTTTTGTGGGCAAACCCAACGCCCGCCACATTGATGCCTTTCACCTGAGGGTTGATTCCGAGCTCTTTAGTGCTCTTGCTTCGTTCAGTTGCTGTCGCTTGGTTGTACTTGGCGAGATATTCAAACGGGGCATACGCGAGGACGGCTGGGGACGATGCCGGTTCATCACCGGTGCGATGCTGCCCCGTATATTCGGAGAAAGTGGAGGAAGCGGTCGCGGACGTAAAAATATTACCCTCATTCAGGGCAACGAGCTTGAAAGCAACAACGATAAGGGAGCAACAACATAAGGGAAGTAGGAACATTCGATGTCGGGTCCAAGGTCCCATGGATGCAAGCGCTCAGTAGAGCCTGTACTTTGTAGGGGCTGGTCAAGCTACAGCCGGTTATAACACTGCGATGAACTTCATTCAGGGGATCATTTCTTGCTCGAATGATGTCTTCGTCCAATGATGTCTCGAAAATGTATTGGGTTAACCCTTTGACAAGGCCGTCTTGAGGAACCGTCTCGCCCTCTTCACCACTACCGTTATATACACCACTGCTAAGAATCGTACCGCCCGACGACGCCAGGTTTGATGGCGGTGAATTTTGTAGCTCGCTGATTGTGGAGCATCCTAGAGAAATGGAGCTGTCCCCGTTTAAACTCGCGCTCAGAATCGTAATCAAATCCATCAGCTCTTTCCAAATCGTCAAAAGAACCTTCAGAAGAGGCAGAATCATCTGTAGTGGTCCCGCTAGGAGGGTATTCACCGTCGGACAACTCATCGAGCAGCAAAGAATCGTCCTGCAAACCGCGGTTCTCTGCATGAACGACAAGCTGCCTCTTCGTCGACCTAGGATCGCCCTCGTCATGGGGCCGCTTATCACCAGTCGAAGGCTTATCTCCTGTGTTGCCTGTTGTTCCTTCAGGCTTTTTCGCAAACGTGGTTTGTTTCAGGTGCTTGCTCGTCCATATTTTCTTCTTGGTGACTCTGTCAATCAATGGAGCTATAACGCAAAACTGCTCGTTCTTGTCCGTAAAGATCGGCATGGAGGCTTCGTGGAGAATTGACCAGGCGAATCGGGCGAACAAATATTCAGGAGGAACGTGTCGCAAAGGCAAACAGCGACGGTTCTGAAAGTTAACAAACAACTCCAAATTACCAGCGGTCGACTTGTTCGGAAGATGAAGGACATGCAATCCCAGTTCGTAGGAGGCAGAGGACTCCACAGCAGCAGACCTGGACGAAGACCCTTCCGAGCTAGGACCAGGAGTCAAGCTACGATACCCCTCGGTAGCCTTATGTTTAAGGTGATAGGCAATCTAAACCGTCCTCGAAGGGTCCTTAGAAGACGGCTGGTCGGACCCCTTTCTTCATAAAGACCTTCCTCATTTGAGGCAGTTGTCCTGTCGCTGGCTGAAGGCGAATCTGACCGGAAAGGAAACATAATTAACCAGTTACGATCGAAAAACCGATTCACATCTGTCTTTAAACGAATTGAGTTGCTGTAGTCATCCATGCCGCTCTTATCGCAGGTGGTAGAATAATTTCGCATACGGTTCTTGTCGAACCACCCCCGCACAGCTGGTGGAATGACATAGGCGAGATTAAGACCAATCCAAGAACCAATAAACCGACAAGCGTCGTCCAGATCCTGAGACGACATTATATCCTGCTTTGAGAAGTCCAATAGTTCGGAAGGTGTAGTTAAGGAACTCCACGGCTTTGGAATCTGGCAAGGAAAGGACCAATGGTCGAACGAAGGAACCATCGGGTAAGGAGTATCTGCCAAATAGGTAGGTATTAACAATGTCTAAGATAAATATTAAATAGACAAGATACACACTCTTGTAGCCAGGGACATGAAAATAATAGTGTGGCGCGGAGAGGATATAGTCTTCCCTAATAGCAATGCGAGCTACATCCGGAATGGGGGAGGTTGACAAATAGGGGCTGTCCTTGTTGTTTGGATCGCGTCCTTCGTCTTCTTTCCATACATTGGCAGCTATGATACAGCATGCATAATAGGCAATGTCATAGAGAACACCACCATTATCTGTCGCAGCTAAGCACAACATCGGAGATTTATCCGCATAATATGGGTGATAGATATCAATGCGCCGGTTAGGCATCGCGGGATCCGTTACGGACAACGTCGAAGTGTCTAAGCAAGGAAACTGTATGGGACGAAGGATCTTCTGATACGTCGACATTGTGATATAGCTGGAAGAGAAAAGATGAATGAAAGACGCTCTGAAGACGACGAAGGAAATTATGGTAATAAGGCAAAGAGGTTGGTAAGATTACAACCCGGCCGACTGCAGAGAATTGCATCATATATTATACGCCACGCCTATGACTTTTTCCGATCCGTTAAAGCATCATCCGATGGTAAGCTTGTGTAGCATAATGCAGGCTGAGCCTCCCCCAAATCTTGGGACCTGGAGCCTGAAACGAAGCCCTCTTTCTATGTTCGATTTTGATCATTCCTCATTGATACTTAGCCGAATCAACCTTAGACCTAGGACCCTTAAACTTCTCTTGCAGACTGCGTAATCAGCGAACTTCTGTTTCTGATTTCCTTGTGAATCAAGCACAGCCAGATTTCCGCGATTGAAATCGAGACAACATGCGTTTGCTGAATACCAGAACATACGAAATCCACGAATTCCTGGGCGATGACGAGAATCGACGCTATGCCATCCTATCTCATACTTGGGCCGACGAAGAGTGTACACTTCAACAACTGTCAACGCCGAACGTGTCAGAGAGAAAGGGATACAGAAAAATCAGATATTGTTGTGAACAAGCCGTGAGAGACGGGTTTGAATGGGCATGGGTAGATACGTAAGCATTTTGCGCACCTCCTATCTTCGGCTTCCTTGGTATCTTAGGTATTTGACCGCGACAGGATGAGGGCTGATGGAATTAATAGCTGCTGTATCGACAAGACAAGTACGGCAGAGCTATCAGAGGCCATCAACTCTATGTTTAGGTGGTACAAGAACGCGACAGTATGCTACGCGTATCTCGCCGACGTGACCAACGTTTATGAACTCGCCGGCAGTCGGTGGTTTGACAGGGGCTGGACTTTGCAAGAGCTAATCGCCCCAAGGGCCGTTCAGTTCTATTCTGCTGATTGGAAAGACTTGGGATCAAAGCTAGACCTTCAAGACGAAATCGAGAGGATCACCGGTATAGCAAAGTCCGTCCTTGCAACTGGAGAGTTTGACCACGTTTGTACAGCGAAAAGAATGTCTTGGGCGGCAAACCGAAAAACGACCCGAATCGAAGATATCGCATATTCTCTTCTGGGCATATTCGGAGTGAACATTCCTCTCAGGCATTGTATCTAGTCATAGCAAATCTATTCAGAAATACTTAGGAGGTAGTCATTTATCCGTTAAGTGATCTAAAATCTGGCATATAATAAGCGAATTTACATAACTTCAGCCAAAGCATCGTAGCGACTACCTCTGCCGGTGAGGTAGTCAAACTGGCGTTTCCCAGTATCGCTATCATCTCCTGATTCTTTGTCTCCTAGAATATTTTGGCATGATGAACACCCTTATTAGTTCAAAGTATGAAGATTTAATCGACCTCGGAGGTGTCGTCGACGTAGCTGAAACGGGGGGAAGCGAAAAGGGGTGATGGCAGAACGAAATAATCGTTGCGATCCCACTCGTCGACCGTAGGTTCTGTTTTTGGGTCTTCTAACCTGGAGCATGCATCACAATATGCAACTTGCAAGGTGAAGCTTACTGTATTCCTGTCCTTTCTCTATCCTTCCTTTGATGCTTTCTTAACCCCTTTCCGGCACAGCTACGAAGCTCCATTAATAACTGGAGGGAGGTTACAAGGCTTGGGTGCGCTGTAGCCTCCTGTAATTACAGCGCCCTAGGGCAACATGGGGGGATATATGGGGCGGAAATGCCCTCGCGAGAGCTTCAGCTAGAAGTTGTACAAGACATGCCACAAGCCATTTCTATCGAAGATCTCCACGCGATTGTAATATTAAATGGGAGGAGCTAGGTTTACGAGCATGGCAGCCAAGGTAGAATCTGCATGTGAACCTGGTGGGAGAGTTGGACGAGTTTTCCCCTTTTTCTAGAAGCGGACATAAACCTCGGACAAGACCTCCTTATGTATGAAGATTAGGTACCTTGGTGCTTTTTGAGCTCACAACCAGTGTCATAGTATGCCCAGGTATATGTCGATTGATTTATGTATTATCGAGATTTATATTAGATAGGTACCTGCTACCACCGCCGGCGGCGGCGGAGAATATTTGGGAATAACACCTTCAAATCAGCCCTTGGTCCCAATTTCAAAGCCTCACTTTGACCAGAATGCTACAAGTCCATCTACGTCTGCTTCCGTCAGGGAGCGCCCGCGATCTTCGCCTATTTGCTTCAATCTCGTTTCAGCCTTCTGGCGGGTTTCCATGGCCAATTTCTCGTCTCCCAGCAAGGAGTACACACGAGCCAACCGAAATGTAGCTCGCGTGATTTCGATTGTATAGACTGGCCGGTCGTTAAATATCTCCAACGCCTTGCCTAGGTGGTCCCTGCCAATCATTAGCCCTGCTCTCACATACTTAATACTTGATTACTAGCCTACCTCGCCATTTCGTGGTTCTGCAGTCTCAGGCCGTGGTCTGCTAGCTTGACATGAACTGCCGCCGTTCTCTGATGCTTGGGCTCAAGTGAAAAGAGGTATTGCTGTAACGCCTTTTCATGTAACCTCAAGCTTTCGCTCCAGAGGCCTTGACTCGCGCGGACGTCTCCCAAAAGCAACATACTCAAACCCGTCCTAGCATTTTTTAGCATCTCTCCTGTTCGTTTGGATTTCCAATCTTACTTGAAAGAGCCACGGTCCATCTCACCGAAAGTCTCTCTACGATATTTTTGGTGCTGTATGAGTAGATCGGCTGCCTCCGCGAGTGTCTCTTCCGTTCCCTTCAGCTGCAGGGCGTATCCCTTGCTCACGATGGCAAAGTCCGGATAATGCTCATCTTGGTTTAGAGCAAGAAACCCATTGATGGCTCTGTTGGCAAACATGACCGCTAGATCCCACTCTCCAATCATGCTATGACCTAAGGACATGTTGTTGCACATCAATGGCGTTCTCCAAGTCTGATCGTGACAGCTTTCTAGCACTTCTAGGCCCTTCTTGGCAAAGCCTAGAATCATTGAAGAATTACTTGTCAACAATCCAACCTCGGATTCACAGAAGTAGACTTCGGCCAACACCTGTCGAGTTTCGAAGTCTTTCATGTCTGCTTCGCAGAGCCTCTGGGACAATTCCTGTAGAGGCAGACACTCCAGTGCTCTACCTCTCTCAACTTGATACCTATGAATTGTTAGCTGAACAGTTTAAACCTTTTATTAGGGCCGGGGGATGTCGAGGAAAGACATAGACAGTGTTGAATGCTCTGGGAAAGGTTAAGTCTTTGTATCTTACCATCCTGCGTCCATTAGCAGCCTTGCAAACTGTGTATTAGACTTGACGTATCTCTGTAGCGTGGTGCTACTTTGGTACTGTATCTGTAAAGGCCGGATGTGCGGACAGATTTGTTCGCAGAGCGGATGGCGAGCGTTAGAGTGGTCAAAGGTCCCGAAAGGCCATGCAGAGTATAGCAGACTAATCGAGCTCTTAAAAACCTGGGCTTTTCGATCATCGTTCATACGTGCTCTCGCAGCATCTTGAATGAGGCGATGAAGTGAGAGTTCTTTCAGCTGAATGTTGCGCCTCAGTAGTGATGAGCGGGACAACTCCGTTCTGGCATTGACGTATTCGAGGGGATTGCTCAGGAAACTCGAGATATTCAAATGTAAGGTTTGGTTAGGACTTCCGTCATTGAACTCCGTATATATGCTTTCCGGGATCTGATCTGGGTCCATGAATGCCATGAGGTCTAGCAGGCAAGCCGCGTTAGCGCCCAGATCCTCTAGAGCCCACACTGCGAAGATAGTATTCTGTGTTCCCGTAACCGAAGTTACATCGCCATCCGCCGCTTGATAGAAATCAACGCGATTTGAGTCATTCTCGTACAGGACGAGAAATTCATCCAGAGACAAGCCTCGTCGTTGTATTGTCCCCGCGATTTGGGCAATTGCAAGAGGGAGGCCGCTCAGCTTTTCGGATATTATTTGCGACAATTCAACGTCACGGATGTCTATCGTGTTCCCAATAAGTGTACGAAGAAGACTTGCTGCATCGCGCGTGGAGAGGACATCAAGGTCAATACCATCCGTTGTGCGAAAATGCGTCTGTGTCTTGGCGAGGGGATCTCGGCTGGTAACCAATATTGAGCCATTTCCTGTGACGGGAATATAGTCACGGAGTATGGTAGGATCGTCAGCATTGTCGAAAATTAGTAGCCATTTCGGACTATGTGTCTTGTCGAGATTCTGCTCAGATGAATGCTCTCCAGCTGCGCGGGACAGCCAGTCCAGAACTAGGTCTTTACTGATGACTTGATCACCATAAATTTGCTCAAGGCCTAATGCTTGAGCGATATCTCCAAAGTCTTTTGCCAGCTTGGCGGAATTGTCTGCATGAAGCCAGAATATTGCGTCAAACTTATTCATGCGCGAGTACGCAAATTCTACAGCAATTTGCGTTTTGCCTATTCCACCGAAGCCACATATTGCAAAGATGTTTGGTCCGGAAGGTATCGCAGAGTCTGCTGTGGCTTGGTTGACGAGAATGTCATCAAGGCGCCGTAAGACATCTTCTCTGGCACAAAATGTCTTATTCTTCTGTTGGCCCTTCAAGAGATAACACGGGAGTGCCGGCCCTGACTTTGTACTTGTCGTTATCACGGGGCCAGGGACTACCTCGTAGGTTGAGATATCTGATGAGCCAGCGACGGCCTCCGTGGACCTAGTGTGTGAAACTGAGTCCACAGCCCGCGTTCCTTGATCTAGTTAGCGAGCGGCTAGACTACAACGCAAGGAAGAACTAACCATGATCATCGGTGTACCCAGAGACGCTATGGTCCCAATCACGCGTAGGGCCATCGTTATCGGGATATTGGTCCCGCAGCATGAGATCTATGAAATTTATTGAGTTATCTATTATATATTCAATCGAGTATTTGCTATGACTCACCCTGTCTCACGGATAACTCGGGTACATTGGCTGTGGCCTCCTCCATGAGCCTAGTGAAGATCGATAACTATTGGTGATCCGAGGCTCGAAGATTACAGATGTTCCTGTGAGACTCGTCGACCTTTATCGCCCTTTCGTACTTGTTTTTACTAAAGCAAGAGGTTTGTAAATGATCTACTCAGCCTTTAGTATTTGCAAGCGGTTGGGAACCAGCAAAGCAAACGACCGGCAAGAGGGGAAGAGCGTCAATTTAACCTGGGCGGTAATCTCGTAAACATCTGTTCTAGAATGCTGACATGTCGCGCGGCACTCTGAAAACTCGGTCGCGGTAGGGAGTGTATCTCTGACACTGCACCCGTGACTCATGTCCACGTTCCAGGGGTGACCCTTCCTGGGAGGCAAGGGATAAGGTCCTGACAGTGAGATTACTATTGGGTCAAAGTTTGAGATGGAGAAGAAGACAATGAGAAGGGCAGACCCCGAGAGATCTCAGGCTATGGTGTCACTCGCTACGCGGCGGCCCCTAACTCACATAATCGATTAGGTCTCGATTCTCCCTCAATTAGACTTGATTGAGCTATCAACCTTTACGTATCATACCTAAGCCGGATCGACGTGGAAAACCAGGGGACTTGGGAGATGGGAGATGCCGAAGGTCTTGAAGAAGGTGTCCTATCGTGCCATGAACTGACCGCCAGTAGCGTCGAGCACGTGAATATCCATGCTCGCATGATTCGCCAAAGGAACAGACGATTTCCGACGTGTTTACAAGCCAGTCTTGTAGTGCTTGACGCTGGGCCTGTGTCTGTGTATCCAGTGGTACCGCTGATGTTCGAAGTTGGCAGCCGGCATACGCTCTGACAGTCGCGCCGCAACAGCGGGACCACAAGGACAGGCGCCAACTTCTAAGGACATTGTGGACATGAATATCGCGGGTCTGATTGTGTGCCATGCTCGTCCTTTTGGAGAATATGATAAATCCCATAGCAGATGATCTCCGAGATGAACGGCCCTATAAGGGGCTCTATGGGGGTACCTTGATGGTGAGGGGGCACCCTGATGGCATTTCCTTTTAGGAGAGATGACCTCAAGGCCATCACTGCCGAATGCAGTCCACTTAAATACGTGGCTCAAATGGTTGTTCTTGATACATCAGATCTTGATCGTATAAGTGCTGATAGATAGGTACCTTAGGTACCGGTAATCGAAGCCCAATTGAAGAGAAACAGCCTGGCCCCGAGACAATGTGAGAATAGTAATTGGAATGATCGATGATATTTGCACAAATATTAGGTTACTTGACGGCTGGTGAAATAACGTCTTCGGCTGTCGTAAATGATCACTGGGTATCTGCCTCCTCATCATTAACATTGAGCTGGCTTACTCAAAGTGAGCAGCGACATGGTGGGCCACGGCGGTCTCGTCCCCTTCGAATTCGCCGCATACGGGGCAGGTCGCCGTGGCCGAGGTTACATCCGTAGCGGAATTCGCATCGCTAGTCTCGAGGACCCCATCCGTTCGGGCCGAGCCGTCGGGCTGGCCGGCGTGTCTGGGCCCATTTCCATTTCCATTTCCATTTCTGTTCTTGCCCTTGCGTCGCGCGGGCACGATGTACGCGCTAAGGTCGGCCTGCTCTGGCGCGGCTTCGAGGGGCTCGTCTAGGCGCACGTCTCGGTAGCGCGGCCGGCGCTGCCGCGACGCGGCCCCATCTGCCGAGTGCGCTGTCGGAGGCGCAGGGTCACTCGTCGACCCTGCACTGCCGGGGCGCGAAGGCGAGGCGGAGGAAGCAGCGCTGCCCATGCTCTGCACCCGCCCGATGCGACCGTCCGCCAGCCGGACTTTGATGCCGCGGTGGTGGTCGCCCCGCGTCAGGACGTCGCGGACGGTTCCAGCGACTTCGCGGCCCGAGCGCTGGTCGGCTTTCATGACGATGTTGACAATCGCGCCGGGAACGACCTCAGCCGTCCTTGGAACTACGCGATTGGCCATTGTGATGCAGCTGATGTGTGAGGATGAGATGGCGGCGTTCGAGATCGGCATAATATGATCTGGTCATTTTTTTTCTTTTTTTTCTTTTCGTGTCGTTTTTTGCGAAATGTGATAAATCATCTTCCTCAACCCCGATAAGATACGATCTTATGCTTTAGTGCATCTCACTCCGTGATCGCAGACCGAGGTGGGCTTCTTTCCGTCTTCCGTGAGACGCTTCTGGAATTCTTCTTGTCTTGCACCATCATGCGAAATAAAGGGTCCCCTTCGCCTCATGCCATGGATGATTGCAGCTTGCATGCTGCATGCATATCTGTCATGTCACGGGATCCCCTACCTATTATATCTTACCCTTCTTCCCATCTCTCCATTTCTATATCGCCCGAGATGCATTTCCGACCAGTCACCGTGCAGAATGACCAGTCGCTTTTCCCCCCCGACTCCAGATTTGTGGGATAGATGCCTTGGGACACATGTGCCTTGGGAACGGTCGACCCTCACCGACTGCCGAGATTTTCTCGCTATACTTAATGCGATTGGTTAGAGGATCGCCAGTTGGCTCGCAATCCCTTGCAGGCGAACACACTAGGCTAGCTTGTTCGCTCGCCATCGACTAGCCCCTGTTACCTATCTGTATCTCCTCGGCTTGCCGATGTACGAGCATAAATGATAGCCGTCTCCTCACCCACCAGCTACCTTTTTAGCTCCGGTAGTGCGCACACAAATCCTCTCTTCCCCCCCCTTACTCCTGGTGCTCCCACACGGAATCTCTCTCCCCTTCTCGACGCAAACTCGGACTGCCCTCCCTCCCAACACCCGTTTTGTCAGGATGCGCAAGGTTCTGGCGGGGCCAGCTGATCGCTTGCCAAGACCGCCATATGACGTTGAGATAGAGCCCATTTTCAAAGCCCTGGGAGGAATGCCCGAGCGATATGAGGTTGAGAAGCTTCGGAAGGACGCGTCGGCGCGGACTCAGCCTCTGACAAACGCCCTGCTCGCTGACAAGAGCGTCAGCGTCGAGGATGTCTTTATTCCCGGACCTCGGCACGATCTGACCGTCTCGATTGTGCGGCCAGTGGCGATAACGGGTGACGATCACCCCTGTATCTTCTATGTCCACGGTGGCGCCTTGGTCGCGGCCGATCGCTTCGCCGGCTTGGATACGAGCGTGGTATGGGCAAGGGAGTTCAACGCTATCACGATCAGTGTGGAGTATGGTCGCGCGCCGGAGAATTGGGGTACGCAGCCCGCGGAAGACTGCTATGCCGCGCTGCTTTGGGCTGGCAAGAATCTTGCGAATCTGCGCATCGATCCCGAGCGTCTACTTCTCTACGGCACCTCTGCCGGAGGCGGCTTGGCGGCAGCTGCTGCGCTAATGATACGCGACAAAGGCGGACCAGAACTCTGCGGCCTAGTCCTCGAGTGCGCCATGCTCGACGATAGGAACGAGAAGATTTCCTCTCAGCAGTTCTCCACTGGCCCATTTTATAACTCGACTTTAAACAGGTTTGCCTGGCGATGCCTCCTTGGGGAGCGGGTAGGAGGCAGCTGTGTCAGCGAATACGAAGCGCCCGCCCGAGCGGAGGATCTCTCGAATTTGCCGCCAACCTTCTTAGACTGCGCTACAGCGGAGCCATTCCGAGACGAGATCGTAGCCTTCGCCTCCAAGCTATGGGAAGGCGGCGTCCAAGCCGAGCTTCATGTCTGGCCGGGTGGGCCTCATGGGTACGACCGGATCGTGCCCACCGCGCCTTTCGCGATGCTGGCGAGGCAAACCAGGCTGGCCTGGATTCGTAGAGCGTTTTCTCAAACATCTTGAAAGGCTTGGCTCTGGGAGTGGCCACCGCCATTTGGATCTGATATAGCAGCTACGTAATAACATCATGTGGTTCCACGATCAAGCGATTTGGTAACTTCGGAAGCTAAGTGGGTTTTTCTGTATAGGGGGAGGATTCAGTGCTTTATTATGTTTTTCCTACCTTCCTACCCTTCCCGATTTCCCAATGGCGCGTATTCATCTTGACAATGGTTTGGGGGGGGTTATGATATGACAGGATGTGTAATAGCTTCTAGGCTTTACAGGTAGACTTGAGCTGAGTACCAAACCACGTAGTCTCCTTCAGGTATTGCCTCGTCTACAATGATTACATACCTAGGTACCTACCTAAGATAGAACTGTAAATTGATAGTTATGTATTGTGCTCTTTGCCTTATTTTAATAGCAGATTCCTCGCCGTTTTGCATTCTATGGCAGGATACCATTTCCCATAGACAGGCTTAAGGCTGACATACATAAATGGATGTTAAAAGTTTTTATTTGCCTTATCACCAGAGACCGTCCGAACTTTTCAATATTTTGCGTTCATTTCTCCCGCCTCACTTTTCACCAATGGTATCGTTTCACCATCCCTGTCACCACGGGGAATTCCTACCGAGTGGTAGAGCTAGAAGTATTACGAGTTAGCGGGAGCTCAGACCAGCAACCTCCGCGAAAATAAGTTCCAATATTTCGGCCCATACCGACGGGACTATCAAGTGCTTGTGCCCTAGAGTAGACAAGGATGGGACCTCCTATTCCATATTCTCTCTGGCACCCGAACCCAACGGGAAAAAGGGATCCACATCCAAGGGCACGACGACTGACGTGACACCCACGGTAATTTTATTAGGGTACGCTCTGACATTATGGTTAAATGACGCTAGGTCCCCATGTGTGCAAACCATACCTCTGGTACCGGTAAATTTTCAAGAATGTGACGTGCAGGATGTCTGCGTAGTATCTGCGGGACTTGGCTTGTCGGTATTCTGGGGGGAACCTTGGTACAGGCTGAGACGACACCTCGCGTTGCTATAATGAGTGATGTATTGCCCTAAAAATAAAATACCTGATAAAGCTCGTTAAGGGTGTAAGCAAAGACACGTGGGTGATCTGACCGTCCTACGATAGGCGGGCGTAGACTGGAAATTCTGTAGAAATAGGGATCATAGCACAAGTAGCGCCACTTTCCACTTCTCAACATTTCGTTTAGTCCGGCAAAATCGTACATCACGTTGGCGAGATCAAGATAGTGATGTTATATACTTGCCATCAATTTCAAGAAAGTTATATCACTCGCTACCAAGTAGCTCTATTTAACAAGGTCCAGACTTGGCTATGAATACATCGTCCGAAGTGGAGGTGGATCGTGGATAAAACAAGTGAGTACCATATCCATTCTACGTTAGGGTCTTGTTCTAGTACCAAGTTTAGCTCTAACTTGTCCTAACTTGTCTCACTATAATTCTTCGATTGCTTTGCTATCTCGTCCCTGTCCTCCGCACCCGTTATCGTCGACCGACAAGTCCAGTACCTCCGATATCTCCTACAGCCCCCAATCGCTGCGAAGACTACCGACGACGCCGCCGTAGCCGGACGGGCTAGTTGTTTCCAAACTACACCCACTTCTAAACGAAGTAAAGCCAAGCCTTTGATTGTCCTGAGAACAAGTCCTTGGCTGAACTTCAGGAACAACTTCGAATAATAAAGGAATCCCATTGTCACGAGCGGCAAGTCTTTCTGGGAGTATCTGGTCTAAATACAACAGGTTGTACGGCCCTAGAGCACCAGTGGCGGATAGACTCCGAGGAGAAGAAATAGGAAAATTATAGTCACTATAGCGATATCAGAATTTATTCTATTGTTACCCCCTTCTGCAACTACCTACCTGTCTTCTGGTGTCGCTAAATTGTTGTTACTCATATCCTGCCCACCCAAACTACCTCTAATGTCCCTCAATACACAACGAACGTAGTAGGCCCAAATGATTCTAATGTTCAATGGAGTGGTCGGCTCTTAGCCCTTGCCGTTTGGGTAGGACCGTAGCTACTGGAGAGAGAGAGGTCCTCTTCGTCCTTGCTCCAGGTATATACATGAAGCCTCATAGCTGTTAGGTTCGTAGCACTTTGTGCAACAACATTGTTGCTTCCTCATTGCTTGGTTGGCCTCGTGACAGGGTATTGTGCTTGACTTCTCTTCTCTTTCATCGATAATACATGCTAGAAAATAATTTGGCCCTAATGATTTCGATTAGGAGTGATATTCGTGCCCACCATTTCGTACGCGACGCTTAAATTTTGACCTTCGAAATAGCGCACAGATCGTCTTGTCTTTCCATTATTAGAACATAGTCGATGGTAACACGCTTCCACAGTTGTTCCTCCCCTCTCCTGTTTCTAGCTCAGATCAGGATTCTTTCAGTTTATTCGCAATATCCTCCACCTTTGTTAATAATCATTGCTTCTTACGTATCAGAACCCTCCCCAGTGTACCTTGATCGGCGTTTCCGTGCCAAACAATACAATGGCCTAGAATTGACAGCGAACGACACGCTTCAGCTCTTTCACGCATCTACACTAGTTAAAATACAGACTCGAATTACTATCAATATTTCTAGATTTACCCGAATGTATTTCCTTCCTTCAGGGGCATAGACATTCCCAAGCACAAAGGAGTTGGGGTCCGAAGCAAAGCTCCGTGTTCAGGGGCAGGCCGTCTTGGAATGTCCGTGAGTTTGTTTTAAGCTAGCAGGTAGAAATACAACAAACATTTTAGCGAGATTCGTGGGTAGCCTCAGGACTGCTTTTGGGAAGAGATGTTACAGACTTTGTGCTACAGTTAATTTTCTTCTCTGACCATTATAGGCGTACGATCTACCTATAATAGAAAAGGCGGTGGAGGGTTCGCAAAGACGGAAACACACCATGTCGTCGTGATCGGTCTAGTCTTGATGCTGCTAGTCTTTTCTTCCAGTGAAACTGACAAACAGTGAACATGGAAGTGCCCATACGTAGCTTCTAATCGCAAAGGATCACAACACAAATATCGAGAGGAGGAGTCCGAAGCTCATGTAGAATAGACATAAGAGGGACTTTCGACGAAGCATAATCCCAGAACCACTCAATTGGGACCTTCCCGTTCCGCTATGGATCAAGACTGCTGCAGGTTACCTGGTACACGGCATGGAGCTTTGTCCTACTTTCAAGGGTTATGTCATGATAGATCAGCAGGACCCTCTAGAACACCTGCCGCCACCAAATCGCATTGGCTCGACCTTCTTCACCGAGTGGATCCTGCTGGCCACGGTGCGGCCCGTCAAGTGGCCACTCACATGCTCCATACTGGTCTGGACTTCATTCGGACGAGGTGCTCCCTCGAATTGTAAATGCTCGCCTTAATTCCTTCCTCTATCGGTAGGTATCCAGGGGGGTTAACCGATGCGGAGAGGAGGGCTTGCGGAGTAGTATACCAATAATATACCATTAATGTTCAGCTCAATAAGTGTTTCCAGGTTTCAGGACCTGGCCAAGCGAGAGGAGGCCGTCCGAAGGGCTGAAAAGGGGGCCGCAGGATGACAAACGCTGACGCGTATGCACCTAGCTTAGATCCTGAATGTGATCAGCACCAATCGAATTGAATGATCGGCTGGGGGCGGCGTGGACGAGTCACGTCTCTCCTGACGCAGAGCACACCAGTTTGTTTACTGAGAGCAACATGGATCAGGGAGGCGGCTCTCGGGGTTAAGAAGTGATCATACTAGGCCCGACATAATCAGACCATTCGCTTGGAGTTGTTCCTATTATCCGAAGGGATAGTTATTAGTGGAGGGTTTGACATAGACGGAGTTTATTCAATATCGAGAGACTACAGCTGAGACAACTAAGTGTGAACAGCAATCACCTATCAGGTGGCGGTACATTTCGTGAACGATGCTATAAGGGGTAATGTACTTTATACATCCAAGATCAATATTACATTAGGTATGTTTGCTACGAATCTAATCATCTTGGTTACCGCGGGTTCCGGAGTTGTGACAAATGATGCATGTAAGCACCACGTAGGGTAAGAGGTAAGTAGGCGAAGGTCACTCGCAAGAGTTTCCCCCTTCGCAACGATGATCAGGCAATGATGATCAAGCAGTTATGATAAGGCATATGGAATAACATGTTGACACCCCGGTTCAGGGGAATTCACCGTGTTCACATTCAGATCACAGCAGTGGCACGAACCACCTCAGTATGCTTTAACCCCGAAGCGGAGGCTTTCCGTTAAGTCATAGCGTTACCATCTCACTACGTGTTACAGGCGGTCCATGCTCCGACTCAGCAGCCGATCCTCTTCCTCATCATTGACACTCACTGCTCATCTCGAAAACTACGACACCTGTTGGATCGGGGCCGGACTATGCGAAGCCTCTCTCCGTTTCCTCCTCCTACACAGACACTGCAAGCAGCAGGACCTCAGCAACTTCATGACGAGGTCGCGGCCGGAAAACTGGACGACGTCGCCGGCGGTTTGCTGGGTCTGTAGGACGGCGGAGCGCAGGTCTACTTCTTAGCCCCTCTTCCCATAGTCGATCGCTGCGACATACCTCTCATCGGCGTGCTGCCGGCGGACGACCCGTTGCTGCTCCTGCCTCTCGGCTCCGGCGTCTCCGTCTTCCGCGCGTTCTGGGCCTACGCGCACGTCTGGTTAGCTAGCTATTTTCCTGGCCTGGACTCGGAAACAGCGGGGAGGGGGGGGATGTTCTTCTCACTTACTCTTAACGCGGTATCCAGGATGTGCTTCGTCTGCTTGTGCCAGGACTCCACCAACGGGCTGATCATGACAAACATGAGAGTCATGCAGTCCGTCTGGAGCGAGGGCTCCAGCACCATTGTCAACGTGCTGTCCTTGTAGGGCGGCTTTGTGTTATTTATGAGGCTGATGAAGACTCGAGATAGAGCGCCTAGGGATTTGTTGATCCCTACGCTTTCACTGGCGGTTGTGCCTGTAGTTCGGGACTGGTCCTGCCTCTCGGAACCGGCAAGATCCACGAGGTTAAGCAGACCTTGACGGGTTCCCTCGTCGGTCGTGATGGTGGTCTCGAGACTGATGATGAAGTGAGAGCGGGACGAATGCTCGTTTAGGCTCGTCTTCCCGAAGTGGCGGGTCTTCATGCCCCCCTCGACTAGGGCGTCGAAGTCGTGGGCCGAGTTCAGCGTCTCGAGCTTGGGGTCGACAACGCCTATGCCGGTCCTCGAGACTGTCTTCTTCTCGCGCTTGCGTGCTTTCAGTAGGTACAGCTCGCCGTTGTAGATCTCGTAGCAGCACCCTCTCACCTCCATCGTGGAGCCCAGGTCTTCGAGTCTGCGTTTCTCGGCGAAAAGCTTCGTCTTCAACCTGGGAATGATACCGTCGTTCGTGCAATGCTTGCCTTCCTCCCTGTCTTCAATTTCATCCAGGTTGCTCATCGTATAAGTCTTGCCTGTACCCGATTGTCCGTAGCAAAAGATGCAAGCTTTCTGGCCGTCTATGAACGACTGGACGAAGTCGCTGATTTCCTCGAAGACGTCGTGATTTGTCTCATTAGGGAGAAAGAGTCGCTCGAACTCGTATGTCTCCGACCACGATGATGCCGTACCCATAGCTGTATCCCTGTACTCTTTAACAGACAGTGAGACAGGGTGGTTGTTGAATTCCCCGTTCTCGGTGATGTATTCGAACACCTGGCCCTCGTTCTCAGCAGGTGGCCGGATGCGACACATGACACGAATCGTCCCTCGGAGCGTTTGATATTGGTGGAAAAGCTTCCGTCGCCCCTTTTCCTCAATCCGTAATTTGGCCATAAGCACCTCGATCGCGCTGTCCGAAATCTCATTGGCTTTGGCCATCTTGAGATCGAACACTTCCTCTAGCTGCGCAGCACGCTCCCTCTCTTGTTCCAGAGCTTCTCGACACGCGCTTTCCTGCTGCTTTAACCTCTCCACTTCTTGAGCTAGATCGCTGACCTCGGTGTCTCTCATCACCAAAGTTTTGCGTATCTCTGCTTCCTCCGCAGCAGAAGCTCTCAACTCCTCCTTCGCTTCCTCAAGTTTTTGATAAAGGCCTTTCACCTCTGCGCTGAGCGTTTTCTCGGTATTGATGTGATCATTCAGTTGCTTCTCCACCAGTTCGAATTTTGCCTTCAAGGCCGGAAGTTCTTGTTTCTCTTGTCGTAGTTTCGCGAGCTCCGAGTCTTTCTCCTGCACGGTTTGGGTCATCTCCGACATGGAATTGCCTTGCAGTGCCGTCGTTTGGTCCAATTTTGCCTGCAATTCGTTCAGTTTCGCCTGCAGGTTTGCATTTTCCTTGTCGTTCGATGCCAATTTGTCCCTCGTCGACTCTGATTCGTGTCGAGATTGATCCAAGGCCAGTTCGAGGGTGTGCTTCTTGTGTTCTAGCCCGGTGACGCTGAGTTCCTGCTCGGTCATAACCTGCTTGAGGTCCCTGTACTGCACCCTCAAGTCATCGAGCTTCTGGCCTTCAGCTTCGAGGGCCTTCTCTAGTCTCTGCGTCTTTGCCTGATACTCGGCCTGAATCTCCTGCACCCGTGATTTCTCTACTTCGTTGGTTCGCTTCAGCACCATGTTTTCAGTCTCCAGATTGACTCGAATGTCCTTCACCTCTTCCTCAAATTTGCTGCGTGACTTCCGTATCTCATCCAACTCCTCTTCCTTGGCGTCGATGATCTTTTCGAGACCTTTAATTTCGGCTTGCAGCTTGACTTGTGACTGGTTAGCCTCGGCATCAAAATCAGCGATCTTCTTTGCATGGCTTTGCTTCTCCTCTTCGTTTGTCTGCTTGAGTCTTGCAATTTCGCCATCCAGCCTTCTCTTTGCCTCGGATATTATCTCTTGTGCATGCTGCTGTTCTGACTTCTTTTTGCTCTTCGTCTTCTTCAACTTCGCAAATTTCGTGTCAAAGGCTTTACGCATTTGTCGCATTTTTACTGTATACTGTCTCTGGATTATGCGTAGTTGAGCCGCCCTTTGTTGTTCGTTCCGCCACTGAAGCCTGGAAATTTCTGTTTCTAACGTCGTGTGCATTTCCCGGAGCGTGGCTTCGGAGTCTCGCTGCACCTTCTGTACCTGTGTTATCCTTTTTTCTTCGCCTGTCCTCTTGAGTCTTTCGATTTCGGTTTCTAGCGATCTGCGTGTCTCCTCCACATTGCGGATGTGCTGAGTCTCGAGGTTACGAATCGCCTCTTGGGAGCGGAGGCCTAGTTCCTTTATGTCAAGGTCTTTGCTGCCTCTCACCGCTTCGAGCTCTCCGTGCAGTTTTCGCAACTCATCTTTGTGTGACTCTTTCTCAGCGCCGTAGGTATCCGAGACGTCTCGAAGCAGGTTTTCAGTTTCTTTCAGTTGCGCTTGAAGTTCTGATACCCTGGTCTTCCATTCCTCCTGATGTTCTTCGTATATCCTTCGTTGTTCCATGGCTAAACCATTGAATAAGGATTCAACATTCTTTCTCGCTCCGTTAAGATCCTGCTGGTACTTCTCAAACAGGCCCCTCCGTTCTTCTAGCTGAGTGTCCAAAAGCTCAAAGTTCTTTCTCCGCGCTGTGTCTAGGTCGCTTTCGAGCTTCATTGCCTTTTCTGTCAATTCTGTTCTATACGTGTCTGTTACACTCTGCGTCTGATTTTCCGACATTTCTCGAAGTTTCTCCGTGACACTGTTAAGGCTATCGCGTAGTCCCTGACTTTCGGCTTGCCATTCTGCCCTACTGCTCTCTTTCAAGGTTTCCTTCTCTGCTTCAAGCCTACTACTTGACAGTTCGAAAATCGTTTTTCGTGCCTCCTCAAGCTCGTCGCGAAGCCGGGCATTTTGTGATGCCCATTCGGTTCGGTATTTTTCCTCGATCAATTTCTCGCTTCGAAGTTGCTCCTCTATGAGATCGTGAGTTCTGAGTCTTGCTTCTTCAAGCTCGTCGCGGAGCTGTGTGGTCTTCGTCTCATATTCTATGAGGTGTTCCTGGTGAACGTCTTTGTCTCGGAGTTGACCTTCCGCGAGTTCTATGATTTTCACTCGTGCTTCGTCTAATTCGTCGCGGAGTTGTAGGCTTTTTGACTCCCATTCCAGTGCGTATTCCTGGTTGGTCACCCTTTTATTCTCATCGTCTCGGTTTGACTGCTCCAGAATCTTCTTTCGCGCGTCGTCCAAACTTGTCTGAAGCTTCGAATACTTCGATTCCCATTCGGCGAGAAATTCTCGTTCGAGAAATTTCTTCTCGCGTTGTTGGTATTCTGATAGGTCCCGAGACTTCGCTTTGACCTCCTCTAGCTCTCTGCGCAGTTCCTGACTTCTCGTCTCCAAATCCTGTCGATACCTGTCTTCGAGAGCGATCTTTTCATCGCGGTGCCTATCCAGGATGTCTCGTATCTTGCTTCGCGCTTCGTCCAGTGCATCTTGTAGACTTATATTCTTCGATTCTAGGATTTGTCGAAGGTCGTTGAATTGCAATGCTATATTCGCATGTTAGCTGACGTGTCCGGAGGCTACTGAACTCACCGACTCACTTGTGTCACTGGCTATTTGAAGTTCCTCCTGAAACTTCTTCTGGCTTTTTAAAGTACCGTTAATCATCCTCTGCATCACAGTAAGCTGCTCATTGAGTCCATTAACTCTTCTCTCCGCTTCCTCGACTTTCTGATCCTCATCGGCAAGGGCACTAAAATGCGGCGTCGTTAATGTGGGAGTCGATTTCTTTCGGTTCGCTCGGGATGTCGTGGACTGAGAGCTAGTTGAGTTCTGTCGCCATAGAGGCGATCGGCCATTAGCTCCCATACTTGCGTTGGAGTACCTTTGAGACATGGGCAGCAGCCTACGGGTAGACGCCTATTGCCGAGTTAACGTTATGCCTTAGGGAGGTGATTCGTGATGACGGTAACATAACATACAGGCGCAGGCGTGTCCTCGTCGTCATAGGCGCAGCCGAAGGCGAAATACATTAATGGTCATTCTCAGTAGGTAATATAGAAGTTGAAGTCAAAAGATCGCGCAATGCTTACGACTGTGTCACTGTTTGGAGTGTTAACTAGCCTTATGAGACACTCACTGAAGCATGCTTTGTCCACCAGACAATTCAACTAAATATGTTCTTTAAAACCCAGCAACCAGGACAAAGATAAACAAGAAAGACTCGGCATATGCACTGTTGAAAGGAATGTGAAGTGCACAGTCTGTGTCTCGCACTGTCCCCCATGGAATGGACGCCTGCCGTAGCTCTTCTCCGTCGGCCATTGGTAATCGTAATCCCGACCGAAGAGTTGCCAAATAATGTACAATTCATATATATTTGTGAGTATTGTACACGGTAAATGGGAGTTCTCACCAACCCTGCTTGGTCAACTCCTTTACTCTGCTAACGCAAGCCTTGAATCCCTTCTTGAATCTTTTCTGCCACCGCTCGCTGTTGAGTCTCTTTCGCTTGAGGCCTGGTCGCTCGTGATACCTCTGAAGACGGAAATCTCGTCGGATTTGGTTTTGCGCAACCTGTAGACTTAGTATCTTGAAAGACCGTGCCACGTCAACGCTTTTATTGACATGAACGGTGCGGCCGGTTCGCGGGACTAAGCGCAAGGAGGGTCTCTCGGGAGCTGGGTGGTCTTCTTTGGCATTGATCTTGTTGAGTTCACCGGTTTCAAATTCGAAGTCCGGGGCGAAAAAGTCGTCATACGCGGATATGTTTGGTTTTTTAATCTCCTCTTCCAACTGTGTTGGTCGTGGTTCTCGAGTGGTCCAATCCGAACGGTTCTGGTTTTGAAAATGGGAGGTGAAAGGTTTCGCGGTTGAGCCTCTAGCTTCGCTTCTACCAGTTATAGACCATAGAATGGGTGTCGTTGATATTTGACGCATACTAGGTGCTGTTGAGGATATCATCGACCATTTTGATGACGATCGAAGTAGCGATGTTGATCGAAATGCGACCCCGGCGACCCGACAGAACTCAGCCCTAATAATGGCAACATTAGGATTAATCAAATCAAGAGGTGTTCTAAGTCTTACATGTTGTGTTGAAGAGTTGGCTGGACCGGACCCAGCTTGCTCTAGGTATCTGAAGCTGGTGATATGAAGCTGGTATCGGGTCGGATTTGAAAATCAATTGCGAATTTTTTGCTCACCTGAGCTTTGAATGTAAGTGGCTGCTTCCGAACTGCAGATGCAGCCCTGTACCGGGCAACCAGGCAGCCTAACGGGGATGGGGCTAGTGGGGGACACCCGCTAACAAGATTGGAGGTCCGTGCATATAGGTACCGTACACCCAGACACCTCGAGCTGTGGCTGGGATTATGTAATCTAGAGCTTCTCTATCGTTTATTCGTTTATCGAGCAAACCCAAACCAGCCGTCGCTCTGCGCTACCAAACATTTTTCACTTCACCAACGCCCTTCTTTCTGCTCGAGGTGCTGCCATTGACGCCCACGACTCGATACTTATACCGTTGGTGCATACCTCCCCTAATCTAGGCCCGTCGAACATTTTACTACTCCTAAGCATTTCGATATGGCGTATAACCCGTACGGCGGAGGTAAGTGTTTAGTTCCTTGTGCTATACTCCAAGGTGTGAACAAGGTGTGAACTGTATACTGATCAGAATATCTCGAAGTGCCCGGCTTCGGCCCACCTCCTTCCTATAATTCTTACCCTGGTGCTAGCGGCGCTCCGGGTCTGCCACCTGCTCCTGGTCTAGGTACGTCACCTCGTAGTTGATTTCATCCTCACGGCGCATACTCGCATACTCATATTCCTTTTTAGGACCTCCACCAGGCATGTCTGCCCCAGGAACGGCGCCACCTGGCGTTCAGCAGCACAACATCAATCAAGCTAATCGACCTAGCGGTCTGCCTTCCAACTTCCAAGCTCCACCGAACATGCCCAACATCAACTTTAACGCCCCCGTCATCCGCCTCGGTACCACCTCGTCGAAACCCCCCAATCCTGGCATGCAAGGTCGCAGGGACGAGACAAATATGTCTGCCGGACATAGGGCTGGCATAGGTATGGACCGCGGTCTGGACCAAACGCGACAAGCCATACGTGAGAACATGCAAGCTTTGGTCCCGCCTACTAGAGAAGAGATCGTGCGAACGGTATTCGTAAGTGGCATCACAGACGGTATTAGCGGCAACGAAGGAGTTGATAGGATCCTCGGCGTTGCAGGCAGGCTACGACGCTGGGACCGAGCTACTGATGCCGGTGGAAAAAACATGACCTTCGGCTTTGCGCAGTTCGACGATGCCGAATCACTTTGGATCGCCTCAGAGATCTTAAAGGATATCCAGATACCCGTGAAGAAGCAGGTTCCGTCGGATGAATCAGTAGACGACGATACCTACTCCAACTTCGAGAAGGCAACTCTTCAGATCCGGCTGGACGAGAATTCTACCAAGTACCTTGATGCTTACAAAGAAGGCAGACCGGACGATTCCGGGGCAGAGGCAAGATTGGATGCCGCCAGAGGTGCGTTGAAGCAGACCATAAAGAATCTCTTCTACCCTACGTCAAGATCGGGAGCAGATGCAGATGGAGATGTCACCATGGGTGACGGCTCGGCTCAGAACGGAGAGAATGTTGAGGTGGTTAATATCCCCTTGGCACAGGAGGACGAGCTAGCCGACATCCCCGCCGAGATGCGCGAGACCGTTGCTGCCGAAATCGCCGCCTTCAGAGACCGAAGTATTAAGCGGGATATGGAACGCCTAAAGAGGGAAGAAGAAATCGAAGCAATGGAACGCCAACGAAACGGGGCGCAGAGACCCTCTCGATTAGCATCCCCGCCTCCCTCCAATGCGAATACTATTCCTTTAGGACCGCGTGGTGTCCCCAATGCACCTTCGGGCCCCAAGGGACAGAAATCAGACATGGGCAAAGACTATAATCGATCAATCAGCTTTGTTAATGGTGGAAC
Organism: Hypoxylon cercidicola; assembly: GCA_022578845.1. NCBI lineage: Eukaryota > Fungi > Ascomycota > Sordariomycetes > Xylariales > Hypoxylaceae > Hypoxylon > Hypoxylon cercidicola. The sequence continues at coordinate 747,436 of MU399503.1, read as the reverse complement.
AACTAACGGTGGCCTTGCTTACGGTAGGGAAGACGATGACGACTCAGCTAGCGACGAGGAATTGGAGCGCCGAAGAGTTGCGAAGCAGAACTCGGAGACGGAGAAGCAGTATCTAGATGCCGAGCGTAGGTGGCTAAACCGCGAGAAGTCCCGCACAGCCGCCCTCGAGCGAGAGAAAGAGCGTGACGAGTCAGATGCGAAGGACTTTGCCAAGAATAGAGACAAGATGCTACAAAGGCTGAAGCACTTCGATGACGATGCGGAGGCTTCACGAAAGAGCGAGGACTATTACGAGGACCGCAGCGCTTGGATTCGCAACCGTACCGCATTCAGGGCCAGAGAAATCGCGGCCGACGACGCCGATCGGCAAGCGGAAGAACAGGAGCGTGTCAAGGAGGAAGCAGAACGCGAACAGGCCAGAGGTATGGCAGATTCGTTCCTCGAACGGCAAGCTCAGGAGATGGAACAGCGGCAGGTCAGTAGGGTTGGCCTTGTGGCGCCGCAACCCTTCAAGCTCTCTCTCGGCGCGGCCGCGCAGAAGGCTCAGGCGCAACGTGCGGCGCCACAAAGAAAAACCATTGCCGAAGTCGAAGGTCTTCTGGAAGACGAGGATGAAGATGCGACGTCTAGACGCCAGCTCATCCCGATTCAATTCGAGCCGGCTACCGCCGCGGCCATGTCAGACGAAGAGCGTGATCAAGCCGTACGAGCGTTGGCCCAGGAGATTCCCAACGAGAAGGAAGGCCTTTGGGAGTGGGATGTTAAGTGGGACTACCTGGACGAGGGCGTCATCCGAGAGAAGCTCCGACCATTCGTTGAGAAGAAACTGGTCGAATATCTGGGTGTTCAAGAACAGCTGCTTATCGAAGTGGTGGAAGAGCATCTCAGAAAACATGCCAAGCCGAATGATCTAGTAGAGGAGCTAGCAGAGGTACGTAAATCATGGTATGATAATGTAATTGAACATAATTTGCTAACTCGGCTAATAGGCGCTGGATGACGAGGCTGAGGCACTTGTGAAGAAGCTCTGGCGAATGGTAATCTTCTTTACAGAGAGCGAGAAACGCGGTCTTTCTGCCTAGGGAGGAGAAAGACCCACACGATCGGCTGTTTCGTAACACCAGCATCATTTGAATTTCGCACAACGGTCTGCTGCAGTACAAACTTGGGTGCGGAGAAGGCGTATAGGCGAACTCAGGCTCATATTTGAGGGCGTCAATTCCAGTTGGCGGCAAAGCACGGATTCGAAAGTGGTGTGGATTGAGTAGACCTTCCCATCTACCCACTTTGAGATAAGGGGCTGAAAAGTATTGGAGGTGTAGCTATATATACACCACTACATAGGTAGCCGTAAGTATTAAGGGCGAATTGAATGCTCTATGAATAATGGGGATTGTTCTCGTGTGGAATCGAATACATTCAGCTGATTGCATCGCATCGTCTTACCGTGCGTGGTGTGCCAAAGAAATAATTTGGGGGCTAAGGCAATTAGGGGTTAGGGGCCGGGGGTCCAATCGGCTCGGAGCTGCGGAGTGTGGAGCGTGGAGCATGGAGCGATTTGCGGGACCTGCGGGATGCCGAGGCAATTTCTCCACAACAAACCCTAGCTTTTCGGTCAATTTCAATGTAATCGTAAGTTGTCATTATTTATTTATTTGTTTTAGTCTCCCCTAAGCCTTGAGAACTTACCTAGGAACTTAATCAATTAACACATCACGATCTCCTCAGTAAGAGGTACGTAGGCTTACAACTACATCCGGCCTTGCCGCAGACAAAGCCTCAAGTTAACCTGCATCGTTCTGAGACATTGAAACACTCATTAGAGCTCAATGTGGTGAAGATTCTATAACCACGCCACTAAGTCATATCCATTACTAGCAACCCTCTTTTTCCTCTTCACCACCGCCACCACCACCATGGCCCCTCCCGCCACAGGCCTCCCCTCCACCCTCACAACGCCCCCACCAGACGTGCCGCACACGCTCATCTCGTTCCCCGCGCCGCACGTCCTCCTCGTAACCCTCAACCGGCCCGCGCAGCTCAACGCGATCCCGCGCCCGCAGCACTTCGCCCTCGAGCGGCTGTGGGAGTGGTACGACGGCGAGCCCAGCCTCCGGTGCGCCGTGCTGGCGGGCGCCGGCCGCGCCTTCTGCGCCGGCGCCGACCTCAAGGAGTGGGACGCCGTCAACACCTCCGCCGCCGCCTCCCCTTCTTCATCTTCTTCTTCCTCCGCCGGCAAACCCGAAGCGCGCTTCCCGCGCGGCGGGTTCGGCGGGCTGAGCAACCGCCCGGGGCTGAAACCGGTGGTGGCGGCGGTCCACGGCGTGTGCTTCGGCGGCGGGATGGAGATGGCCGTGAACTGCGACCTGGTGGTGGCGGGGCGGGAGGCGCGGTTCGCGCTCCCGGAGGTGACGATCGGGGTGATCGCGCTGGCGGGGGCGCTGCCGCGGCTGGCGCGGAGCGTGGGGCGGCAGCGGGCGGCGGAGATGGCGCTCGCGGGGAAGCGGTACGGGGCGCGGGAGATGCGGGCGTGGGGGCTGGTGAACGAGGTGGTGGAGGAGGGCGGGGCGGAGGCGGTGCTGGGGGCGGCGCTGGGGTGGGCGCGGCGCATCGCGGCCAACAGCCCCGACGCGGTGGTGGTGAGCCGCGAGGGCCTGAAGCTGGGGTCGGAGGGCGTCGGCCCCGAGGTCGCCACGGATATCCTGCTCAACGGGTGGTATCGCCGCATGGACAAGGGCGAGAATATGGTGGAGGGCGTCAGGAGCTTTGTGGAGAGGCGGAAGCCCGTTTGGAAGGATAGTAAGCTGTAGGTGTGGGCTTCGTGAGGTTGTGTTCTATGTATGGTGTCCAGGGCGAATGAGATGTATGAACAGGTGTATCAGGGGATTATATACAAAGCCATTTGCCCGTTGCTCCGAAACCTTCCTAGCAAAACCAGGGTATATATTTATCGTCAATCATGAATAGGGGTAAACTACCTAGGAGGTAGCCCGCGACCACTCCACCAGCTTTTCCGTAAGTACAAAGTCCCTCCCGCCCGACTCTATGAAATAGATTATGTAGGGGTATCACACTTGTGGTTTTCTACGTCCCCTGCGCCGTTTAATGAAAAGATTGGTCTTCCTCCCGTGATGGCTTTAGGAGCCCCCTTTCGGCCCAAAGTCAAATCTGTGTCCTGCCCATATGTTATGTGATATATACAACTCAGGGATTTCTCATACGGTGTAGCGTAGACACCTTTGCTAGGCATGTGGTATCCTTGAGCTCGGTTCGATAACGCTGCGTGCGCATCATTGCCCCTGACCTTAATTCTATGTAGACCTTACTCGGGAATAGGACCTCAGGCTGGCTAATCAAGTGAATATATTCTTTAGAGAAAACCTGGAAGAGTTCTGCCTCGTCACACCATTTGGCTGCGGGTACGAAGGTGCAAGTGGATCAGTCGTTGGTGTACCAGAGAAGAATGGAGCTGTCGGTTGTGTCGATAATGTTGGTTGTTGGCCCATTGGTGTTGGTGGTGATATCGGCGATGGGGTTAGTTCGTCGAACATGTCAACGAAGCTTCCCAGTATCATCTTGTACACATCTCCAGATACATGCTCGGTATCAATCACGTCCCTAATTGGTTCTAAATCAGTACAAGAGTAAACACGAAGTGGAATAGCCATGCACGATGCTTAGGGGATCAAAAAAGGCGGTACTACTCACGGAATCGAATACGTCCTCCCGATCTCGTTGTCGAGATGGTTTAGTATGTCGGGGATCTGGTGTCCAAAGGAGATGAACTGGATGGTGAACCATCGCTTTTCCAGTTTCTCTTTGAAGGTCGGCTTCTTGAGAAAGTTGGCAATGGCCATCTCGACGCTTCTGCCATCGACAGTGCCTCGCCAGAGCCCATCGGTCAGGATGATCAGCGTCGTCGCCCGTCTCGCACCCCGGAGGTACTTGTCGAAGATGTGATTGAGGGTCTTCGCCATGTCTGTGCCGATATCCCACGGCCGAGACGACGCTTCCTGCTTGGCCCCTCTGAACTTCGTTATCAGCTTGCTCCCCGAGACGCCATGCGCACTGTGGGTGTTGCCAATCGTAAACTCGATGTCGAGTCCGTCCTTATCCAGCGGATCGACCTTCGATACCAGGGTCTCGAGGACAGTCGCCATCGCTTCCCAATACGGATACATGCTTGTATCGTTATCTACGAGAAACATCTGAGCGAAGCCGTATGTATTCGTTAGTGTTTCTCCCTCGATACTCTCAAGGTTCGTTGTATTGACTTACGATATCGCGTTCCACGAGAAACTGCTTCAGGAAATCATCTTCCTTTTTACCAAATCCGAGGCGAGCCCTGACCCCCTTCTCTCTGCTCCTTTCTGCCTCGCGCTCTTGGGCGATTGGCCACGATGGGTTGACGTAAAAGGATACAGGGGGGAAGGTCTGATTCCTTGGAATCTCTAGTGAGAGAGGAATAGGTGCACGTGCAGCACGTTCATGCGAATCCATCCTCGTTGGCGTGTGGCCTTCTCTTGGTGTATGAGAGTATTCTGCGCTGCTGATATCCTTAGGCCTCTGTTCTCTGATTCGTGGAGTTGCGTAACCTGTATGTGTAGGCACTCTATACACGTTAGACATCGGGGAGGAGCCTTTGATGACGGGCTCCTTCTCGGTATAGTCCGCTGACAGTGCTGAGCGCAGGATTCGGTGAGTCTTCGAGCTGCGTTTCGGAGCGCAGCTAGGCTCACCTTGCTGGCTTCCGATTATCAAGTTAGATTGATGGGGTCGCAGCGCATCTTGGCGATGGGCGACTCTGCCTGTAGGTAGCTCCTCTATCCTCTTGTGCTTGTTGATGCGACTAGACTTAAGTTGATGGCGTGGCGGTTCTGCCAGGGACTGTTCAGGAAACGATGGTGATTCCGTGGTGTTTGTAGCTTCTGCTCCCGCCACCTGAGAGTTCGCCGGGGAGCTCTCCAAGTCCTCGACACTGAGCAAAGCCTCCTTTACTGATTCGGCGACTGGCTGTATGGTGCCCTTGCTTACTAGTCTGTCGTAATCCTTCCTTGCGAGACGCAATTCTTCTTGGAGAGCATCATGCACAGATACGCTCTTCGATTGGCGTGCCGACTCCGTCACCAGCATGTGTTTATCTACAACCTTAAGGATCCGACCGGTGATCGTATCAGAAACCCTCAGAACACTCCTTAAGTGGTCATGCCACTCTCTGACTTCTGGCAGGACGTCGGTGCCATCGTGGAAGGCGTCATCAGCTACTGGTACGGTAATGTTCTCGCCGTTCTGCTGCTTTTCACGACGCATCTTGATGGCACGCCGCCTCTGCTCATGGTAGGCGCGGACGCCCTGATAGCCTAGAACGACCCATGTCGCGGAGACAGACAGAACGCAGCCAAATGACCAATTGTCGATTGTTTGAGACACGCTTTTGGAGGGGTCCCGGCGTGCAATGTCACATTCTGGTGCACCTATCAAGACGTTAGCTCATGTTCGAACTCGCATTGGGGTCTATCTTAACCGTATGTCTCTGTGCCGCCCGTTATAAGACTCTTCAGCTCTTCAGGGGGGGCTCCTCCATCCGGATATTTCGGCTTGAACTTAGCGAATCCGAAATCTGCCAGCTTGAATTCGCCGCCGACCCTAAGGATATTATCAGGCTTGAGGTCGCAATGCCATCTAGGCATGTTAGTATCGCTAGTGAAGTGGGAATATCTGGACCTTACCCCGAGAAGAAGTGATGACGGCCATCTTGGCGTTCTAGCACCAGATTGTGCATCGAGTGCAACGCATTTGCGACGTTTGCCAGGGATTCCCAGAATTGAATCGTCTCCGAATTAAGAATAGGCGGATAATTCATCTTCGAAGCAAAAAACTCCTCTAGATCTTCTTCGCCATATTCGAGTAGGATGTTGTAGGTACGAGCCACAGTTCCGTCTTCAAGCTTCTCGTCGATCTCGTACTCACCCAGAAACTGCACCATGCCAGGCTTGTCCCCGACCGCAAGGTATGCTTCTTTTTCCCACTCAAATATCTCCGAGTTCTCTTGCGAGAACGACTTCAATGCGAAAGTATAGCACTAGAACAGTTAGTCTTCATCTAGCAAATCGGGATGATAACTCACTCTACCATGGTCATTATCCTCATACACAGACCGGCTGACCCTTACTGCAAGGCCCAGGGGGACAAGTGATTCTTGGACAGCCACTTCCCATACCGATGCTGTCCCACCTTTATGGTTGACACGCTGGCGCTTGCAGAAAGGCATTATCCATCTTCCACGGCCGGGATCCAAGAACGCACTGGTCATATGATTGACTAAAGTGCATGGATACAGCCACATCTTTTCTTGGAAGCGCTCCCAGAAGTCTTTCGCATTGCTAATGTGTCCCTTACTCATCAGGTCTCGTTCAAGTGGCTCCGTGTTTGGGAGGTCGGGGAGGTTTTTGTCGTCTATCCTGTATCGCTGAAAGGCATGAATCAAGTGTCCACAACCTAACTCTAGGAGAATTGCGAAGATTTTCAGGCAGCAGGAATCTTGATTATCGATCTCATCCGAAGTGGGAATCTTGAGGGTCGTTCGGTGCGCCTCGTGTGCCTCGACAAGAAGCCGGCTGGTATTGCTTGTCTGCTTGTTCGGATCTGTGCTGCGCATCCACTTCAATATGTCGTTGGTGCGATAGTATTCGCGCCCACAGCATGCCTTTGACTTCCATTCCGTGTTCAGCTTATGCAGAAATATGTTGAGGATGTTGGCGCCAGCCGGCATGGCGGTCGTCGAGCTAGCACCCTCCATCAGGGCCTACTGTTCATGGGTAGTGTCGACAGATATTGATATATCTAGCGGCAATATAAAGCTTAATATGAATGGATGGATTAAATGCAAATTAGAAGACGTATCAAGCGTGATACTCGGTGCAATTGGAAAGCTTGGTATGGTAGAGATGTGTAGCGACAGAGTGCGGTCCCAGAGCTGAGAAGGGGAGCTGCTGGAAGTTGAGATTTCTATTTTATTTCAGCCGCAGAGAGCTGTTCCGAAGCCGTCTAGTCATGGTTCGCGACCCAAACTTCCTAGACAAACTGTTCATGTACTTGTACCTCAGGGTTCGCCCAGCCTGCCTCTCTAGATGCACAAGCAGTCTCGCTTAATGGCTGATCGCACCTCAGGTAGGATACCCGGGCAGTTCGAGACAGTGCGCTGTCCGGAAATGGTTGTCCTATTGGTGAACTCGAGGCCAGTGGTAAAGCCACATAGCTTAGCTCCAGGTATCGACTGTCAGTGCATTGGGCGTACGGGCGCGAACCACACTGGTCGAGATTTGTAACCAAATCCTCGAAAACTCTTTAATGTACACAGTTCGCCAAAATATAATTCTTACCATGTTCTGGTTTGCCTCCATGATTTACTGGTCGTCGACTTGCATACGCTTCGCCACATACTCTAGTCAATATGGATAAACCTATTCCCCAGTACAGCCTACCTTGACACGCGGTATTTTGAACGAAGGGGGTTGGAGGGATATGGAAATGCACATTCACCTTACATGAATCACGCATCACTCACTTTTCACCCTACAAGACCGCCGTGCGGGTAATAAATGACTTACACGGATCACGCAGTTCATAGCCTCATTCATAGATTGACCAAGGCTTAGATGGTGGTTTAGGGCTCTTTATTCTTTAATGCTGAAAGGTATTCAGGTACCCAAGGCTTGCATAGGAGGTACCTAGGGTTACACTGCATGTCTTCAGCGAGTTCTTGTCTGTTTAAAGTACATACATTTCCGCATCTACCTTCCTAATGCATGTATATAGCAGTAGAGCCTTCAATCAACTCGCATCAAGCATTGTCTTATTATGGAAGGGCAAAAGAGTGCTCGAAGACGAGAAGGCCCTTTTCTTTACTGATGTCTTTCGTCCTTTTCGACCGAATTCTTTTTCTCTTCGCCTTGTAAGCATGCATCGCCGCGCCAGCCATGCAACCCCGCAGGTTAGAAAAGTAAGGGGCAAGGTGACCTGCAGCCATCTAACCATTGCTGTGGATGAGAAACTTCCATCCGGGTTGTCTGGATCTTGGTATTTGATAACATCAGTACTGAAGAAGGTCTACTTAGTCATTAGCAAGTGTTATATCCAGAATGTGACTGGTTGCTTACTGAAACGAACGTAGGAGGAAGATATATGAGCGTCACGACCGTTATTATAAGCATGAAAACTTGCTCCTGTTCCATGTTACGGCTCAGTCTCTCAGCCCGGCTAGCTGATTGACTCTGCAGGTGTTGAATTACCTAGACAAGCGCACTTAGTTTATATCTTAGGTAGGTAATAATCATGAGATCAAGGCACACTTACCAATTGTCTACGATCCGAAATGGTTCTGACAAGAAACTCGGCCCGTTTAATCTGCATCCTATGGTCCGACAGGATATTCCCAACTTGAACGGCGAAGGTCATAACGTCCGAGGAACATTTCTTCCGCAACGGGAAGTTCCTATCTTGGACTACTCGGCGATAAAACATCATCAAAGCTGACATTACATCTACATTACCTTCCAGAGCCATGATTGCCTGCCTGGTCCTTTCTTCCCAGATCTGCAGATCTTGGATGTCCTGGGCTGTGTACGTCTTATGGGCATAGCCCACCCCAGACGGGCCAAGGACTGACATGATGTGCTTAACCGAGTCAGCATGCATCAAAGATCCGGCCGCAGATGCAATATAGAAACTTACCTGCTTATCAACCACCCTCTCAAGCCATCTGATGTACCATCTCCAATCTTCTATAGCCCAATGACAGTACAGGAGGTGAGCCGATAAACTCGATCGAAAGCAGTCTTCCGCATTTCCAAAGGACTTGTCTTGGGGTCGAGCATTTCTGTCAGTGAGGGCCTTGAAGCGCTGCTGGATCTCGAGGTTTCCCTTGATCACAATCCACAGAGCATTCCCGTTGACGACGTCAAACTGGTGATGAAATGCGGCCTGGCGGATCGACCACATGTTCTCCATGATATCTTCTTTATTCTCTTCGGAGAGCGCTACACCTTTAAGATTGTAACATATCTGATAATGCTTTCCACTCCTTCCCAGTCCCGGCTGTACCAAGTCGCCTGGAGGATTGGATAACACGACCTGCTCGCGGAAGCCGCTGAACTGCAGATCAAGAGGTTCACTCTTCTGACCGAAGACATACAGGAAATCTAAGAAGTCCGGCATAACTTGATGAAAAGTCAGAATGTCTACGAGCATGGCTCTTGTTAGCTTCAGCTTTGATCTCGAGTGCATGCCGTAGATACAGCTTTTAGTCTAGTCAGCTCAATATTCGAGGTTTCCGCAGTTCGTGTTTTACTCACACGAAGCGACATTTTGGATCCTCTTTCATTCCAGTAACGACCGCTAGCGGAGAGCTTGAAGCGGAAACCTGTATGCGAAGACCAAGCCATTGGTGCAGCATTTCGAGAGATTGAATGTTACATTTATCGACGACTTTATGAATAATTAGTCAAAGCGCAATTAACAAGCTGTATTCCTCCCCTTACCGGATGCATCGTCTAAATCTCGGATGGGGATTTCCCATTCGGTATGGCGGTCTTCAAACAAGTCGCACTCTTTTTCGCTCAGGAGGTCTTCGGCTTTCCCTAGAAATTTTGGATACGTATCAATCTTCCTAAGAATTGTATTCTTGGGGTACGAAAATGAATTCAATAAGGCGTGCTGAAAGTTATAAGAGAAATTGATATAAGACATCGTGACAAGTTTCTCAAAGTTAGTGTGTAAGCTTCTAATTCCCAGAGGATTGCTGTAGAAGCAATGGGCAATGTAAGGGGCCATCGCATTAATTATAGCGGACTCCAGAGAGCCTTGGGGGGCATTGTTATGTTTACATGCCCTGCCGTACGCTGTAGTCCAAAAATATTCACCGAGGTCAATGGTGGCTAAGCGAGTCTCCTGGAACAAAGTGAATGAATTTTGTATTCCTTAACCAACTTTAATTACACGACAAGTAGACTTATTGAACCATAGTTAGTTCAAACACGCCTTACGAAGAAATTACTCGGTTCTAGGCTTTCAGACAAGCCAGACTTGCAGTTACAGCCCCCAATGAATTCCAATGAACTCCAAACTCCCTACCAACCCCAAACACCAGCCCCAAACACCACCCCCCAAACTTCCCTTCAGCCTACATCGCGCATACTATGCGCATTTCTTTCGCGTTCTGATTGTTCATGGCTCTGGAGTCACGATATCCCGCTGACCCCTCTGTTTTGCAGCGCTGTTGTCCCTGAGCTCAGCAAGAGCCGCACGATCCTCCTACACTCTAATTGTCAGTAACATATAGCGCCAACAAATCATAAACGGAACTGACCTTAGTCAAGGGTTCTGGCGTCTCAAAAACCCAACTGTCGTTTCTCTAGAGAAAGTGGTTAGGGCGGATGCGTCAGAACTAGCAGTTGTACGCCTAGGGCTTACTTTTACTTCCTTGAAGTCTTCCTCTGGCCATTTTTGTTGCAGGTAATCTCGAAGGGCCTCCCAGGTCAAGCCGGCATAAACGGGGTAACTCTCTTGCGTTCTCTTCGGCAAGGCATCTTTCCTCTCCTTCTTAGCTATGATGTTAAACGATAGAGAACGTCTACTCGAGGCGATGCTGCGGGAGGAGTTGTTGGTGTTTTGGCGTCGGAAGGATAGTGCTCTCCGTCCAAACGTCCAACCTGGACTAGGCGCATTCTGGGAATCGTTGGTAGGGAGGGATGTCATCTTGTGTAACGTGACCTTGAACGAGCAGCCTTGACAGCAGTGCTCTGTGGCAAGCGAAGGGCTATAAATCTATGATTTTTCTACTCAGCCGACCTACCTACCTACCTTGTATGACCAATGCTAGGTACCAATGCATGAGGCTGCCTTACCTACGTCTGCCTTCTATCTACTCTGCCGCCTGTCTGCACGCCCGCCCTGTTAGGGTAAGACGTTCCCTTCCATACACCGAATGGAAAACTCTACTCATGATCGGGCGCCTAATAACCTACTCGAGGTATTGAATACATCGCCCTCGTCCATTGCAGTCTGACACAGTGTCCTTGCGGGACTCCGACATAGCCATCAAGACCGTTGCGTATCTACCTCCCATGTAGGCTGCCTTTAAATGTACCCGTGATACGAGGTAGGTAAGTGTACATACCTGCCATTAGTGCCTCGTAAGATACTAAGTGAAAGATGACATCCAGTGGTGGCATTGCTTGATTGGCTGAGACCGGCTTAGAAAGGCGATTACAACGGCCGACCGTGGTCGACACCGCCGGTAAATGCCTGATCGGACTGGATGCACAGCACACCATGCGGCTCTGTAGGCGTATGATATAGAGATATTTCCTAGAAGATACAGCATCTGTCCGGGACGTCGCATTTGTGCTTGGTCTCTGGAGTGTTTCAGAATTTCTTTCCTCCGAAGCTGCCGATCTAACCCTACCTACCTCCAGGAAAAGGCGTTCAAAAAGCCACCTCAGCCCCAGCGTTCCGGCATGGGTCTGGGCGGCGGCGGCGGCTGTGATGCTCGCCGGGCCTAGACATATGTAGAATTATGCAGTATAACTCTGTGGCGTCCCTAATGTGCTCCAACCTCAGATTCGTCATGCCTATCCTATCACTACGGCTCCCGCGGGGCGCGGGGCGCGGGGCAAGGACAGAAAGTCGAACGACTCATCGTGTATGCGTTTGCGCAGAGCGTAGTCGATGTTGTCGGATGGTGCGCGCTTCACGGCCGAGATGCGGACATAAACTAATTTAAATCCATATGTTTCCATCGTGCCGCCGGTCAATGGTCGTTATCAGATTTCCGAGTACCGAAGAGCATCGAGGATAAAGAGTGATAGCTCGGCTTGAATTCCCGGCATCATTACCTTAGGTACCTAGGTAGATACATCATACATATTACAAAACTCATCGGTTGTTCTATATCGTGTACAGTTCTCATCGCACCACAAGATCCTTGTGTTTCATCATGGCCCGTTCCGCAGCAAACATCGTCGCCGGCAAGGCAGTAGGACCCGTGGGGTTCGGATTGATGGGTGAAGCCACATCATCTGCCGGCTGATAGAACCACACTGACACGGTATTTACTCTAGGCCTGACCCGTCCATGGGCACCGACAGAGTATGCAGCCGCAGCTAAGGTCATGAAAACGGCCCTCGACCAAGGGGCAAACTTCTGGAACGGGGTATGCGGTCCTCTTCTTTAACGCCTTATGCATCATGCTGTGCGATGTTAACCAGCTCCTAGAGTCTGTTCTATGGTCCGCCCCATGCGAATTCGCTCCAATTACTCAAGTATTACTTTGACAACAACCCCGAGGATGCCGAAAAGGTCGTTCTCAGTATCAAGGGCGCCTACGACGCTAAGACATTTGAGCCGACGGGAAGCCCGGAGGCCATCCGTGCCGATGTCGAGGAGGCGCTCAGGGTACTAGACGGAACCGCCAAGATCGATATCTTTGGGTGCGCCCGGGTCGATCCTAAGGTGCCCATCGAGACTTCAGTAAAAGCCATGGCGGAACTAGTCAAAGAAGGCAAGATTGGAGGTGTTGGCTTGAGCGAAGTCAATGCCAACACCATCCGCCGTGCTCATGCCGTGCACCCCATTGCTGCAGTCGAGATCGAGCTCAGCCTCTTTACCCCTGACCCGCTTACGAACGCTGTGGTGGCTACGTGCCACGAGCGTAAGTTTTCCTCGATCCTGAACTTGTCAATTTCATCATGAGAATAATCACATTTACCATACTTTATGAAGTCGGCATTCCCGTCATCGCATATAGCCCCGTCAGTCGCGGCTGGCTTACCGGGCAGTTCCGCAAGATCGAGGACATTCCCGCGAATGACATGCGCCGGATGCTACCTCGCTTCAAGCCCGAGGTCTTCGACCAGAACCTCAAATTGGTCGAGGCGGTCGAAGCGGTCGCGAAGCGCAAGGGAGCGACTGTTCCGCAGGTGGCCATCTCGTGGGTCTGCCGTCAGGGGACGATTCCTATTCCGGGGTCGACCAAGGTGGAAAGGGTCATTGAAAACTGCAAGGACGTGTCGCTCGATGAGAACGACATGGCGGAACTCCAGAGGATAATGGATACCTTGCCCATCTCAGGAGAACGCTACGGCGGGAAATTTGAGACACAGCTGAACCAGTAGGAGACATACAAGATGCTGCAACGGACCAGAGCTGCGTTCTCATTCGTGGCGTATCCTGGCTATGCTTGTCGTGCATAGAATGGATGCGATCAGTCGGAAAATTTGGCGATTGTTTACAGCTGCAGTCTTGGTGGGTGTAAGGTGGACCGCCTATTATAGGGTGTCGGGATGACCTATATTTGTCACGTTTGTGGGTCCTCTCAGGTACCTCTTTTAGGCCCCCCCATTCCCACTACCGTAGGGAGCAACTCTCCCCCAACTCTTCTGTAACAATATAAAGTATTCGCAAACGAGCCGTGAATTAGATGTTATTGTGTCGCTACTTTCACTACGCAATACCACCTGCTGACGTTTTATAGCTAACATGAATTGGCCATTTTTAAATGCCATGACCGTCGTTACGACAGCAGGATTTTCAGGTCTGCTTCTATCTAATTGTCTTACTCTTCCCATCCATCACCAATCGACGTCAGCTTTGCTGCGCTGTTGGGTCGACGCGTATAGCAACAAATGACAGCCTAACGACAGTCGGGGCTGTCAAAGCCCCGTCCAAATCAGCTCGTCCCAGCCGAATGTTCATCCGGCCAGAAAATCTCGGCCATGATGCCGATAGGCCCTAACATATTCATAGGACCGCGGGCCCCACCACCGCCATAAATCTTGGAACGCTCCCACGCGGTACTCACCTCCTCGGCGGTCCTGTGCTCGCGCGCCGCGCCACCGGTGATGTCGGTGCGGAACGTGCGCATCGTGCGCGCGAGCTGGGCGAACACGTTGTCGACGTCGCCGTCGTTGTCGGAGCCGGCGGCCAGCTCCAGCCTCTCGGCAACGTGGTCGAGCAGCACGGGCACGTCGACGACGGCGCGCACGGCGGCGCGGTCCCAGGCCTGGTCTTCGATCGTCGCCGTCAGGTGGTGCATGACCCCGAGGCTATGCGCGAGCTGCGCCCATTGGAGAAACGACACGCCCGCGAGGTCGGACGGCGACAGCGCTAGGAAGGCGGAGGTGCAGGATTGGGTGGCGCGCACACACTGCCAGAGGCTTCGTGATCGCTCCTGGCCGGGCATATTGCCGCTAGTGATGCCCGTCGCTGGCCACGTGCCGGTCATCCTCGCGAATTGGCTGACCATGATCGGGACCATTGAGTTGACCGCGTAAGTTGTCTCGTTAATGATGAGCTCTGTTGCGTTTATATGGGCCATGACAAGTCCGCGCTGCAGGAGACTAAGGGAAAGTGACCCTTGGAGCTCTTGTAGCTGTCCCTGCAATGTCGTGAGAGACATGAGCACTGGCAAGGCAGCCGTTTCCGTCGTGGTCTGCCCCTGTTCCACGTGCTGTTGGTGGATCTGGACTGTCTTCTGCGCAAGGAGCTGCAGGCGAACTTGCAAGGCAAAAGCCGCGTCCGTCGCACATTCGTTGTTGCTGCTTATGGCGGCTAGGCCGTCCTCCATCTGCGGCGTCCACCGCAGAGCGTCGACCTGGCCGAAGTAGGCCGAGACGGCGGAACTGAGCACGAAACACCCCAGCACAGCACGCTGCCGCTCTAGGAAGCCCTGTGTCGTAGTATCGTCTGTCATTCCGGACCAGGTGTTGGAGCCCGGGGTGAAATGTGCCACCATCTGCGCGCCCTGGGGGATTGGCTTGTCTAACCGCATCTCGCAGGCTAGCGACATGGCCTGCATCATCAACCCGGACAGGCTGCAGCGGTTGAGTACGTGATCCCATCCCCAAGCTATGTATGTTAAGAGGCCAAGTAGCAAGTCCATCCTGTCTGTGCTAGTTTCGCTCTCGTCTTCCAGTATTGCCCTGCAGATTACGCGCTTCAGCTCCCTACTTCGTGCTACCTTCCCCCTCGCCGAGGACGACGCTACACAAACAACAACACGGAACAAGAACGGCCGGTTACGCCGCAGCTGGTCGGCCGTCAACTCAGGAGGAAGATGAACGAAGGCAAAGTGGTGCAACATGCGCGACCGGAACGTACCAAGAAGGGTCTCGGCTTCGGCCTCAGAGACTTCCAAGTCCGGCAACTCCGACGGTGTCATAGCCTTCGGCGAACCACCCCAGCGGATAGTGCTAACATCGTCGTCGTCTTCTGTATGGTCACCATCTTGAGATTCACTATCCGCAGCATCATCAACATCCTGGGGGTGAGCTGACGTCGTTCCTGCTGGTTGTGAGAATGGCTCTGGTGGAGCCTGTTGCTGCGTCACATCCGCGTCGAGGACATTGCGCGAATGCAATTGTGAAATGAGACCGTCGAGTTTACTCTCGAGTTCGGCGATTCGAGCATTCGAGTTTGGCTTCTTAGTAATAGTGCGCCGACGAATCGCGTCGGACGGATGGCACTGCTTATTAAGCCGGTGGCACCTTTGGCATCCATCGCCGTCGGGACGGGCGACGCATTTGCTCTTGGATTGGAAACAACTCATGCAGGCTAGGCCGAAGGGGCCCGAATGACTCGGACCTCTCTGCATGACGCCGGCGCGGAATCCGGTTCTCGAAATCCTTTATGGCGGGGTTAAGTCTGCCTTAATAAGCGCAGAACGAACGCGCCAGGGGTAGGGGTTCTCTAATAGGATGCAGGATTCGAAATGATCTTGCTAGCAGGGTGATTATAGTCTTGGGCTGAATTATCCATCAACCAAATCAGTCACATCCATCTATACAGTATACCAGGACCTAGATAGGGAGTTTTGAAATAATGTGGCGGCATCCTCCTTAAAGAAAAAAATGGTCGAGCCTTGGTCACTAACCCGCAACTGCGCGTGGGACCCATTGCTGATAAAATCGGAAAGGGGATCTATCCGCTAGGGGGCATATATCTCTCCGGGAGGAATCCGACCTTTTCAGCTTCAATTATCGCTACACGTTATCAACGTGTGGATGTAGGTATAGGAGATAGGTGCCCTATTTTGTGTCAATGCTACGGACATCGGGTGAGTACCTATATATATGGCCTGCTCCCTTCCGTCGTCGTTCCATAATCCCATCCTCTGCATCCGCACATAGCACTGCCCCTTTTCAGTGCGATTATCATTCTTTAACTGTCGCAGCTATGCCTCCCAAAAATCAGGCCGCGTGGCTTCCTGCCGCAAAGACCAAACCGTTCCAGGTCGGCGATGCGCCTTACACACACCCCGGCCCAGGCGAGATAGTAGTCAGGAACGGTGCAGTCGCCATCAACCCCTTCGACTGGGTCGTGCAAGTGATCGGGCCTGTCTTAGCCGGCTATATCACCTACCCGTTCGTGCTTGGTACAGACGTCGCCGGTACTGTGGTCGAAATCGGCCCTGGCGTAGAGCGCTTCCGCCTCGGCGACCGAGTATTAGCGAGCGCTGTCGCCCTTTCCAAGGAGCCCAACAAAGCAGCCGAAGGAGGATTCCAACTGTATACCGTTATACGTGAACACATGGCCGCCCCAACACCGGCTGGCGTTACCGACGAGCAGGCGTGTGTTCTGGGGCTGGGCCTCGGGACTGCCGCGTACGGTCTGTTCCACAAGGACTACCTAGGCCTCGACCTACCGCAAGTACCGGCGCGTCCCACGACCAGCACGCCCGGCGGCAGGCCCCGCGCCGTCATCGTCACGGGCGGCGCGAGCAGCGTCGGAAGCAACGCCGTGCAGCTCGCCGCGTCCGCCGGCTACGAGGTCCTGTCCACGTCCTCGCCGAAGAACTTCGCCTACGTCAAAAACCTCGGCGCCACCCACGTCTTCGACTACAACAGCAAGACGCTCGCGCAAGACCTCCTCCGCGCCCTGGAGGGCCGCGAGCTAGCCGGCGCCTACGCCATCGGCAAGGGCGCCGTGGAGGCCTGCGCCGCGGTCATGCAGCGGCGCGACGCCACGAAGCGCATCGCGCTCGCGGGCAGCCCGTCGGTCCGCGAGGACGTCCCGTCGTTTTTCGGGGCCAGGATTATCGGCAACGCCATAGGTCTTATGGTCAAGTCGGCCGTTCGGTACCTTCTGACCGGCGTGGACGTGAAGTTCATCCAATTGAACGAGATGACCGACCCGCAAGGGGTGGTCGCACGCATCTATTCGGACTTCTTGCCGAGGGCGCTGGCGGAACGGCAGTTCGTGCCTGCTCCGCCGCCGCTTGTGGTCGGTAAGGGGCTGGACAAGATACAGGAGGCTATGGCGCTTCAGATGAAGGGGGTCTCGGCTATGAAGGTTGTCGTGTCGTTGTAACTGCTTGGATTAGGGCAGGGGGAGTAACGTGGGGACGGGATACCTGTTTTTCAGTCATCTCGAGTACACGCTGTGGTACTTATCTATTAGCTCTGCATGTCTGACATTGTTTCTGCTACCTGATCTTAATTGTTTTCTATAATTCCAGATACTTTCGTGTTCATAAAACCAATATTATATATAGGTATTCAACTTACTCCGATTGCCAAGCATGAAAACTCGTGTAGCCCATTTAGAGGAGGATGGTAGAAGCCTCATAATGTGTCTAGTTACTCGAATACTTCATGACGGCTTTGAGGTTCTTCGTGATTCGAATGACCTTCTACTTAAGTCTTCAGGTAAGCACCAACCTGGAGATGTTGACGGCGATACCATAGTACGTGATTTTAGTCAACGTTAATGCTGTACTTCGTATATCTGGAGACATCGGAGTCCGATCTTCTCCGTGTGTAAACCCCGACGGCCCAAGTCGGAATCCGCTCCGATGCGCCCCTTGCCAGGTGACGTAGATCAATTCAGAAGCGCTTACAGCTGTCACCTATGTGTATTTTTAGATGTGCATCAGCTCTCTTTGCCTTGTCGCGCACGCGATCGAAAGCATGCAGCTGAGACGTGAGGCGAACAACACCATACTAACAGTCCAAACCTTGAATGTGCTGCCTGTCGATACAAGGCTTGGTCCAATTGATCTTGATTCGGTTCCGTATACATTAGAGCATCAGGCACATGGCCAGACTACCTGATCAAGAAAATCCGGTCACCAACCATCGTCAGGCGACTCGAATTGATGCATTCCTCAAACAAATCATGACACTTAACCTTCGTGTACCAGCCATATCTTCGTCAGCCCTATCCACCCAAGAATGTATTTAATAACGTCCAATTCCCAGCCCTATCACTCACTGTCTATGAACGAAAAACTAAACAAAAGAGAAGAAGAAAAAAATGCCAAGATCAACCTCTTCAAATCCGTCGAATTCATCCACCAAGTCTTCCAGATTTGTCTGGCCCTTTTCACTCCATAATGCCAGCAAGCTAGATCAATATCGCTTACCAACTTTCGTTTCGGAATCTCAAGGCTCTTCTGCGTCTCGGCCCTCCGCCCAATCGTCATTAAAACGCAAATATATAAACAATAAAACAGAATCAATAGACCACCCAAAAGGGCATTAACGCGGTCACAATCTTTCACCTCGTTTATTTCACGCAATTGGGTAAAAATACACTTTCTTTACGCAATCATCTCTCAGGATCTCACAGACCTCCATCTCCATTGCCCCCCTTTTCTACGTGATACAGCATATCTAATCCTGCATACGTCTCCTCTTCTCTTCTACTGTCTGCTGAGGTGACCAAGGTAATCATCCCGATGTGCCAGACGAAACACTCTCACTTCCCCTTCCACTCCCTTCCCCGTTCCATCTCTTCCTCTTCCTCTTCGCACTACCCCCTCACACCACACCACAGAAACAACACAAACACACGCCCGTCGTCGATCACACAGCCTCCCCACCCCCTAACTGTCTTCGTATTCTTCGAGTAACTGCGTATAGCAGAGAGTCCGATGAAAAAGAAGACAGCAAAAATTATGCGATGCGCCCTGGTTGACCAAAGCACCCAAGTCCCCGGTGTGCAATGGGGACTGTTTGAGAAGAGGTGATTCGTGAGCTACCTCTCCTACCGCGTTCAGTATGAGGAGAAAGGAAAATCAAAAAGGATTTCACGGGAGGACAGGCGGGGTTTTATAGACGAAAGGCGAGGATGGGCGGCACAGCTGGCTGGGCTGGAGGGAAGTGGTCAATAGTCTGGGCTATGGGTGCAGGGAAGGTTACTTGGGTATCAATTACGCAGGAACTGGTGTATGTGGAGGACAAGATGCCAGGTCGTACGAGAGACATGGAGCGAGATGGAAGGTAATCACTGCTACGGCTTGCAGGATTAAGGGGGGAAGGGGAGGGAGAAGGAAGTATGACGAGGGAATCGTGATGGCTGGGCTGTTCTAGGGTTGAGTATTCTTCTCGATCGAAACATGTTCCTGTTCTCCACACCAATATTTGCTAATGCTAGTAGATTTGGGAGGTAAGGCGTATGGGAAATACAATATTTAAAAGGCAGTTCCACCAGGAAATGCTACCTGCATACCTACAATATCAGACAGTAAGTTCAACGACGGGCTGCAGTGCCCTGTCAGGGGACCCACCACAGGGTCTTGCAGCCTTTGGGCCTAGACTTGCGTAATCGTAATATAGTGAGAGGCAAGTGCCATGGCAAGAAGTAGAGCTGGAGGGCGGTAGCAGCGGTGAAGGGCGAGGGATATTCTTGCCATCGTCTACCGCCGTACCTTCTGTTTCGCGAGTAGATTTTTACCTGGGCTCTGCTTATGTAACCATATTACATAAGGGCCCGTGACACCATGACAGTTGCCCGAAAGCAAGAACAGGCAACCGGCAGCGTGTAACGGGGTTAATGATGGCATTCCATGTAAGTCTTTCAGCGCAATTGGATTTCACAGGTACCTGTTTCTGGCACTGCTTGCTAGTTTCCATGCGTGATTGCTCTTTAAAACACGATATTCAATGGCGATGTGAAGCCTACAAGCGACTAATGTATACACACCAAGCACCAAATAACTGAGATACATCAAATAGATGTAGCTTGTTTATACGAGTTGAAGTTGTGTTTTTTATATCCAGCTGCCAAATACCTAGGTACCTGGCAATTATTCGGAAAACACATGCAGGTAGAGAGCATCAATGTTTTCAAAGGCATTATATTATGTAAGCTTCACATTGTTGCATCGCCCCCAGAGTTTCCCCCGCCAACCCCAAATCCCCAGTTCTCCACACCATCTCCTGATCAGGTGCTGATCAGGGGCTGCCCCGGGGAAGACTCAGCCGTTGCCCACAAGGGCTTAGGTTAAAGGTGATATCAACCCCCTCCCGAATCAAAGAAGTTGACAGTAAGATGTTAGTTTTTCGCGACGTGGTAATCGTCTAAGAACCGGTGCTCTAGAGACATAGGGATGCTCTTAGTGTGCTGAGCTAAAACGGTTGGAAATATTAAACACACGATTTTAAGACGTAGGAGGTAAATAAATCATGTTGAGGGGGAAGATGAGCAAAGAGGGGGATAGTGCAAGGCACTGTGAGGGGTAACTGTTTTGCACTAAAGGCGGGTGGCGTTGGGCATTTTGCTTGCCATCATAAAGATTCTCCGACCGGTATAAAGACGATACCTTCCTAGACCTGAGATCAATGATGGCCATGCGGGACAGTCAGGATCAACATGCCGGACTGTCGAATAAAGGAGAGAAAAGAGCAGGCAATACGAGTGGTGAAGTTGGCTCTCCCAGTATAGGGAAGAGAAAACGCCAACGGAACTTTACGCCCAACGACAGGGCAGCGCACCGTGCCTTTGAGAAGTCGAGAAGGGAGGCGTTCAGGGAACAGCTGATCGTACGTACTCGTCCCCCGTCTATGGTCGTTAAATGACATAGTCATCCAACCAAACGTCGTAGAAGCTCGCGTCTTTTCTTCCTACCCTGTCCGAGACGGAGCCAAACCGGCTCACCAAGCATATTGTCGTCCACGAGTCAATCGAGAGGCACCGTGAGCAGAATCGGCATATCCAGGAGCTCCAGCAAGAGCGAGATGAGCTTCTCGCTGAAGTGAACCGCTGGCGAGCAGGTGCTTCAACGGGCGGGACTGATGATGTGACATTGGAAGCCAGGTCTGCACAGCCGTTTGTGTATCGCACAGCCGGGGACTGGGATGGCTTTTCAGGTGAAGGCGAAGGTTTTAGCTTCGAGATGATGGGCGGAGGTAGTGAAATCGGGAGCCCTTCAAGATCAGCGACAGGTCCGGTACGAGAGACATCTGCATTGGCAGTTGTAGTACCACCATCACCTTCTCAGGGTCCGACATCAACCCAGGGCGTCTGGGCAGCCCAGCTAAGCCCCGTCGCTGCTCCTGCTACAACTACTACACTTGCCTTACCGAGCAATGCTGTCGCCCATCAGCGGACACCGCCAGACCAAACATGGCTAGAGCCTCCAGATATGATGGGGGATGGCAGACAGTGGGATTTCGAGGTTCAAGATTTAAATGCTACGCAGATGCAACCAGATCGGGCCGACAATTTTGACCCCGTCTCCATCCCGCTATTTGCTAGCTTACAGGCATTCCACGACGCGGCGGGAGACGCGCGACCAGACCAGCCGGGTTTGCCGCAAAGATTGGATCACAACCCGTTTGTAGAAGAACCTCTTGGCTCTCTAGACCAGCTCTACTGGGTTTCTAGATAAAGATTGGGAGGAACACAAACGGGAGAAAACTACGGATGCACGAGGGGCGGCATGTACAAATATCAAGTTGGACAATACCCTTTCATTCTACCTATTCTGCCCCAATGCTAGCGAGAAAACAATCTCTGTACCGCTCCCATCCCTTGTTGGCTACATTTTCCATGGCTAGGGTTATCTAAGCGGCCTCCTTTATAGCCTCCTCGACCTTCTCCTTACTATGGTTCTCGCCACCGGTAAACAGTTCCAGGGCGACCTTGAGCCTCTTGGCGGTCTCCGGATCGGCGGCAATCGCCTCGTCGAGCTTCTTGCCGCCGTCCGCGAGGTAGTCCACGTAGGCAGCCTCGGCGAGGGCCGCCTTGTTTTCGGGGCTGAGGGGGTCGATGGCTAGCAGGGGCGCGAAGCGGGCGGGGAGGACGCGCGCGTCCTTGTACGCGTGCGCGCGCTTGGGCTCGCCTTGCCCCGGCTGGCTGGCCGCGTCGTAGGGGCGCGAGGCGAGCTCGTTGAGAACCGTGTGCGAAATCGTCGCGCTGTGGCAGCCCATCTCGCCGGCGGCCATGGCTTCCTCGGGGGAGACGAAGCTGTTTTGGGGAGGCAGCAAGTTAGCGACGCCGGGATCATGAGGGAGACGAGTGTGCAAAGAGGAGTCATACCTGGCATTTTTTACGAGGGGTTGCTCTCTACCCGTCTCCTTGTACAGCTTCTTGTACACCTCGAGGATCTGGATGATGCGGGGAGAGTTCGGGTGCTCGGTGGCCGGATCCTTGACGTTCGGCCACAGCTTGGGGTCGTCGTGTGCTTGGGTCTCTGTCGACGATCATCAGCAGTCCGAAAAGCCGAAAGTTTCGAGCAATGCACCTACCGTTGTAGTACGGGCTGATGTACAAACATCCGGCTTGGGAACATGCGACTGCCTGCGGGACGCCGAACAAGGCCGTACCCAGGGTTTGGATGCCCTCCTGCTGGAGGATCTTAGCGGCATTAAGCGCGGGACCCGTGCTCGGGATCTTGATGCAGAAACGGTCGCGGCTGATCCCCGCGCGCTTAAACTCGGCGTCGTATAGGCGAGCATGAGAAAGGGTGAACTCGGTGTCGTAAGCCTTGGACGGTAGAGTCTGCAGCAGGACGCGGCCCTGGATGTTGTCGATGTTCTTCTTGCACATCAACACGGCCATGCGCGTGTAAATGGCCAGCCATCCTTGGTCCTTGAGCTCCTTGGTTACCTGCTTGAGCAGGTCGGCGTTGGATTCGTGGTGAAGTTGGATGTCCACCCAGAGCTGGTTGCTGGTCTGGTCGTGGAACTTGATCTTGGGCAGCATCGACTTGATGTATTCGGGGTCCATCCAATCGACATCGACATTGACTTAATGAGTCGTACATTAGCATGTTTATCTCACCATTGGCAACACTCCCTTTACTCACGCTGCTCTTCGAGCTTATCAAGCCAAGTAATAGGTGCCATATTCGCGATCGGGGATTCTGGTGTCTTAATGATTCGATTCTGAGTTCGGGACGGTTATAGATGGAATAAGCAAGGAATGAAAGACCTTACTGTTAGAGTATTGTCACATTTTCAAGCTATCCTCTGAGGTCGACGGCTTCTTTTAAGTCGAAGCAGAGCTTCTCCGACCGGAGAAGTGTCAGCTTGAGGGGATCCTATTGTGCTGGCAAAGGGCATAGCATATGACTCTGGTTGACCAACCAAGACACGGTGCCCGATGTATTCTGGATAGTATGACCTAAAACCTGTGCAGGACAAGAGGTTCTATACGACTGTGGATATCCTACGAGTCCTCTTTGTGGGACTGGGGAAGCCCATTAACGCGGGGATTCAGTGGGTCTTCTGGCTTGCCCTGTACAGGGCATCTGTGGGCTTCGAGGGCACAACTTGGATTGGTCCAACAGATGCTCCTCTCATAGAAAGAAATTGAAGAAATCGGAAACGTGATTTACCTTACATGGAACCCTGCACAGGTCGTCTATGTACAGATAGCCCCTGTACAGGTAGCCCCTGTGCAGGTAATCCCTGCGCAGGTCACAAGGTGAGGGTTCCCAGCGTCATCAGCTTCCTCTCCAAAAGTGGCACAGCCTTACTATCTTTCTAATTTAGACTGTCAAGTGACCAACGGAACGGAAATATCTTCGGCACTAAGTTACGAAGTATTATTCTAGACTGAAAATGCTTATGAAATATCTTGTTTAGCCCTTGCAACGCTAAGTCGTAACCATTGCTAGCGGGCTGAATAGGTATACGATAGTAATTCCGTCTTAGCCATTGGAGACTCAACTATATGAAGCTAAGTGACTGGCAACGTGTAACCATGCACCCCAGAATCTTCTGTGGGGTCCCCCGGGATCGACTAGCGAGCTGGAAGCTGGGGAAGCGAGATCCTTGGGTCTGGGGAGCGGAGAAAACAAGGCATTCTTTGTCTCGTTGAGCTAGTGCTTAGAGTACTTGGAAATATGTACCTTCACCTAGGTAAGCATCTATATAAAGACAATTCAAGCCGCTCTGTCGGGTCTGGCGATCCCCTAATACAGTAGCCACTTCATACGTAGGAGAAGCTCATGGCTTGAATACACCTAGTCATACTATTTCAGCGCTCTCTACATCGTCTTCAAGATGGCCGGCCACGCGAATGAACCCCAAGACTTCAAGATTCATCTCGATGTGTCTCATGATCATGTCGAACACCATGCTGAGGATTATACTCAGAATGTCAACGCAAGGTTCGTAAAATAACTTTCTCTGTTTTTCGGTGCTAGCTTTCTCATTACTTGTAGGATCATCAACCCCCTCGCCGGCATCTCGAAGGATAATCTTCGACTCCAAGTCGAGAGTTTCTGCATCGACCACGGGTTCCAGGGCAAGGAAGACATATTCTTTCGGGGAGCGTTAGCGGCTCAACATCCCGTCGAGGAGGACTATATGAAGATCCCCGAGCTGACGGACGACGACAAATTCGCCCTGAAACGAGAAATTACGCACAAGTGGCATCTTCCTCGGCGCCTGTACTACGCGATCGCCTTATGCTCGCTAGGGTCGGCGCTTCAGGGGTGGGACAATACGGGAGCGAACGGGGCCAACCTGTCCTTCCCCCAAGAGTTCGGCATCGAGCACAACGAGTGGCTCATCGGCGTCATCAACTCGGCGCCCACGCTCTTCGGGCTCTGCAGCGCCTGGGCGGCCGACCCTATCAACAACTGGATCGGCCGGAGGGGTTCCATCTTCGCGACCGGCCTGTTCTGCATCTTCCCCGTCCTGGCGCAGGCTTTCACGCACAGCTGGTGGGAGCTGCTGCTCTGCCGTGCGTTCATGGGGCTGGGGATGGGTATCAAGATCTCCGTGATTCCCATCTACACCGCCGAGGTGTCTCCCGCCTCGATTCGTGGCGGCATGGTTACGAGTTTCCAACTTTGGGTGGGTGACACCGGATACCGGGCGATACCCCTATTATGAATACCCAAGCATCTATCTAACATGTCTCTTCGATAGGTCGCCTTTGGTATTATGATCGGTATGGTTTTCAACCTCGCCTTTTACCGTATCGGCGCTCTAGCGTGGCGGTTCCAACTTGCCGCTGCGTTCGCCCCCGCGATTCCCGTCGTGTTGTTGGTCTGGTGGTGTCCTGGTAAGTACAAGATAGAGGCTGCAGTCTGCCCCTGGATAGGAATGTAAACTAATTGATCCTCGCAGAATCCCCTCGCTGGCTGATGAAGAAAGGGCGGTACCAACAAGCATTCCGCTCCTTTTGCCACCTGCGCAATACGGAGATGCAGGCTGCGCGCGAGCTGTACTATGCCCACAGGCAAGTCATGGAGGAGCGGTCGGCCTTCGCCGGAACGACGCTAGGCCGCCGTATCTGGGACCTGGTGTCGGTCCCCCGTCTTCGCCGGGCCACCCTGGCCAGCGCCTGGATTGTCATCTCGCAGCAGTTCTCGGGCATCAACGTCATGGCATTCTACTCGTCTACCATCTTCTCCAACGCCGGATACGGAACCCTTAGCACGCTGCTAGCATCGTTCGGGTACGGCCTTGTTATGTTCGTCTTCGCCTTCCCGGCGTTGTACACCATGGATACGTTCGGCCGACGCAACTTGTTGTTGGTAACGTTCCCCAACATGGCGTGGTGTCTGCTCGCCGCCGGTCTGTGCTTCTTGATGTCGCCTGACAATCCGGCCCGTGTGCCGCTAATCGCCTTCTTCATCTACCTCTTCACGGCGCTCTACGGGCCAGGGATGGGTCCTATGCCCTCCATCTACTTCTCCGAATCCTTCCCGCTGTCTCACCGGGAGATCGGCGGCGCCTTCACCATCTGCATCAACAACGCGGTCGGCAGCGCGCTGAGTCTCACATTCCCCGCTCTCCTCGCTCGCGTGGGGGCTACCGGGGCCTTTGGCCTCTACGCGGGCCTCAATATTGTCGCATTCCTCGTTATTTTCCTCATAGTTCGCGAAACCAAGTAAGTTCCATGCAGCTAGCGCGCTACGTAATACAGTACTAAGACAAACCAGGCAACGAACCTTGGAGGAACTCGATTACATCTTCGGCGTTCCTACTTCGAAGCACATGGCATACCAGATCAAGACGTGGCTCCCTTGGTGGGTCAAACGTTACATCTTCTTCCGAAGGGATGCTACGCTGGAGCCTTTGTATCAGCTGGAGGGATATTCAGCTCGGCACGACGAGGAACAGATTGTGTAACCTGGCTGTACTATTTACTTCATCTACAAATGGCCGATTATATAAAATAAAAACAGAATAGTTAGGTATTTTTTTATTTTAATTTGTTCCAATTTTCTTCAGTCCGTATTCTTGTGCCCCTCCGAGATGGCCAACAACGAAACTCCTACCTACCTGCCGCTAGCTCACCCCGTAGCTTTAAAGCAACCACGTCGAAAAGGAACTTATGTTCACTGACAGCAACGGCAGTTGACCAGGGCAACTTATGGGTGATGCATATGCCTATTCTCAAAATTACGTACATGCTGTAACTACCTTCGAAGGAGGCACTCAAAAGGGGTTAAACAACGCTAAGAACCCATGTGTCGTAACAACCTAAACAGCGCAGTGCAAACCTCTATTGCGGCTGCCTATTACCTTCTCTCTTGAGGCAGCACGATACGGAGTAAGTCGCACTCAGCTACCTCTATATATGCCTACACTACTCTATCTAAACGTACCTATAGTTACACATTCACCTTAGAGAAATACGTGCAGATATTCGGAGAATATAATCAATTCGCATAGTCTTTAATTCAAACAATTATCTCTTTTAAGAATTATCTCCATCGGTCTATGTACATACCTTAGATTACCAAAGATAGCGATAGATGCCACTACCTTCAACTTCAGGAAGCTAAAACTTAGAGAAGTCTTGTTAGAGTTATTGCTACCTCGTGTTAGGTAACTACCCTTCTCAGAAGATATCACCTACCTCTTTTAGACACATATGCAGGCAATAGCTATGGTTCATTTCAAACAAAGTTAAATTCCAATGCGAGAAACTACAAAAAAAAACACTTCAGTCAACTACCCTCAACTACCAACCAACTTCTTCAGGCAACGCAAAAGAAAACACCAAACACCATCACGGCCATTCTCCCGTTTGCTCGCCCGACCTCGGGTATGTCAAGGGCATCAACTAGACTCCTATCAACGCCGTATCTCTGTCCTTTCTCGGTCTGCCTCTACCAGAAGTACACCCGCCGAGCTCTATTAGCATCTCCAAGTATGCCTATCAATCCTAAGTCTTCCACCTTACAGATCATCTTGGTTTCCAAAAGCCAAAACCATTGCGAAAGAACGACGTACAACTTCTACATCATTGGAATAGTATTAACGAACTGCTCGAGGTATGGAAGTCCCTCACTATCTCTTAGTTCTTTGATGCATATCGTTAACGTCTCATCATAGGTGGCCATACTCGCAAAGCTTCAATACGACGATAATCGTCGAGTCCTCCCTAGTCGTTATAAGCAGTTCGGCAGGCACACAAACATCGACAACACTTTGAGAGTTCTGGGGTGTCATCTTGGACATTCTTTATCAGTCCAAGTATTGGAGACTTTCAACTGCATATTCCTGAAGCGTCGAAACATGTGTACGACCTATTCAAGAGAACTTGTGCTGTGCTATATCGTTCGGGCGGTTTCCGACCAGAAATTCTCATGACCGCCGAGCCGTCTCGCAAGATGCTGCGATCGGTGCTGCTAAAGGGGTTGGGTCCTGACTTGTGGGAACATGTGTTGAAAAGCGACGGGCCAGGTGCACATGGAGCGAAATGAGTACGGCTCTAGCCAGTCTCCTGCTATCCGGCTGGTATTCTGAACCAACAAAACCCCCCTTACAGATCGCGTTTATCTTGTCGACCGATCAATTCAGTCATCACCAAACGTTCGAACCCAGCATCAATACAATCTCATCGAGTATAAATCTGCCCCATTTATATTTCCTGTCTTTCCTGCTCAGACAACGATGACCGTCGAGATGGTACGTCAGATAGAGACGGCCGAGGGATTTCTACAAACTCCGATGCCGATTTTCATCCGGGCAAAGATGAAGGCCAAGAATTCTGTCACAAAAAACTCCATTGGACCCATCGCCTCTTCTAAAGCCCCTGGTCTCTCTGCAGTCCTATGTGCCATCACTTTCTCCTCGAACGCTGTCGACCCAAACAACTTAGCACTAGACGTGCTGTCAATGAATATAATGCTCCGGATAACTTCGACATGGGTGATAACAACGCTGAAGCCAATCTCATTTTGGAATCAGATGTGTTATCTTGCGGGATTGACCCCAAAGTGCACGAAGATGTGTTTTTCGACTACAGCAACAACGCCGCAAATTTACTAAACAAATTACCATTTCTCACCCCTTCGGAACAAAACGACTTATATAAGATCGCACGCGAAAGGATCCACCAGATACATATCCGACCCCGTCTCACACATCAAAGCGCCTCGAAGATTGTCATTACCGGGAGGTACCGAGGCACAACCTGTCACAGCTGCTCCGGTCTAGAACGCGAGATACGCAGTCTAGTCGGCATTTCGACCTAACGCAAGCTCACAGTCGTGGCAGCACAGCGCCTGACGCGATGTCAGAAGGATATATGAGACCTAGATGATATGAGAGCTCAACGGGAGAGCCAGAACATCAAATACGTGGGCTATTCCGAGCGGATGGAACTCGACAAACAAAACCAAATCGAGACTGCAAAAATGACAAAGCTTAGCAGTTCGGCAGATTCGACCACCGCATCTTATGGGACGAGGATTCGAGGACGCTAAAAGAGCTAGAGAGAGAATGCTCAGACAAACTTAAGAAAGCAGAAGACATAAGAAACGGTCCTACTAGCACTTTAGCTGCGCTTCTGCAGTGATTCGCCCTCCCTATACAGCCACTTGCGCGCCAAGCTGAACGAGACCAATATTCAGCAGGAACAAACCAACCCTCTACTCCGTCTTGCGATGTGCGACTTTAGCAGCGCTGATAATACCATATATGCCGCTATAAAGCATGACTGCTCTTCACCAGCTCGCCGCAAGGTCTTAACGTCAAGACCGGTGTGGGCCAGTCTGTAATGGTCCAGCAGACGAGGTGGATGTACTATCCAGATGCCCCCGAGGGTTCGCTCTGGGATTCGACTGTAGGAGGCTGGCCTAGGGGCAAAAACATCAACTTATGTTTCGGCTTCTAATGCATTTTAGACCTCGGGTAATTTCTAAACCTTCCCCCCTTTCGACTTGCTTGACTAATCACGACCAGTCTTCTCGCACCTGTATCTTGGTATCAAGATGACGAGCGATGGCAACGCAACGGTCCTAGTCTCCCATTTATCTCCGAAATTAGCTATGCGTTCTTTTCCACCTTCTAGCACCTATACATACTCGGCGACGAAATAAGGATCAATTGGTCGCCGGCTTGTCGTCTTGCATCCAATCAGATGAAGCTAGGACTCGCGCCTCGCGTGAAGTCTGTACTCATAATACCCACGACTCAGAAGGCCTTTTACGTCCAGCATGCACGAATCTATCTACCTAGGTAGCTTCAGAACGGCGAGGTTATTTCCCCTTAACTACCATAGTCCCAGAGTGAAACGAACCTTACGCAGAGCAAGGTACCCGTGGCGCCCGGCGATGACAACGACTTCAACAGCGAGCACAGTCCTGACACCACTAGACTCATCGGTATCGCCAAGCTTTTGCAATCTCCTGAGGAGGGCGACGATGCACGCGATGATGCGACTCAGTAACACGTCGCGACGGCCATACAACCGATTCACCGGAACAAGTCCTATATAATTTTTATGATGAGAAAACGAAGTTCATGTGGCCATGGTTACGGTGGTTCATTCAACCGGCGTCCTCGAAACTATCAAGCTAGGACACCTACCTACTGCTTTTGTTCCATCTTCCCCGTCATCGTCATCGCGTCCTCCGGGAAAAGTCACGATCTGTCCACCATACTAAAGAGCAACTTGGTAGTTTGGTGTCCGGAACAACAGGAAAACGAATCAATGATAGGAGATGTGTATTAAGGAACGTTATAGGGTTGTGGGCATGCTGTAACCCCTTCAGTTTTGTCATATTAGACGTCTCGCAAAGCGTATTGGCAATAGAATACAGTTTACAATAAGACTCGCAGTTAACGAAGCGCATGTGACAGCAATCAAGACTTGGAAACACGCATTTGAGTGGACAACCACTATATTGAACTTCCCTTGTAGTCTATCTACGGGAAGAAGCCCCTGGGCCTCTCACGCATACCTAGCCCCGCGGGGGCCTCATCCGTAACGACTATCTCTTCGTGGGAAGACGTCCATCGCACATCACACCGTTTCCATCCCCAGGCACTGCCATCGTCTTTCGTCCTTCCCCTCATCCTCCTTTACTCTTTCCAGCAGCTAGATCCTGTCCAACAAAGCAAATAGGTGTGAGTCATGCGAGGTTTCCACAGATCAACCCAGGATCTAACCCTCCCCCCCTCCCTTTCCCTTCCCTCCTCCTAAAAAAGGGCGATACCAGGCCGTGCTCATTCATCCCGGGATGGTGGCAGCCGAAGACGAAATGAGAAGGTATCAAAAATTGTCAAGTGCTTTTTTTTCTCCTTGCTTCCAAAGCTCGTTGGGAGTAGCAGAGATAGCGAGGGGCTTCGCTCTGATCCCGAGTTCGTCAAGTCCGTAGTCCAAAACAGTGGAACGAGGAACGGCTGAACAAGTGCCGGTGGCCGGGAACCCTGGCCAGGACAGCTTAGGAATCGTAAGGTCCGCCCCAAGAACTAGAAATTATCGACAAGAAATTACCAGATTATCCCGATCTGAGAAGCATGCAGAACTCTTTAAGAAGTGGCTCTCAATCGGGGGGGTCGATGCTGCAGCTTTTTTGACGAATGACGAATATCGAAGACGCAAGTAAGAATCGAAAAGAAAAACAAAAGGCAAAATGCGGGAAAAACAAGAAACTCCGAAAGTAGTAAAAAACCAAACTGGTCGCAAGCGAGTGTCGAGAAGAGTAGGCAAATCGTTCCCAAGTTCATCAAGGTTCGTCAAGGTCGAGGGGACAACGGGTTCGAGGTATCACTGAACTGTCATCATATGTAAAGGGATCCACACGCCGTTCCAATAGGTGCTTGTGTTTAGAGCGCAATATTCGACAGAGTTTATTCAAATCTCTGCTTGGTACTGAAATATGGCGCATTAGTAGGCCTGACCTGGAACAGGCTTCCTGGCAAGGGGGCCCTGCGGGGAGTGTTGAGGGGAGCTGCCGTTGGGGTTCATTGGGCTCGGTCCAGGAGGGGTCATTCTTCGCTGCTGTCGGGGTCCGGGCGACTGGGCTCGAGGGCCCGGGCTCATCGGTCTACCTGTAGCTGGCGAAGCAGGACGACCCCCGTAAGGGCTCATCGGCCGACCAGTTGCCGGTGACTGCGGGCGCATCATAGCAGGCGATTGAGGTCGTCCGGCGGTCATCGGGCGCATGGGCGACTCGGGGCGGCCGCTTTGGGGAGTCATCGGTCTCTGTCCAGGAGGGTAGTTGGGGCCGGGGCCGCGGGGACCACGGGGGCCACTAGGGTTAACAGGCGGGCCGTTGCGGGCACCAGGACCACCAGCAGGACGAGGCTTCGCCGGACGGGTTGACAGGCAGGTTCTGGGGACAACACCTTGCTGCGTACGGTCAAGTCGGATGCAAAGAGACTAATCGAGGTTAGTAAGCGGGTCATTAGACTGTAACATGATAGTACTCACCCAGCCATCGTCATATTCGTGTAGCAGTCTGACGAGTTGACCAGCTTTCAGCCCCATCTCGTCATCTAGAGTCGGGTTGAAATCCAGTTGCACACGGTAGACAGCCGAGGAGACAGGGCCACCAGCTTCAGCGATAGCCGCGGCACTTTTCGAAGGACCAGGCGATTGGCCAGGGGCAACTGAATGGACGCTGAACTCGGTACCGGCTGGGCTTGGAGGACCGGCGGGGATAGTAAGATCCAGAGGGGCTGGGGCGTTCTTTCGGGTAGAGGCCTGGCGAGCTACTGCAGCACCGACAGCGGCACCGGCAACGGCACCTACACCGGCTGCTCCCGTGATAGGCACAGACTTCGGGGGCGAGTTCGTAGTTTGGGCGACGCCGACAACATTCTCTGGGTTCTCAAAAGGATTTCTCGGCTGGTCATTGGTGGGCGAATAAGCACGCTCAGCAGTGTTGCCGAAGGGGTTCTCGGGGTTGTTGGCATGGCTAGTGCTGGGTCGTTCCCAAGGCGAGCGAGGCGACTTCTCCGAGTTGGCGCTAGTTGGACCTGTCGCGAGTGCGAGAGCAGCGCCCTTGCTTGATCGTCGCTCGCCGAAGCTAGGCATAAACTCGGTAATAGGTCGAATGCTCAACTGAGGTGCAGTAGCACTAGTTCGGGTCGAAAGGAGAGACGCTGGGCGGCCACCCATGGGTCCATTGATCTTCTCATCGTCCTGGATGCGCTGCTTCTCCATCTGCTTTCTGCGTTTGCTAAACAGGAAGAAGACGAGAAGACCGATTACCAGGATACCACCTAGTACTCCAATTGCGATACCGGCCTTCGCGGCGCTGCTGGTGTCACTACTCGAAGAGTCCGCTGTGGCCGTGGAAGACGACGAGGCCGCAGCATTTGTCGCAGAGGCGGCTTCAGACGTCTCCAAATTCTTAGTAGCTTGAACAAGTGTGGTGGGAGTGCTCGATGCAACAGCCAATGTCGAGTGGTCGCTCAAGTCGACGGACTCAGTAGGTATAATCTCTCCGGGTAGGTTTGACTTGACAGCAGAACTCTCAGCAGCTGTAGTCTCCTGTGCAGTTGATACTGGCGAGGTCTTATCTGTCTGAGCCAATGCAGCTGGTGTCGTGTCCACTGCTTTAGCAGTTGTCTCTGCCGCTTGGACAGGCGAAGCGGTGGTAGCCTTTGTTTCTGCGACCTGGGTTGTCGTTGGGGCGGCTTGTGTTGTCGTTTCAACAGGCTGGGTTGCGATGTCGTCGGCAGGTTTACCTAAAGTTGACCAGCCACCAATCGGACCGTCGAACGTTGCCGACATGGTCTGGTACACTGTCAAGTAGACAGTCGCTGGCTCCCTTTCCTGGAGGGGGTTAAAAGGGTTAGCACCATTGGCGGCGCTCTCCACGCCGACAACGATGCCTTCCCTTTTATGAAGATGGTTGTGATTGTGACTCGGCATTGCGAAAAGTAATTTCTACCAAAAACAAAAATGGTTGCTTTGTTTCGTCCACCGCAATTACCCCAACCAGAGGCGCGTTCGTAGGGAGCAACAGATACGTGATATGAATCAAGCGTATTTAGGGTTCGTGTCAGTTAACCGTCGCACGGATGTAGTGATTTTGATTTCGGATTGTGAAAGAACGTAGTGCGCTCATAGGCGTCGTGGGGAAGTAGTATGCGACTCGGTACCGGCGGGTGGTGACGAAATGAAGGTGTCGGCGCGTTTTGTTTACCGCGAGGGTGAATCGAATTTCAAGTCGGCCTGCAAGTGCGTCGAGTCGCGTTTCGTAGCGTAACGAAAGTGTTTGTCCGCGAAAAAATTCGGGAAGGGGAATTGAAATGAATGTAAGTGAGAAAGGATTCGGCAAAGAATACCCAATTCTCGTGGAGAGAGAAGACCGCGTGCGTGGTTGCGACGTAGGAAGACGGTGAGGAAAGGAAAGGGAAGGAAAAGAAGGGAGAAGCCAGGAATTGGAATAGTTGGGTGATGGTTGCTCTAGCGTCCCTGGCGGGCAGGTGGGGTACGTGCTTCCAGTGGACTTCCCAACTTTCCTTTGTCCCCTGCAAGCAACCTGTGAATCACTAAAAAGGGCCAAGTACAGACGCCGGGGTTCGTTGCCCTTCTCGAATTCTCATTGGAAAACGCACCCTTACCCGGCTATTCTTGAGTGTTTGCATAAACACACAATTCTATTCACAAACGGAACACCTGAGGAGACAATGCGATACCCTCCGTAGAGTAATTAGATTAAATTGCGTCTCCATCCGCTACTGTTTTAGGCTGCTCTTCGTCGTCTGTTTCTAGATGTGGGAGAAGACTTTCGACTTTCTCATCAGCATTGGCACTTGGGTACAGTACACGGCTCTGGATTGTTTACTATTGTGCGACCTTGAACGCAAAAAGATTGATGTTGCATAGCGCTCTAAAAACAGAATTGGAACGACATCGATCCCGCAAAACACTTGGTGCAATCAATCGAAAAACACCCAGTCAATGCTGAAGATTGGTAGAGTCAGCAGCCGAATCATCCATCAAGCCCAATGGATCTGTCCGTCCTTGTAATTATCACAACCTGAACAGATCATCCTGTCGTCCTGTCATCCCATCTTCTCCTATGCTGATCATCTTCGGTCTTTCTCACTAGGCCCGTTGGCCCAAGCTCCAAGCGCTAGTCAGGCACGAGAAGCGCCACATTCAGGAACCAGCTGGATTTGATTGGACACGCGTTTGAAGGTTGCATATTAGACGAGATTATTACTGCCAGGGACGTGCAGGACGCGACAGGGGCTTGCATCCTTCATCTGATTTCCATTGGCTAACATGCAAAGAACGAAAAACATCGGCCGTACAAAAATAGGTAGGCAACCCCTTAATTCGCATGGGATATTTCTATCCATTAGCACCTAAAGAATAGCAAGGCTGGAAGTTGGTGAAGATAAAAAACTATGACTCAGGATATTGAATTGAATGCATTCATGAAGTCCGACCCGAATATCGATGGCTTGATTGTGTGCATTTATTAACCGAACATAAACCCCTTTCCTTCGGGAGTGATGAGGACGTGATGCGGGATCGGGTGCTACCACTTGTGGCTCATGCATGATTCGGGGCGCTTTCGAGGGTTAAGATATCGCCAGCGGCGCCAAAACTCATCGAGGCAGGTAAGCATTTTCTAGTGCAGCAGTACGAAGTAATCTGATAGCGATCTGCATCACACATCCACCAACCCATCCCATTAGGGGAATAAACACGATGTCTCATGTTCGTGGAACGCAGCATGACGTCTGCCTTTTTCTGTGCCATTTCGTGGTCAAGAGGTCTGTGATCTGCCGATTTCACGATCTCTTCCCGCGTAGTCGGGGGGGATCATTAACCTGCGATTTTTGGGTCTCGTTGACCGCGGCAAGGGCTCTCGTATGTTGCGTTGCGCCTTTGTCACCCTACTTGGTTTATTTCTCAATACCAGCCTTATGAAACACCCAATCTTTTGACCGTCTTCCCATTTGGCTTATCGGTCCCGCGCCTTTTTTTAAATTTTCTCTTCCCACCCCTGTCGCCCTATGAAAGCTGAGTCGATCACTATTTGTGCTAATCGATATGATTTGGAGATGGTGTGGAGGATCACCATCATCCCCGACCCATACTAGAAGTACCTGTCGAATTAGCTGATTCCTCCCCCCTCTTTCCGTTGCGGCGTGAAAAACGTGGGATTTTTCTTTAGCGAAGCTGAACTCTCCAAGTGGCGTCACATTGTCACATCGCGTACTTTGGTCCCTTACGGCACGGTCAACGAACTCTCAGACGGGCAAGGTACCCAAAGGGAAATGCATAGAGAATCTACCAGTGCGTCAGTGAATCCACGGCTGCTACGCAACAAACAGTGCCATAAATTCGCGCGCGAAGCTAGAACAATTCGCCGTGATCTGCAACGCAAGGCGGCATCGTATCCTTGCTAGCTCATAGACGTACGGACTCCGAACGACCTGATAGCCCTGACTGCTTGAGTTATCGGACTGTCGGATATCGCCCATCTGCCCAACTGCTCACCTCCTTGGTCATGGGTGGTATGTTTTAGTGATAAGATACGTCCGTACCTCAGAGTGACCATGATGATGCCGCCTCGAAAGCTTGGTGTGGAAAATGAGTCGCGTTTCATGAATTTGCTCCTCTCGTTTGGCGTGGCATTCGGGAGGGCATACGGCCACCCACTTTTGAAGGCGGGATACCCCGGGCTCACTACGCACGCCATGCCTCGGGCTACGCGCTTATTAAGGCAGGTAAGGCTTATACGAGATGAGGCTGTTTGTACAAGTGTGATTACACCGCCGAATGGCGATACACAAGCTGTTACTTGATGACGGCGCCCCCTTTACTACACTGACAGTATTGCCATACCCGAAAAGATGGTGATGAGTTTATCAACTTATCCGGGTCATTATAAAAGTAAAAAAGTTCATAATACACGAAAAGGAATTTAATTCGAATAGCCAGTTTGAAACGAGACGTAGATTCAAGAGAGGTTGATTCAAGTATTGTAGTACGTCAAGTATGTACTAAGTACTAAGCAAACAGCAAACAGCAAAAAGCAAGTAGACATTGCAAGAAGTAGGAGGCAGAGATACCTATCTCTGTTTCTTCAATCCACACCATTTCGAACGTCCAGCAACATCACGATGTCACTTCACCGACAGAAACCTCCACGTCGTACACCCTGTTTGAACTTATCACTGAACATCATGTGTACCACTGAGCCATGCTCTCAACGAGTATCATATTTTGGGGGTCATCATCATCTAATTTGATCCTGACGTCAACGGAGGAATCGTCTCCGACATTGAAGTAACCGTCGTCCATTTTGACGTTTGGTTTGATGCTGTCGTATCCTGCAAACTCGCCGAGAACCATGCCAACTCCGAATGGTTTGTTCGTGTAGAGTCCCCTAACATCGGGATTTTCCCATATAGTAGCTAAATCCTGCTGATGAGAAGATTGGCTAAATTCTCGATCGGAGCGTTGTTGATTCATCGCACCTTTCTGTTGAATGGGCGAGCTGGTGTAAGTAGGGACAGCATGGGACGGTTGTGGAAGTGTAGACCGAAAGGCACTTCCAACAGTTCTACTAGTCATCAGATGCTGGTAGATCAGGTATCCAAGATTGCCAAAGGTGCTGCCGTGACCCTAGCCGGCACCACCGAAACCAGGCCATTCGCCTCTCTGCTGACCTTGCGGGTTCTGCTGAGGGTGCATCTGGCTTTGCATCTGGCTGATGGTTTGAATGAAATCTTGGTTATAGAAAGCCATGTTGTTTCCCGTAGGCTGCCCGGTGAACTGGGGCGGCGGAGGCGGAACGAAGCCTTGAGGCATGTTCTGCGGCCATGCAAAGGGGAATTGTGGGGTGGGCTGTGGATGAACCTGATGACCTTGTTGACCGTTCGCTGCGCCGTAAAATTGCGGTGCTGCATTGTAGGGCATGGTAGGGGCAGTCTGGGCTGGAGTTGAAGGATAGTTGAACTGCTGGGGCTGTGATTGTTGATACTCTTGTCCTCTGGGGGGTCTGGGCGGAAGGGAGTGACCGGATCGTGCGCCACGATTACCACGATTGTCGTATCCACCACGGCCGTGGTGTCCTCGTTGACCTCTGCCTCGTCCTCCTCGGGATGAGCCACCGCGGTGAGCGTAATTGTTCGTATAACCGGATTCCGGCGGAGCTGATGCGCCTTGTGCGAGGCTGGCAGGCCTAGCTAGCTTTCTGTAAGGGCCATCGTCATCGTCGTCATATTTGAGGCTAGACACTTCAGGTGCTACGACGGATGATGAAGCATCGTGGTCTCCCCGTCCTGCGGCCCCACCTCGACCACCACGACCGCCCTTCTTCTTCGCCTTCTGCTGTCTCTTGTATTCAGCCTCTTTCTCGTCGTCGGAGAACTCCATCTCGTCATCTGCTGGTTCTTCGTCGTGCCAGTTGCTAGCGTCCGTACCCTTTTGCTGTCGAAGTGCTTGCGTGAAGACATAAGATGCATGCTTAGGCGTGTAAAAAACCTTGGTGCCCAGTTCTAGGCCAAAGGCCTTGATCTCATCGTCATTCGTGAACCGCGCGGTATAACGAGGTTGGAGTACATTGCCAATCAGATCGGCCACGGCGGCGATAACCGTTCGGTTTTCCGTGGCGAGGACTGAGCCACTGTCGAGGACTCGATACTCGCCAGTGGTGTTGGCTTTGACAACTACGGTGCTTTCAACAATGTGCTCCACTGAGCCGAGCTCGATGAGTTCCATGTCGGAAGTAATAACGACATCTGGTTTAGGAACAACTTCCTCGGGCAGCTCATTCTTGGTTCGAACCTGAGCTCCAGAGCCACTTCCTTTCGTTTTGCCATCGCCCTCGTCATCGGACCCGCCATCCATTTCCATAAGAATGCGAGCAGTCTCTTCAGGACCGAGGAGTTCATAATTTTTACCGTCCTCTGAGTCCTCGTCCGAATCATCGGAGCTACTCGAATCGGATGATGATTCATAGGGAGAAGAATCTGCTTCCCATTCGGGTTCGCCTTGCTCGTGGGACTGGTCATTCTGCTCCTGAGACTGGCCATCCTGCTGTGTGGTGTTGGGTTGGGCAGGTGCGGTGATAGACTCCTGCGGCAAAGGGTCCAGGCCGCCAAGTATAGCCTCTAATCCCGAGGTGAGAGAAGGGGGGCTGGGAGGTGCCTCATGAATTGCCATATCGACATCCTCTGGTTCCTTATTTTCCATCGCAGCATTCTGAGTAGATTGAGTGGCGCTGGAGAGAGCAGTAGGTTGACCCTGAGAAGCCTCCTCCGGACCTGGCAAAGGTGCCAGGCCGGGGATATCAGCCAGTCCAGACATTGCAAGGACTGCGACGTGACAGTTAGTATGTATCGAAAAGTGTGACGAGAGTTGGACGTCAATAACGGTGGAATCGTGAAACAATGAGAACGAAACTGGTTGGACATACAAGGCCGATATGGCGTTGAAATCGCAACTATTTCGTCGGCCGGATACCTTTCGTAAAATTTGAGTGTCACCACGAGTGGACAATTCGAATTTCTTGTTGCAAATAGTAGCTACCACATATGTAGGTGTGGCAAAACAGGCTTGATCATCAGGTACAGGTAAGTACTGCACATTGAACGTCCATCAGTGGTGTGCAACTTTCAGGTCGAAGGTTGAAAGTTGCAACAGGTTTTACTGATTCGATGAAAGCTTCTGCAAGATCAAGCTTCTAGAAAAATAAAGTGGACACGGAATATCTCTGCATGGTGCATCCAGGCCACTTCCCAGTTAGGCCAAGCTTGCAACCAATCGGAGAGTCAAACTCGTAAATAATTATCCGGAGACAGGAGCATCCCTGTATACTTATCATTTAGGTACCTGGGATAAGAGCATATATATGCGCATTATGCACTAGAACAGTATGACTTTTGCTCAGTATCTATGAGGCACCTAAGGTCGAAACCATTTTTCATTTGCTCGTGACATTTTCTAGTCAGGTCAGGGAGACTTACCGAACACTAGATCGCTCGTGGAATCACAATATATCTCACCTCGTCATCACGAGCTATATAGGCAAAATGCATCAACATACAATGCATTAACCGAAGACGCTTAGACCACACAGTCCCGACGCCCGCCAAGCCAACGTCATCCCAACTAGCTTCTCAGCTTTCAACAACTCAACGCTTTTTGAGGACTGATTTTGGTTCGTGGCCTCATTGAACAACTGAACTACTGAACTACATGAACCGCCCACCACAAGATCGAGTAAATATGGCTCCTAGATCAGCTCAGCAGCAGGAGCAGTTTATTCATCCAACGGCTGCACATGCCAGGAAGAAGTATGTGAAACATGATGCGAAAACACCGACATTAGGTACAGATGTTGAGTGTACTAACAGACTGATTTCAGACCTCCATCGCCGTTCCTGATTGAGCCTATTAAGGCCTTTTATATCTTCCTCGCCGCGAACATGATATCCGCCCTGTTCGCCCCGATCCAAGATTGTGATGAGACTTTCAATTATTGGGAACCAACTCACTATCTCTCTCATGGCTATGGCGTACAGACATGGGAGTACTCACCCGACTATGCAATCCGAAGTTGGTCATATATAGGATTACATGCTATAGTGGGGAACATCAGAAGACTTCTACCCCAATCGACAAAGGTATTGTATTCAGAGTCATATTATTCAACACTAATCTGACTCATCATGCAGCTCGCCGAGTTCTACTTTGTTCGATATGCCTTGGCATTTGTTTGCTCATTATGCCAAGTGCTCCTATTTCGCGTCGTTAGCTTCATTCTGAACCCACGCATTGGTCTCTTCTTCCTCATGGCAACAGTCATGTCGCCCGGGAATTTCCACGCTAGCACTGCCTACCTCCCCTCTAGCTTTGCCATGTATACATCCATACTGGGAGCTGCAGCATTCATGAACTGGAAAGGAGGGCTCAGGACCTCGTGGGGTATCTGGTGGTTTGCTGTTGGTGGAGTTTTAGGTTGGCCCTTCGCTTCGGCCTTATGTGCTCCTTTCTTGCTCGAGGAGGCCATTGTTCTATTGACCATACGCGATCGTCAAGTTTTCTACGATGCAACCCTCCGGATAAGCAGAGGCGTCATCGCCGCTCTGCTGCTCCTCGTAAGTGATTCACCCTTTTTATTAGTTTTAAGTTCGCGTCTCATCACATATAGATCGGTGACACGGCTATCAACAGCTTCTTCTACAAGAAGATTGAGATTGTCTCCTGGAATATCGTCAAGTACAACATTTTTTCTAAGACAGGTGGTCCCGAACTCTATGGTACAGAACCGTGGACCTTCTATTTCAGAAATCTTGCCATAAACTTCAACATCTGGTTTGTTCTCGCCCTGCTGTCGCTACCGCTATTCGTTATTCAGAAGGTTGTTTCGTCGAAGAATAACGAATTTCTCTATTGGATACGCACTATTGCATTCCTCTCGCCCTTTTATATGTGGCTTGGCATCTTCACTCTTCAACCGCATAAAGAAGAGAGGTTTATGTACCCCATGTACCCATTTATCGCATTGAATGCTGCCTTGGGGTTACACGTCATTCTATCAGCATTTGGAAATGCTGACCCGAAGACACTTGTTGGAAAGATTCCGGCACGCTTGAAACTTCTTGTCGTGATGGGTGCGTTCTTACTATCACTTGACCTGGGTCTCGCGCGTGTGTTGGGCGTGTATACTGCCTACTCCGCACCTCTCAAGATCTACTCAGCTCTTGGGGCGGGGGTGGTTGGCCAACAGGGCCTAGGTCGACGCGGCGATCATGTATGCTTCGGCAAAGAATGGTATCGCTTCCCTAGCTCTTACTCCTTACCTCGCG
This sequence comes from Hypoxylon cercidicola, assembly GCA_022578845.1. NCBI lineage: Eukaryota > Fungi > Ascomycota > Sordariomycetes > Xylariales > Hypoxylaceae > Hypoxylon > Hypoxylon cercidicola. Next base: position 706,166 of record MU399503.1, on the reverse strand, counting down.
ATATGCGCGCCAAGTTCATTCGATCCGAGTTCCGTGGACTGTTGCCTGGCGAATTCTCTGAGGCACGCACAGGTTTCGGCTTCTGGAGCGGCACGTGGTTACCAACGAAAGGGATGAACGATCGTAATAAGGAAGACATGGGGAAGTACGTGGAGATTAGACAATGCTCGTTCTTAGTCGACACACAATATCCGGAGAACCAGAATCCGCTACCGCCCAACGAACCCGATTATATTGCTGATGAGGAGAACTGGAGGATCGTCACATGTGAACCGTTCCTCGATGCGGCGAACACGCATCTTCTCGCGAGAGTACTATGGATTCCCGACTGGAGCTTTGTGCCTGAGAAGTATACGAGGAAATGGGGACGTCACTGCTTGCTGGAGAGGCTGACGTAAATAGATGTATGGTCGAGGCTTTTTCTTAAGCCATCGGTGGGAAAAAACTCCGTCACTAGTAAATTCGACGGAGCATCAACTTAGCTGAGCGCCTTGATTTCATCACTTTCTAACTAGCTGATTATATTTCCCCTCCTTCTCTCTTACGGAATGAGTATGGGGTCAGCTTCACATGAGAAGGGCTACTGATAGCATATATAGAGATTGGTACCCAGCGGGAAAACGGCGACAGCTAAGACTTCTACTCCAAGTAACGTATCGAGCGTGCTGCGTGCTAAGCCCCAAGCCTCCGAAGGGACTTTGGATGATCCTATTGGATTTATCCATGGATCTTGGGTACATCCACAGCGGCACAGGCTTAACTCCGACCCGCTCGACGAGGATTGGTCGCGGCTCGTGGGAGCTGCATGGTGTGATGTGCTGTCTGACTTCAATTAATTACGCGTCAACTGTAGAGTTGTACCTGCTTATAATGCAACCTATCAATAATCAAGAGGAATCAATTGCATCGATACTAATTGAGCTTGACTCGATTATAGTGTTTAACGAAGTGATACCGACTTGTGTCATAATAGGCTTTCGCCTCTGTCATTCCTAAGTGGTGTCGAATTAGGTAGACTTAAGCTGAATCCTGATAGACCCTGAAGATCCGGCGTATTGAATCCGACGTGTAAATCATAGTCGATCACTAACAACATTGGTGTTGCAGTGCATATTCGCCACGCCCGACACCCTGGTAGGTTCGCTGACACCTACGACAAACCAGCTGTCCTACGCGGCACCAGAATTCCCGCAAGAATTATCGATAGATCAGCTGGCGAGAAGCTAGCAGCTCGAAATAAGGGATCGGATTAGGCAGGTGTGCCAACGATCTTGGAAAATAGGAACGATAGGATCAAAAGAGAGAGAGATATATATATATATATATCTGCAAGGAGTTGAACATAAGCTTAACGCACATGTAACGTTCTTGTGGCCAATTCTCGGGACTGGAGGGGTGTTAGTCTGGCCCTGGCTAAGCGTCTCCCTAGTGACAGATGAGACGACGGCTTGGCGAGATCTAAATACTAGCAGGGCTTCTGGCACCGTCGCATCCCGGAGCCATGCTTCTTTAGCCCCTAAGGCACGGCACCTTTGCCACCTATGTCGGCCCAGACCGACCACGACCTTTCAACGCATGAATTCTCCCATTGGACGCCTTCAGGGATCACGTTTCGTCGGCACATGCCCGTCAAGGCACTGCCCAACTTTTTGCGCCATGGATGGGGTCGAGTTGTGTATGCACGATGGACGAGGCGTGGTTGTCGCCCATTGGCGCGTTCATCCACCGATGTTGTTTCAACTTCGCCGAAGCCACTTACGCTCTAGATTGTATCTTCGAAAGTAGGAATGGGTCGAATTGACCGAATAGGTAATGCCGAACGACATGGCATGTAGAGACTTATAAATGCCATGCGCCATGGCCGGGCCACGAGCGAAGCATCTGAGAGGGATGCATTCGTTCAACCCCAGCCTCTAGACCGCTTAGATCAGCTTTTCCTGTTAGCATCGGTCACGGTCACCAGTATTCGTGATGAAGAGCCTTCTCCTTTCCCTAGGCGCCAGCCTAGTCGCGGGACTCCCCTCTAACCCGCGGGCTACCGAGGAGATGCCAACCCTGGGTCTCGCCAACGTCACCAAGATCGACATGGCCGGTGGCCTCCAGGGCCGCCGACTAGCGGGTCCATTTATGAACGCGGATTTCCCGGACCCCAGCATGATCTGGGGCGACGGGTCGTGGAAGGCGTACGCGACGTCGTCGAACGGCAAGAGGATCCCCGTCGCGACGTCGACCGACACCTGGTCGTGGACGCTCACCGACACCGACGCGCTGCCGAACCCGGGCTCCTGGGTCGATCCCAACGACCAAGGGATCTGGGCCCCGGACGTGCAGAAAAACGTATGTTTTGTGTGATGAAATTTTTTTTTCTTCCTCCTTCTTCCTTTGTTTACCCACCGGCCCACGCAGCCACGGTGGAGCGCTTGCTTCTTCTCCATAGGTAGGGATGGATTTTTTTGTGCTGGAGCTGACGCGTCGCTCGCTTGCTTACCCAGGATAACGGCGTGTACGTCATGTACTACACGGCCCGCCAAAACGGCGGGAGCCACTGCATCGGCGCGGCGACGTCGAGCACGGCGGCGGGCCCGTTCGCGCCGCAGGCGCAGCCGCTGATCTGCGACGCCGCGGGCGGGGGCGTCATCGACGCCTCGGGGTACGACGACGGGACCGACCGGTGGATCGTGTGGAAGGTGGACGGGAACAGCCTGGGCGGCGCCACGACGTGCCAGGGGGGCGCGCCGTCCGGCGCGTACAAGCCGACGCCCATCAAGATCCAGCGCGTGGCGCGGGACGCGCTGACGCTGCTCGGCGGCGCCAAGACGATCCTCGACAACGAGGGGGCGTCCAACAACGGCGTGGTCGAAGCGCCGGCGCTGTACAAGATCGCGGACGGCAACTTCGTGCTGTTCTACAGCGCGCACTGCTACAGCAGCGACGACTACGATGTCGAGTACGCCTTCTCGAGCACGATCGACGGGTCCTACGCCAACCGCGGTATCCTGATCCGCACCGTCGATAACAAAGGTGTATATGGCCCCGGCGGCCTCGATATCGATCCCAACGGCAGGAGCGTCGTGTTCCACGGCCGTCTGCACCCGAACCAGGGCGGCGCTCTCCGTGAGCTGTACAGCGCTGAGCTGACCATCAGCGGGCGGTCCGTCACGGGGGTCTGATTTCAGAAAAAAAAAAGGAAAAAAAGAAAAATGTGGGTTTATACGATTTGATCTTTTACGACGGGATTTATTGTTTATTTGGTTAATCGGCGAACTATGATGGATTGATGACGTGATGAAAAGAGAGCCGCCAGCCCAGAGGGCGATCTGTCGTGTGCATATGGACTCTGGCAAAACCTTGTATATATCTTCGCTTCTTGTGCATATTATATCTTGGTATCTATTGATTTTGCATATAGTTACACCTTTGAATTGCATTAGAAATTCAACATTACGGACTGACTCCCCGTTGGGAATGCAATACACTCCAGTCTTGCGATCCCTCATTTTCACCACTCGAACATTCAGCCCAGACGACTACAACATTTTGTCTATAGGGATAAAAAAGGAAGAAAATTATGAACAAGAAAATTGGAACGAAACCGCACAGCGATCTTGGGTATGTTAATCGACAACAGGTGCTATCATGTCCAGGTATCTCACTCATAGGGTGTGCAGATTGGAGTCCTTGGTCCACCGGCGGAACTGCTTGCCCCAGGGGATGAAGACGCACAGCCCTAGGACGGAGAAGCCGCAGGTGAGAGCCATGATGAGCAAGACCGGACTGATATAGCCGGATCGCGCGGCCCAGTCGTTGAAGAAGAATATCATGCCGAACTAGAGTCCAACGATTAGGTGTTATACGGCGGGATAGGGATGGGGGCGGGACTTACTCCGAAAGTGTTCTTCACGATGGTAGCAGCGATCATGATCTCGCCGGGGAGCGACTTGTACTGTATATCATCTCGGTCAGCAATTGTTGCGCAGCTTTAATCGATGCCAGCGGCGTGGAGTCATGACACCCATGCGACGGGATAAGGCTAGAAGAGAGTAGGCGAGAGAGGGCGGAGTGTTACTCACAGAGTCGACAGCATACGCGATAGCAATCGCCGGGATCCCCACGACCTGCAGCCCGACCAGCGAGTATCCGACAATCACGATGACCTCCCACGACCACGCGCGCTGGTACCCGACCGCCGCAACGACCATGCCGGCCAGGTTCGCGCACACGTACGGGACCATAGCCGGCAGGCGCATCTCGGCCTCGAGGACGCCGGCGTTGGCGCGGGCGCGGCGCAGCGCGATCCAGTCGGAGAGCGGGCCGGCGGTGCCGAGGGCGACGACGGCGCCGGCGGCGAACGCGAAGTTGGTGTAGCCGATCTGGTCGGGCGAGAAGAGGTAGGGCGGCGCGCCGAAGACCTGCGCCTGCGTCAGGTTCAGGCACAGCAGCGCGTTCGCCGCGAAGCCCATGGCCAGCGCCGCCCAGATCACGATCGGGTAGCCGACGAGGATCCGGAGGGGCGACACCACGTCCCGGAGGAGCACGGCGCCGACGCCGACGCCCTCGCGGCGCTCGCGGCCGTAGCCGTTCCCGCGGAGCGGCAGGAGGGAGAACTGCGCGCGCGACGGCCGGCCGCTGGCTACGTGCTCCGCTGCTGTCACCCTGGTGCGTCGCGGCAGTTGCGCTTCGGAGCTGGAGCTCGACATCATGTCGTCGCCGGTTTTTTCCGCACGCGGGACGGGAGTCATAGCGCCCGGGCTGCTGCTGCTGATTGCCACGCTTGTTGTCGGGCGGTCGTACTTGGTCTCGGGGTGGGCGACGAGGAGGAAGATGAAGCTTGCCCCTTGCAATATGGTGCAGACCCAGAACTACGATTCCGGAGTCAGCTTTCTCGGACTGACAGGCACGCGAACGTTGGATACTGTACTTACAAACCACCTCCATGATATCTGCGAGGCGATAGCACCGGATATAATGGGGCCGATGAACAGGCCGAGGAAATAGGCCCAGCTGTGTATCTCATGAGCTCATCTCGAATATGCGACTTGAAAACTAGGGGCAAATGCCACTCACAAGTACAGGGCCATGCTACTTCCTCTCTGGTGCAGAAACAGCAGGTCAGCGACCACCATGGGCATGATACTCTCGTTGGCCGCGGCGCCTATGCCGGAGATGACCCTGGCGGCCAGGAAGCTGGGGTAGCTGGTGACGAGCCCCTGCCAGATGTTGGCGAGGATGCAGATGAGGCCGCAGACTAACACGACGGGACGGCGGCCGAACAGGTTGGCGGCGGGCACGATGAGAAAGTTGGCATACCCCAGCGTGATGGCCGCCGCGCCGAACAGCATGTTGACCTCGGGCAGCGATTTCTGGAACTCGGCCTCGAAGATAATCGCCAAGGGCGAGATGGCCAGGGGAGTCATGATGCTGACGAATACGAACACCCCCTGGTTGACGATGAGGATGGTCTTCCATGTCTTGCTCCAGTTCTGCGGGCGGTGGTTAGCTAAGCTGTTTACCCGTTTCGAATGAGACTGTCGAATGAGATGGGCTTACCAATGGATCGTCCGGGCTGGAAGTCGGCTGCGGGATGAGCACGACCTCGTTATTGCCCGCGCTCTCGCCGCCGCCTTCGTGGCCCGCGAAGATAACGTCCGTGCCGGGGATGACGTCCGGCTTCTCGTTCCGTCCCATGATTTGTACGTTACTCCGGCTTGGACTATAGCGCGTCGAGTACGGATCGGTAGACATAATGTCCATGGTTGGTAGGCGTTTGATGGCCGCTTGCGAGCACAGGAAATGGACACGGTGGTCTGCGTGGGTAGAGCGAGTCCAGCCATCTTATCCCTTTTCATAGTCCTATCCCCCCCTTGCTGAAAGATCGACGTCCGGCGATGTAAAATTGACTTGCAGATAAATCTAGTTTCACTTCAGGGCAATCCTTACCCGGATCAGCTGGGAGACTCCGAGGATAAGGTACACGGGTCTAGTTTCTTCCCCGGACTTGCCTGTCGGGGAAAAAAACTTCGACGGTCACAGCATGTCGCATCCGACATTGGACTAAATGTACATCTATCTGCGGCAGCCCGATTACTCTCTGGTAAGAGGCTCAACCTGGTGCTGCTGTCTTACCTTGGCGCAGCACAGCCGAACGGTTGGCGCTGCCGTGGAATATGGGTATCCCGCGCCGGACGTCCGAACCCTTGTCCTTCTTACCTATCTGACTCAAGCCACAATGAATCTTATATTGATTTGATGATAAGCTTAGGTGGGATCGACTTATATTTTGTCAATTTTATAATCTACCTATTCAGCCTCTCGAGCTGTAGTGTTTTAGTAGTATGAGACACACTTCATATGGTTGTTGCACAGTGACATATCGCAACACGTTCCTACGAGATAATGACGTAAATGTGCTTTACTGTAAAGCAAGATATATACCATTTATTGTAACGGCACTACAATTCATGGAATTAATTTATCAGGCGTGACGAGAAAACGTCCGGACACCAAGGCCCGGCGCTAGATCAAGCCAAGCCAGGAGGATGCATGGAAAGGAGGTTGGTGCCGGGCTTGGTGACGGATTGCGGCGTAGGTTGACGAGATGCCCGGAGCTGAAAGCTATATATATTTCGGCACATATAAGCTCTCGCTAGTCGAGCTGACTCTAGTCTAACTTTCCATTGGCCGCCTTACTGCAGAAATGAAATCCCAAAGCTCACCAACGACGCTGTTGCTTACCCACCCACCCTACCTGACGTATACGCAGATGACAAGTCAAAATTCCAGCGTGCGCTTTCCCTCGAGAGCTTCCAAAGAGGCCTTCGCTATCTTGCCTACTACCTACAGGATGTCACACTCGGACTGATGGATTCGAATAGTTGTGTCCGCATTTTGACACAACCAATCGGCTTCCCCTCGCAGCGGCCGGAGAATAAAAAAGGGGCAATATTTATCATAACAACGCCACTGGAAATCAGTTATCCAGGTCTCCTTTCGCAATGCAGCCACATGATTATCGCCTGGTAGATTTCCACGGAATGACGTTATTCCCGCAAAAGCGACGAGCCTACCTATCCTTGGCCTTCACGATGCAGCGTCCGGCGCAACTGACGATGGATCTCCCTCTAGTCTCGTTTCTGTCTCTTACACATCAGTCCGGACCGAGCGGAGATGATAACTAGAATTTTGAAATATGTCAGTGTTTGCTGTGACCGAGAACACCGGCCAGTCAAGAACTGTTCTCGGAAAACTTCTGCTCGGCATTCGCATCGCCAGCATTGAGGATCCACCCCGCGCACTGCGAGCAGAAGTCATTAACTGTGTCGACCATGCTACTGCGCCCCGTCATCGGCCCGCTGCCAAAACAACGCCGCTTCGCCGTGTCCGGGTTAGGCGCCGGCGGTTTCGGGGGGCGGAGCTGGCGTCTGCGTTGACTCCGCGCCGAAATCCGGGTCGACGTACGTAGGGACTGCCAAGCCAAACTTCGTACGCGTACTTGTCGTAATCTTGTTCCCCCCCTCCGCATCTCTACCTCCGCCCTTCGAGAAGGAAATGAAATATCACACCACTTTACACCGTGGAGGTTCATTCAAGCTTTAGAGTCAAGCCTGCGCGTTGCACGTTCCTACAATAGTGGATGTTCCAGCTGATGTCGGGACTGATCAATCCATCAGTGGGACTCGGGGCTAAGCTTATTTATTGGCCCTTGCGGTGTGACTACGACGACCTCGAGTACGCCGCCGAGATCAACACCAACACCGGGATCAGGTAGCCAAAGCGGCCCTTGCGGTTTCTCGGAGGGTCTAGCCTGCGAAGGCCCGTCGTTTGGTGATTGTTGCTCCGCGGCTGGCTATTATGGTTGACGATTACTCCTGTCAGGATATTCTAGGTTGGTGCGTACCTAAGGGATGACTACGGAGCTTTTAGCGGATGGTATTTTGGCCACAGTCAACCTGCATACCTACCTAGGCGGCGGAAGAAACATTGGGCGGGAAAGCCAGAAATGCTACACGTGGGAAGAGTGTCGTCTGACAATATCACGAGCGAAAGCCTTGCGAGAGTGTACTGCAGTCGATGGACCCTAGAGCAAGCAAAACTAGTAAGAAGACTATATGTGTGATCAATCTGATGTCTCTGGACCACCACTCCAATTTTTAAAAACAGTACAGAGGTATGTGCGCAACATCTAGCCCCTTAAATCCTGTGCAAATTATTACCATCGCAACTTTCTCACCTGGGCATACCCTTCCCTCCTTCATTAAGACGAGATGAGGGAGAGAGAGAGAGAGTCTGGCCCTCCTACCAGACCATTTACGCCATGTATAGAAGATCCCGGGTGACCTCCGCAGGCTCATGAACGGGATTGGTGTCATTTCCTAGCGCGAAGGGCGTAATGACTGGGCTTACCCGACGTCTGTTTGCAACGACATCCCGATGCACCGCGAACAGAGTCGTGGCGGGTCCAACCCCGGCTATCTTGAAATTGATCATCCATAGCTCTCGAAGCTTAGGGGCATTTTTGGGAGACTTGAAGGCCCGCAGATGGCTGGCCAACACGGGTACGGGACCAATCGGGGAACCACACAATCTAGTCTTCTGGGAGAAGGAGGGTGGCGCACAATCGGCTACTTGGATACGGCACTGCTCGAGACAGGGTGCTCCGGCCGGTTTGAAGCCCCTCGCGACACTCGATGGCCGATCCGGGTCGAAGCCGCAGCCAAAAGCGGCAGGGCAGATATCTGGCAAGCGCAACTGTAAATCTCGTAGTTGCGGGAGAAGCCGACGGATAGAGATGCATAGATGGGTTTGTTCGCTATGCTCGGTGACGGTAAGGTCATGCGGGTCTATGGCAATGTCATACGTGTCCATCACGTTGATGTCCAGGAATGTACAAGCCCGGGGTACGTGGTCGATTATGGAAGCGATATAAGTCTTTGGGATCCAGAGATTAGTGGGCACCATGATTGAAGAGTGCGAGAAGTAGCGCAGGTTGACCATATTCGCAAGTCGCGAGGGTAGCTTCTTGAGACTACGATGTAGTTGTCGCCTCGCGTCCATGGTTTCCGCATCGTCCAGTGCCTGCATTACCCAGCCCCGGTGAGTTCGTTGACGAGTGATTGGACCGTCATGAAATATTGTAAGACTGAATGCCTTGATCATAACGTCATTCGAGCCTGATGGGCTCTCAACCCATCTAGAGAGAGTATGGGTAGTGAGGCTAATGCGCCCGTATAGCACGGAAGAAGCTAGAGGTAACCATCGTTTGCAACATAGTGTGCATTGAGATAGGGTTGATGGAGGTAGATTAGATTCGAAGATGTGTAGAAGAAGCTCATTAGAAAGAGGGGAACTGTGTACGCGTTGGTCTTTGGAATTCATCTTGTCCGATGTGTGTTTCTGAGCCCGAGATGGTTACCTAGGTTGGTAGGCAGGAGATGTGAAGAGATGAGAAGGCGAAGGCGAGAATTTATACTGGTAGGGGAATGACAGGTCACATATTTTCCTCCAGGTTGCTGTAGTTTTAGTACTGTATTCGTTCTGCAAACGCGACGTGTATGGCCGACGGCAAGTCGCTTGAAGCCTAAGCGAGCTACCGCGCATCCAATTTTTCGTTTGTTTGAACCGCAGATTCCATCCGCGAACCAACCTTTGCCCGTAAGTCATAAAAATCCATACGATACCGGATTCTGCGGATAGAGAGCATATTCATCGGAGCGGCAAAGGCATCGGCGCCGTCAAGGACAAGCTGTATACTCGGACTAAGCTAAGACGACCTTAGGTCCTTGGATCGGGAGGGTAGGGGTAGGGCGGCGATAGGGTAACACAATGGCGTGATTCCGCCTCACTTTGATATAAGACACATCACATATCCCACATATCCCAGACACCACGGGTTCTAGCTTGGAATCATATGAAACCTATCTACGGGCACCGTCGAGACAATAGCGGACCTGGCGAATAAGCATCTATCAATCAGAGCCCACCCCGGTCCCGAGGCCCTGCCCGCAAACGGCTCAGTAGTGCAGCTTGCGGTTCATCACGTTGATCAGCGGCAGCCCAGCCGCCAACTTCCCGAGATTGAGCTCGATGATGTCGAGCAGCCTCTCCCAGAGGACGTCGGTGCGCCAGCTGATATGGGGCGTGATGAGCAAGTTCGGAGCGCGCCACAGCGGGTGGTCGGCGGGCAGGGGTTCCGGATCCGTGACATCGAGAGCCGCGCCGCGGACCAGTCCCGCCTCGAGCGCCTCGACCAGCGCGTCCTGGTCGATGTGGCCGCCGCGCGCGACGTTGGCGATGAACGCTTTTCTGGTGGCGCCCAGGATCGCCAGCTGCTCGCGCCCGATGACGTGCCGCGTCTCGGCCGTCAGCGGCAGGCTGACGACCAGCAGGTCCAGGCCCTGGCCCAGGAACCCGTCGACGGCCTCGCGCGAAGGGCCGTGGAACCACTTGGCCGGGAGGAGCCCGTCCGGGTCCCCGGTTCCGGCCACGCAGTAGCTGTCGTCTTTGCGCGACTCCGGCGTCGACCGCTCGCCGCGCGTGTACGCGTAGACCTCCATGCCAAGCGCAGTAGCTAACCGTGCGCACTGCCTTCCGATCGCACCGTAGCCGAGGATACCTCTTCGATTGGGGACTATTGTCAGTGTTGTCATCTGCCTAGCCACCCAGCATGGTCGGGTTAGCGAGACGGATCCACTCACATTCGCAGGGTAGTCGAATCTTGGACACGTGTTGCAAAGGGTTTCTCCCAAAAGCCAGTCTTCATATGCTCATGATACCGCGGGAAGTGGTGCTGGTGCGAGAGCCACGCCCCGATCACCCATTCCGCGATCTGCGGTCTTCGGTAACGTCAGCTTACGCCCGCCATTTCAAGGCAAATTCAACACCTACGCATGAACCCCGTTCGAGGTGCAGAAAACAGTGCTCTCCTCTTCGTACTTGGGATGGCCGGGCCACCTATCGGCGCCGGCCGAGGGGAGCTGCACGAAGCGGACCTTCGGCACGAGCTCGGCGGGCGGAGGCATGTACATGCAGAGCATGGTGACGCCGTCCCATATCTCGGGGCCCAGCTCGGTGACGCTCACGGCGGTGTGGTCCTCTCGTATCGAGTTGACGTAGCGCACCCGGAGCCCGTACCGCTTGGACATCCGCGCCGTCCAATCCGGCCTCTCGGAGAACGGCATGAAGACTAGCATGATGTCGTCGCTAAGCGGGCCGGCTCCGCCCCCGGTTCCGACTGTGGCAGACATGGTTCTTGATTTGGGGGTGAAAGCTGGGATGTAACCTGCGGGATGCCCGGTAACAAAAAGGATCGAACACTAGGTAGATACCTGTTTATCAACTCTAGATATGCTTCCGACCGTGGCTTAGTAGGAGGCAATTGAAGAACCCTATCCAGTATCTGTAATTAATACTTAATACCTCTCTCCTTATGCCAACCGGACGTATATTGCAGGTGATTCGGAAAGATGACAAGTGGTGAAAGTCAACGATAGATCTACCCAAGTGGGCCGGACCGAATACTTCAGCTACGAATTTAGTAGCTTCGTAAGGCTCGCGGCTTGACCTCTTTCCGTAACGCTGTAGCACAAGATTGTCCCCCTTCATAAGAGATAACATAGCCTGCCCCGCTGATAAATGAAGCTGATAAGTAAAGTTGAGTGGAAACAGCCGGCGTCATTGAATGGCGCAAAGCTGGTAAAGTCGATAACAGCGAACCCGATCCATTTTAGCCATTGACCCAATTGCACACCAACTTAGGTTCATTTCGGTATCGGCCGACAGTGTAGGCGCGAATTGATATCAGGTTTCCATTTGGACATCTTCTAGATAAAGGTATAGTGGACATCTTCTAGATAAAGGTATAGACCTTTTGAAGCCATGGGCCTCCCTAGCTGGCAACGCCGTACCAGTGGTATACAAAACGCCATCCTGTCTGGTGCGATTGGCTAACCAGCAACGCCTGTGCTTGTTGATACATTCGTACTTTACCTACACCGAACACAATTACTCCCCTTTCATCTGAGTAATACCATCAGCAGTAGTCTCGACGACCTGGAAACCGACAGCATTGCCTGCACCCTTGGTAGCACGGTCAAATGCTGCGTCACTCCTTAAAAAATTGTCAGCAAATGCGTGGAACATTACCGAACTGGCGCACGGGGAAAAGGGGTGAAAATTACCTGTCACATATGATTTCAATGTCCTCATCACTGAGAATTCGATCACCTCCCGAGTGTTGGTAAACCTCGCCATCCTTCAACAGTAGAGACTGAAGAATCTCCTTGTCGATGGTCTCGTTGCTGTCCAGCTTTTGGCCCATCGTCTTAAACCCTCCTTTCTTGATCACCAGTTTCTCTAGCCTGCGCTTCGCATCGGCACTCATGAGGAGCTTCTCTTCGACGGTACCCTTCGTGGCTAACCGGTAAACGACGACGGGGCGGGTCTGACCGATTCGATGGCAACGATCCTGGGCCTGCAGATCTTGTTGGGGGTTCCAGTCACTAATTCATATGCTATTAGCTAAACTCTCCCGACATGATTGGGGGACGAGTAGTCTCACCTATCAAATAAGATCACGGTATCGGCACTCGCAAGGTTGATGCCTTGACCACCCGCCCTAGTAGACAACAAGAATATCTTGAAGTCGGGGTCCTCATTGAACTCTTTGATCTGCTGTCGCCTCTCTTCTTGAGGTACGCCTCCGTCAATGCGACACACGTTCCATTTTCGCAGTTCGGCGCAGTAGTCGTGGAGGATGTCTAACTGCGTTTTGAACTGAGAGAATATGAGGACTTTGTGGCCACGTTCAAATAGCTCTGGGAGCAACCGGTCAAGGAGCAGCATCTTGCCAGAAGCCGTAACAATACTCTCATCGACTGGCACCTTATCATCATACACCCACGGACTATAGAAATTGTGCGGACTATTGCACACGAGTCTCAGTTGCATAATAGGGTTGCCCAACTTTTTATCCGCGATCTGCAGTTCTATTGCGTGTTAGGAGGCTCGCAAAACTTGGACCTATTGACTTACTAGCAAGTTCGAGCGTGGCAGCTCGCTCCATCTCGTCCTCATCTAGAAGAAGTTCGTCCTCGGAGTCATCTTTCTTCGCTGCTAATTCGGCAGCTAGTTTCGCCTCGAATGCATCGTCGTCGAGCTTATCGTCTTCGGAGTCGTCTGCTACACTATACGAAGGACGGCCCTTTCGTGGTCGCCCTCGGCCCCTGCTTGATGGTGTGGATTGTCGACTCGATTTGCTGCTTTTCGGTGTGGGGACTTCATCCGTTGGCGCAGATTTCCTCTTGCTGCCACCCTTGGTTTGAGAAAGGGTGGAATTGTTCTTGGCTGTCACTTTTGATGCCGATGACCCCTTCTTACCCATCATCATTGTAAATGCATTGTTCGCTGTTGGAGACGATGCTTCACTCGGGAACGTACTATTCGTATGAGACGATTGGCGACTTGACCGCCGTGAACCGTTCGGAGTATTCGTGGTCCCTGTCAACCTTTCGGCGACCTTGTTCTCCAAGTAGGCCCTAGTATCAACTTTCTTGTCGCTGATAGCGTTGTACAGGTCTGTTTGCTCTTTCGTCATGGGGGCGTAAAGGACATATTCACGCTTCTTTGGCAGGTAATTTGCCACATCTGCCTTTATTCTGCGAAGCAATAGGGGCTGCAGAACCTTGTGAATCTTGGAAACAAGGTCTTGGCTCTCCTTATCCTCAATGAATTGCGTGGTCCCTTCTTCATCTTGCAAGTCGCTAAAATCAAACCATACTTCAAATGCTTCCCAATCGAGGAACGTTTCTGGCATCAGGAAGTGAAGAAGTGACCATAGTTCCTTCAGGTTATTCTGCAGTGGTGTTCCCGTTATAAGTAGACGAGTCGCGGACTTGAATTGCTGTAACGCTCTGAAGAGCTTTGCATCAGCATTCTTCATCCGGTGGCCCTCATCCTATCACTTGTCAACCACTAGACCTATGACCATGGGTGAATTAAGACATCTACTCACAACTACAATGAAGGCCCAATCAATCTTGGAGAGGCTGACGTGGTCTCTGAGAACCATCTCGTAGCTAGTGCAGACGACAGGAAATCGCTTTGTGGGACTACCCTTCTGATAGTTCTTCATGATCTTATCACGAAAGATCTGTTGACGTTCTTGGGGGGTGCCGTGATACAAGACGAAGGGTATGGTTGGAGTCCACTTTTGAAATTCATCCTGCCAGTTTGACAATGTACTTAATGGTGCGATTACTAGGTGGGGACCAAAGTAATTCTCCTGCTCTCTGAGCAATGCGACGAGAGAAATAACCTGGATAGTCTTGCCTGTGCTTAGTCAGCCTCTGAAGGGTGCAGCTAAAATCACAACAGGATCACGAACCCAAGCCCATCTCATCAGCCAGTATACCACTTAGACCTTGTAAACATATCTCGTACATCCAAGTCAGGCCTTCTAATTGATAGTCGCGCATGGTTCCGCCACTCATGATCTTAGGTTGCTGCTTCAGCTCTAAGCCAGCATCTGTTAGTGCTTGGTTATCAAAGTCACGTCCGACCCGACCAAGTGCTTTTGTCTTCTGAGTTAGTATGTCGCTAAAGATCTTGCTCTTGCGCAACAGCTCGTCTAGTTCCTTGGCTTTACGAGCCCGCTCCTTAGGCGATAGCTGCACTTTGCGCTTTCGTCGCTGGGCAAGTCGGTTCGCTTCAGCTCTGGTGTTTTCGGCTCTAGCCTTCTTCTCTTCTGTGAGCATTTGCTGTTCGGTAAAAGTAGAAGTGACGGCCATCTTCGCGCTGTCCAGGTCGTCAGCCTGAGGTGGCGATGAGGGAGCGCTGGTGGGCACGCGGGAAGATGAACGAAGGGAATCGAGGTCGGAGGAAGAAGATGAGGCCATCCCGGGGAGAGAAAGGTTTCCACAGATAATTAACAATTACAAAGAATATACGTGAATGAATAAGAGAGTAGAGTCTCTAACCCTATATCCTACAGTCCAGTAGAAATTATGGAAGAAGCAAAATTCGAAGGAGAGTGACGATTACAATTATTAACCTTAGCTAATTGACCAGGGGTTAGCGCGTCAGAGGCTCAGAAGCCGACGCGAACTACCTGCGCAGACGCGTTAATTGGCACGGATATGCTGAAAACGGAAATAGTAGGTATCCATGCTCAGTGACTCTACCTTAGGTGCCAAGGCGCTAAGCCGTCCCCAAACACACTGTGCGCTACCTAACCTTATGTATTTACCCCCCTAGTCATCCTTGTTTAGTCACCCTTGTACCTCCGCCTCCCTGTCAATATTATCTCCGATCATTGCATCAGCCGCAACTTTGCCATTTACAAACCTCATCTTTCTGCGACGGACTTGAGCGAACGACAACTTCACAACTGTCCGTCCATCGTCGCGATAATACTGCATTTCCGTTCCCGAGATAATAAACTGGGATTGTCAAGATGGCAGCTACCGGGCAGAACTTCTACGAGCTGTATCGACGAAGCAGGTATGTAGCTTTCACGATCCGATATTCTGACATGCCTTCATTTAGGTTCAGCGTTGACAAATGACTTGATGTAGCGTCGGTGCCGCTCTGACAGATACCCTCGATGACCTAATCACCGAGCATCGCATCGATCCCCAGCTTGCCATGAAGATCCTGGCCAACTTCGACCGAGCCATTACCGAAGTTCTCCAGGACAAAGTCAAGGCCCGCTTGACCTTCAAGGTGAATACTACTCGATGTCTTCTGTGCCCAAACAGTAGAACCGTTGTCTAATGCTTCTACTTCTGCGCGACATAGGGCAGCCTCGATACCTACCGATTCTGCGACGAAGTCTGGACGTTCCAGCTCAAGAACGTAACCTTCAAGATGGAGAACGGAGGCCAGGTTGTCTCGGCAGACAGAGTCAAGATAGTATCTTGCACTGCGAAGCCGACCGGTAATGCCGCCTAGAGAGCGCGATAACCGACTTCGGGAGAGCAGTCCGACGCAATTTCTCTTCAATCGAGAAACATAGCTCGGGACCTGTCTACTAAGAATACACCTTCGACTTCCCTTTTGTATCACGATGCGCGTATGACCGACGAAACGACCCCCAAAAATGCCCGTTGGCAACAGATTCTGTTTATCTTGATTCCCCGTGGC
This sequence comes from Hypoxylon cercidicola, assembly GCA_022578845.1. Classification (NCBI taxonomy): domain Eukaryota; kingdom Fungi; phylum Ascomycota; class Sordariomycetes; order Xylariales; family Hypoxylaceae; genus Hypoxylon; species Hypoxylon cercidicola. The sequence goes on along the minus strand of MU399503.1, from coordinate 690,032 downwards.
ATTTGAGCAACCTTTCCTTAGTCCGAGGCTGGAGGATATATCGATCTTCTGGTTGTGGAACGCTTTAGGAACTTCACGATTGCGACAGGCGGGTAGGGGGATTTTCATGGATTGTGTAATGATAGGTGGTTCTTTTTCGGCGTTTTAAGGAAAGGGGCATACCAAATTGCGCATCATTGACTTCACGGTCCGGATCGAGCATTAGACTTGTGCATAATACAAGGCTTTCAGACTTGGTAATCTCCATATGCTTCCGAGTTTTCGAATCGTGATGTCTATCTGTCTATTTATTCTAAATCTGAATATCTGTATAAGAACGACACTCGGTATAAACTCTCTAAGCTGGTTTAGCAAAGACACGGGATGGTCAAATCCCTCTGGTCTAGATCCCTTCTAATCTTCTTTTAACTCAAATCACCAAGAAGAGCCACGTCCTCGTCCTGATCCTCATCATCCTTCTCCACAGGCAACACGCCCTCGACCTGGGGCGCGGCGGTAGATCCTTGGCCCTGCTCAAGTGCCGAGGCTTCGTCGTGGTACTCATCTTCGCTGCCCCTAATAGGTTCGACCTCCTCCGAGCCGGCTTCCCTGGATTCCTCCTGCTTTCCGCGACCGATGATGACGTTGCCGGCGACGAGCAGGGCAGCGCCGGCCCACCATAGCGGCGGCAGGGACTCGGCGAAGATGGCCAGTCCCAGCAGCGCCGTGATGACGAAGTTGGTCGACGTGTTTACGATAGAGACCTGAGTGGTGGAGTGTCCCTTGGTAAGGGCTTGCGTGAAGAGGGTCCACATCACACCGTTGAAGGCTAGGTTCAGGCCGAAGAAGCTCTGTGGGTTTGTTAGCGACTGGTACATCTGGATATGAGCAGAGAATTGTAGCTCGCTATACGCAACGGGCAGCGAGCACTAGGCACGCCGACCCGCCGCTTACTAGGTATGGCTTACAGCGCGCACGACGACCTCGACAAACCGTTCGAGGTCCGTCAGTCCGAGGAATCCTGAGATTCCCCGGGCTATATGAGTAGAAAGGTCATTTGTGGTTCTAACGACAACAGTCTCGGATTAGTCTTAAACCCCAACTCGGTTCTAGGGTATCGTATATCTTCTTTCATTCCAATAGTGTATTGGTATACGGGTATATAAAAAAATCAAACCGGTGATAAGAAGAAGTAGTGATGGAAGAAAATTATGGCCACGATGAAACGCGAAGGAATATACCATGGCGCCGATATGATGGAGTTGAGACACGGGAAATACACTCACAACTTGGCAAAGACGCCGTTAAAAGCAGCGCAGGCACCGCTGGCAATCGCTAACACGATCCACCGGTTCCGGGCCGTCCAGGAAACCATGGTCTCAGCTCCGGAGCTGTCGACGTCTCGCAAGGGTGCCGGACCGCTGCTCTTCTGCGTAGTAGCACGTAGTTTCTCGTTGGCGTCGGCGTCGCTGACGGGACCTTTTCTCCTTTCTCGTACGGCGCCGGGAGCGGAAGCGGATATAGATAAAGTTGAAGCGTTGCCAGTAGAGCCAGATTGAGTTTTCCCGGATCGAGTCATGGCGGGTTGGAATACGGGTCCGGGTACGTCGGTATGGGATGTGTTACTACGCGCTGCTTAGTGCTTAGGTAGGTTGAACAGGTACAAAGGGCAGAGATAAGCAGCGTCCGGGACCAATGGAATAAGTGGAATGTCCACGGGGCCGGAATGTTTCAGATCTTTTCTCTGGGAAACAGGTTCTTATCCCCGAATTATAGTGTATGCTCATACACTAGACGCGCGGCTTTTCTGCTTGGCAGTAGACCCCTATTACTACGAAAAATCTTATCGGAATATCTTTTTTCTATCAAACTACTCAGAGGTGCCATACCTACATCATGCATATATCATGCATATAATTCTTCTAACTGTTCGGTATTTGATCATGTTCCTGCAGGAAATCGAGCGCAAAGGAGGGAATCAGCCCCACTCCTGGTCGTAGAGTAGATCGTATCTCCACTCTGATCTGCAGTGCGACCTATCAAGTACAGTGGGATTCCACAGGAACTGGGTGCTTTAGAACTTATATTCAGTCCACCCGAACCTCACAGTAGATTGGTACGACGATGAAGTGTATCATAAACCAAGAGTCGATTCCATATATATATAAACCGTATCTAACAACCCTACCTACTCTCCAACTCCACCCCATCATCAACCACATCCTCATCACCATCCATAATCCTACCATCGCCTCTAACCAGACCAGCTCTCTCGCTAGCACCGCCTCCACCCAGCCGTATCCTGCCACCGCTCGCGCTCGCCATCTTATTAGCGACCCACGCGGCGACGGACCGCATGAGGCCCCAGAGCCTTTCGTGGCCCTCGGCGATCTCGCGGTCGTCGCGCGGGTTCTCGGCCGCCTCGGCCTTGAACTGGTACTTGAGGCAGTCCTTGACGGTGACCAAGCCCGAGAGCTTGCCGTGGTGCTCGATCAGGATCACGCGCGGCCCGATCTTGCGGAACAGCTCCATGACCGTCTCGAGCGGCAGCCGCGGGTGCACCGTCACCGGCGTCGCGTCCACGTACCGGCTAAAGTCTACCGAAGTCGAGGACGACGTCGTGTAGTCGGCCGTGTTGCTAATCGTGACCGTAGGTGTGATGGGCGTGACGGCGTTTAATACTGCAGGGGCGAATGTGCATCTTGCCTCGGGGCTGATCGTGATCGCTCGCTCGCGGCGAAGACGGTCGACCGCGTAGCGTAGTTCCGTACGCCCAATGTAGCCCACGAGGATCCTCGTATTTATATCTTCGACGATGGGGAATCCCTGGTATTTTGGCTGCTTCAGTAGGTCCTCGATAGATTGCAACGTCATGCCGTGGACGGGTATAGCAACCACGTCATTCGTCATAACTACCGAGACCGGTACGCCAAAGTTGTGCTCTTCTTTGTTGTCAAGGAACGGGAAGCCACTAAACCAAATCATTCGGTCTGCGATGCCGCCTTTACCGAATAGATCGGACACGGCCTTGGTGACGCCAACGACAATCATGGTTGGTAAGATGTAGGTTAGAGCACCTGTTAGCTCGAACATTATGACCACAACCGACACCGTGATATGCATGATGCCACTCAGCGCAGCAGCGGCTCCGAGAAAGGCATAGGTTCCAGGAGTAATGCACGGCTCGTCTGGTTGACATGCTGCAAAGAACGCGCTATCAGGACGAGCATCGTAGATTGCCTGCATTATAATCCCCACAGATCGGCCAAACGATGCACCTATCGCCATAGATGGCACAAATATACCGGCTGGTACTTTGCAGCCATACGATATGATGACCAGGAAAACTCGAATCACCGTTGCGAGAGCCAGCGATATGATGTTGCCCCATCTCTTATCAGCATCGCAAAGTCCGTGGTAATCCTCTGTTCCCTCACATTCCAGGAATAGAATCTCCATGCTCTCCGTCATATCGATCCGGAGGAACACGTTAGGGTAACAGATGACAGCCGTTCCCGCGGCAAGAAGCGTGGCTTCGAGGACAGCCCACTTCGTCAAATATTTCTTCCGGAACGCTTGGGCCCGTAGGTTCCATTTGATAACAAATGCGCCATATAGACCTCCAAATATGCCGATAAATATGTACGGCACCGTCTCGAAGAAATGCCACGATCGGTCATACTTGACCTGGAACATGACGAGCTGACCGGTCCTAAAGGGGTTCATGGCAGCTAGGACTGCGGTCGCAACGAGCGCACAGAAATAGCTCCTCCACATGGTCTTCAGAGGGAAATAGTTGGACATCTCCTCCAGGGAGAAGAGAACACCTCCGATAGGACTACCGAACGCGACTCCTACCCCAGCAGCAGCACAAGCGCTAAGAATCTCTCGCGTCTTAGACGCATTTCGCTTGTATTTATCGAACAGGCGCGAAATGACATTGCCTGTGCATACCGCATAATGCACGCTGGGGCCCTCCTTACCAACAGACAGGCCAGATGCGATGGCAAGAGGCAGCGCAACAGATTTGATGACCAAGGTCCAGAACCCTAGGAAACCCTTCATGACGAATCCTGCGATAATGCACTTGATCTCGGAGATACCTGAGCCAGCAGCATAAGGGGCGAACGATTTGACGAGGATCGCTGAGGTGAACGCGAAGATGGTCTGAAAATCTTAGTTATAAAACACGGGGAAGAGGAAGCCGAGCTTACCGCAAACATGATATATAGCAAGTAGTTCACGGGATAAAACCCGGTCCAACGATGCCACTGATCGCATCCATTATCTTCGCCCCAGCAGCAAAAGTTCTCGTTCAGGTAGAAGGCGGTCGTGCAGTAGCCCATCTTTATGTCGGACAACCACTCGGTGATGATATTCAGGAAGGCAGCGTTCAACCCGATGGCCGCTCCAATCAGGGTGACTACTATCCATCCCTGAGCAGCATCGTATGACTCCCATAGCTTATATCTCCAGGATACCCTCCCATGATCGTATAGACCAACATGTTTTCTGCGTCGCGTTTTCCGCCGTAATCTTTCTTGCGCTGCATCTTGCACCCAATCTATGTGATCGATCTTAGTAACCTCGCGCTAATTCGGATCGGGACATGTGTTCATCGACGCGCATACCTATCGTGGTGAAGTCCTAGAGGCAACATTAGCAAAGCGCAATGGAATCCACAAGAGCTCCAAGAGCACATACTTCATATCTCTTGATCTCTGCTATCTCCTCCTCGATCTGCTGTTCTGCGGGGGCGCTTGCAGCTGCTGCGCCTTCTCCTTGCTCGACACTCGATACTGCGAAGGACAGCCTGGAGCTAACAGAAGGCCGTCGGGATAGCTGGGATAGCTGAGGACGGGTGACGGAGAAGGAGGTGGCACGGGAAGACATTACTCCCAGGCGAGATCGTGACCATTATCAATTATTTATTGGAATGGCGAACTAATTACAAAGTGGTATCTTCTTGTAAATAAGAGCGTATCAATTGACTTATATAGGTAGGCGACGAAGGTAAGGCTGATGGAGGCTCTGACTTAATAGTTAATGGAGCTCCAGGACTGGTTGTCCACAAGATAGCACAGGCTGATAGCCTACGCAATAGGCCGATAAGCCTGTAGGCAGCTAGCAGAGAGCCAGGGTCACCCAAGACAGTGCGGACTGGCACAGTGCCTTGATTCTTACCGCCTGCTCTTTTAGGAGTTTAATGGAATCGCGTCTCCCACCTTCACGCGTTCGATAAGCCAAAAGCTTCTAAAGACATTCAATTGATACTCCTACAACTTAAACTGAGCATCTACGAACTAACGTCCACGAAATATTGTCAATACTATCGGTGAGTATTGGTATTGGTTAATGCAGACCAACCATTGGGACTTGGAAGATATCTCACCTACCATCTGCCATTGGTATCCTACATCGAAAGGTGAGATTTACTTAGCCCAACTGAGCAATGCGATGAAGAATTCATACCTAAGGTAGCATAATGTCAGCATGTCAAGATACTTTCCATTGCAAACCACGGACCTTCCAACACCTTTTTTTCCTCGCCCATTGTATCGAACCTACTAACCCACTTCACAGCTGCACGGCTCTACTTCACGAAACACCCACATATTCAATCTTTCTCCTACTTAACAAATCACAATTCCGTCAATCTTCAAAGAGTTCCGTCGGAATGCCTTATAACACAACTGCAATCCCGCCTCGAAAGGAGGTCACGGGCCAGACCCAGCTCCCACGTATGTTCACATGAAGAAGTTATCCAATGCTCTTATCTCCATTCCTAACGAGTCTTTCTACAGTATCCCGAGTCAAGAAGATCATCGCTCAGGACCAGGACATCAACATATGTTCCAACAATGCTGCCTTCGTGATCACCCTTGCCACTGTGCGTCCCCTTCCCTTCCTCCATCCTATATCACTTTTCTTTTCTTTTCTCACCTTTCCTAACCAACCCACCCGACAAAGCTTGAAGCCAGCCAGCTAACACGAACCCAAACCCCCAGGAGATGTTCATTCAGTACCTGTCGCAGGAGAGCCTGAACATGGCGCGCGCGGACCGCAAGCCGCGCCGCAACATCCAGTACAAGGACCTCGCCGGCGCCGTCGTGCACACGGACAACCTCGAGTTCCTGGCCGACATCATCCCGAAGACGGTGCCCTACAAGCAGATCAAGGCGCAGGCGGCCCGCACCCGCGCGCAGCTCGGCAACGGTGCTACCACCACCAGCGCTGCCGCCGCGGACCTGGCCGACGACGACACCAGCGGCGAGCCGGCCCAGAACGGTGGCGGTGGCAGCAGCAAGAAGCACGGCGCTAGTGGCAGCCGCTCGAGCTTGAATGGAGGGGTGGCTAGCTTCGTGGGCGCTAGTGGTGCCCGGATCGTTAGCGATGATGATGATGATGAGGGCCCCGAGATGAATCCGACGGATCAGCTGCACAACGAGATGCGCCAAGCCAGAGGGCAGGGCGACGTGCACATGACCGGATAGGCACCAGTCAGTATAAAGCGGAAGAGGCAGGAGGATTGATACCGGCAGCTGTACATTACTTGCTACGTCAGCCCAGTCATTGGCTTAAGGCAAGACGGCTTTGCTATAGCTTTTTGAGGAACAGAGTCTCAAGTTAATACCCATGCACGTACGATATCAAACTCGGAGAATGAGCTGCAGTGACTCGGCATGCTTGTTCAGAGGCCAAGGAATAGTATTTGCCTGCCTACTTCATGGGTATACCCGATTCCCCTTTTATGAGCAAACAATGATACGCCTAAACCAGGTAACTATCACCAAGACGGCACCTCCACCCCATCTTCCATTACCGCAGACGCGATCTCTCTCATTCTTCCATATCGTCGCCCAGATGCACTCCGGGCGGCATCCTACCCTCTCGCAGCAGGGCCTCCAGCCGCGTGATCTCGTCCAGGCTCGTGGCCTTCTTGATCATGTCCTGCAGCCGCTTCTTCTCCTTGTCGGTGAGCTTTATGCGGGACATGCGCGTGGGCAGGCTCGCGGCGGCGGCGCCGCCGCCGCCGTTGGCGGGCAGCCCCGCCTCGAACGTCTTGGACTTGACCCCCATGATCTTGGACGCCAGGTCCGTCGGCTCCTCGGCCGTCCCGAAGAGCTCCGCTGCCTGCTTCCGCTCCGCGTCTTTGACCTTCTCGAAGTCGAGGAACCGGACCGAGGGGCAGCGCCAGAGGACCCAGTAGCGGTAGTGCTGCGATTGTAAAGAGTAATTTGTCAGTGATGGCCTCCTTTTGGTCTAGGGAGTAGGTCGTAGAGATGTTTCGAACTCACCTCCTTCTTCGTCACCGGGTTGTCTCGCAGTACTAGGTGTGTCAGTCTCGGGAAGGATCCTAGCGGGTCCAGGTCTGCCAGCTCGGACAGGTTATTCGATTCCAGCTGCAGGGTGGTGAGATTCGGGATCGAGTTCGCGAGGGTGGGCTGTATGGTGGAGATGCGGTTGCGCTGCAGCAGTAGCGATTGTATCCGCGGCGACAGGGGGAAGTTCCCCAGGACCTGGATGTCATTGTCGACGAAGTCTATAGCATCTTGGGGCTAGAGGTCCCTTACTGTTAGTAATCAAGTACTGCTTATACAATAGCGCATCAAGAGAAGAAAACAAGGCGTGGTCTATGACAGAGACGAGAAAGAAACTTACGCCTGCAACACCCAAGTTCTCGATGGCGGGAATACGATGTCCTGTTCACAGCCGGCAAGGGCATCGCTATCAACTCTGCTCTAGATCAAAAAGTGCAGTATCTGTTCTTTTCTGACGTACCTCGAAGCTCGAGCTCGCGCTCCTTCAACGCGTTCAGCCAGGAGGGGGAATTCTGGAGGAGCTCGGCCGTGAGCCTCATGTTGGGCGGACCGTGGCTGAATATTTACCGTTTACAATATGCGTGGTTTTGGTCTTTACGATATGGTGTTGGTTCGTGCTTGGATATTTTAGATCGTGGTGATCAATTCGTCATTGTATTTTCTTCTGGAGCGAGGCTGAAAATTGTTAAACGGCCAAACAATTTTTTGAGGCGTCCTAGCACAAGCTTAAGTGGAGTGTGGGGAAAATACCCTCTATGTAAATATTCATTCAAGCAATATTCGATTATCTAATCGCCTCCCTTTTTATAAGAGCAATCTCATCTTCACCAAGTTCTCACTCTTACTACAGTCATCCCTATACCTGCCACAAACCCGCGTCTCTGCGCCGAGGCTGCGATATCTTGACCGAACTCATCCCAGCAGCAGGCCTGATACAGAATGCCACATAAATGGACATAATGTATCCCACGGGATACCGTAGATGGTACTGGCTAACCGGAGCCAATGAAACCAGTTGGACCATCCTCGTGTGTATCTAAGGCGGAAACTTATCTTCATGTGAAGAGTTGAAGAGATAAGAGATAAACGGCAGGTGGCTTCATGCGCTGCATACCCCTCAGACGGTTAGAGTGGTTCATCCCCTCCCTTACCAGCCGTCCAATATAGCATCTCTTATTAAAATCGCTATCTCTTTTGATATATCCTAGGTACCTAAGTAGGTTACCTACTTTTAATCAAATGCAGCTTTATGAATCATATCCACCACGATACGTTTGAAAAGTCGCTGGAGTGTTGTTACTTACCTTTTAGATCTTTTAGTTATAATAGTAGAGCCATCCACCGGGCATCAAATGAGTGAAACATCATGTGAGACAAATGTACTCCGTAGTAATGTATATCTCTAACTTATTTTTCATAGATACCATTCATGTAAGTAGGCCCGCACGTAATATTACTTACGTACATTGAAATTGTAATTACCAAGACACGAAAAGTGAGGTGTCATATTATATTCCAAGAATTGTTTATATCTCGTGACAATTTTCTTGTGAAACTATAAGCCTACCAATGGAGCTGCCTTAGCCAAATTCGAAATTCACCTGAGTGCCAATGGTATTCGACGTCGACCCAAGACTACTGCACACGCAAGGTTCTGGACGCCACGCTGGGGTACACACCATATCCTATCTCATAATGAAAGTTCTACCCTAGATGTTGCATTACATCACCATCTCGATGGGTATACCTTTCTCATGTGATAGGTGGGATCGATACGAACAAGTCAACGTGTATAAATGGGCATTTAGAAACTCTTAATCCCCGTATCTCGCCATTTATGCTTTCTACATCACCTTACTGTCACTCACCATGGACGCCTCATCGCTCTTCATATGCGTTGGAATAGGTGTCACCATAATCTACGTCACTAGCAGAGCCTTGGGTCTATCAAAGAATGCCGGCCGTCCACCTCTACCACCAGGTCCTAAGGGCCTACCACTTGTGGGCGGCTTCAACGACTTGCCTGAACCGGGTGTAGTTGAATCGGAACATTGGTTGAAGCACAAGAAGCTTTACGGTTCGTGTCATTTTTTATTACACAGACAGGTCTAGCCTGGCAAACTTCTAGCTGATACATGGAATGCCTTCCCGTCGACAGGGCCGCTAAGCTCTTTAACCACCATGGGCCAAACTATAGTGGTCCTTAACGATGCGAAAATTGCTCGTGAACTACTAGACAAGCGGTCGGCGATATATTCATCGAGGCCAAAGCAGGTCTTCGCCGGCGAAATGTAAGTTCCGAACCTGATATCGAACCAAGCCACGGCTACTTGCCTTAAGACTCAGAAACACACATCGCTAACAGCGTATCGTAGTATAGGATGGGAAAACTCGCTCACCACTTCCCCGTACAATAGCCGGTTTCGAATGTACCGAAAAAACATAGGCCGCATCATCGGCTCTAAAGTGACAGCTTCGCAGTTCGATAAGCTGCAAGAAGCCGAGGTTGGGCACTTCCTCCTCCATGTTCTAGATAGCCCGGAATGTCTACGAGAGCATATTAAAAAGTTAGTATCTCATTCCCCTGACAAATTTGGCCTCTGTGTGGTGCTATTGCTGATCAACTGACTCGTCAAGGGAGACGGGCACAGTCATATCCAAAATTACCTACGGCTACACAGCAGAATCACACCGGGACGACCCTTTCATCGACCTCGGAAGTAGCGCCTCGGATCATTTCTCTCTCGCGGGGGTTCCCGGCTCCTTTATAGTTGATATTCTCCCCTTTTGTGAGTGATCAGGCAAATCGAGAGACGACAATGGGGCATGAGCTGATAGGTACTGTAGTGAAATATCTTCCCGAGTGGCTCCCCGGAGCTGGATTCAAGAAACTCGGGCGCCAATGGGCAGCTGAGCTCACCAGAGTAACGGAGACACCTTACGCCTTTGTCAAGCATCAGATGAGCCAAGGCAAAGACCGAGGATCATTTCTGGCGCAGCTGTTGGAAGCTGGTGACACGGACCCTGAAGAGCAGCATACGAACAAGTATTCAGCCATATCCCTATATGCCGGTGGAATAGACACGGTTAGTTCCTTGCACTCTCATATCCGTCTGAGTCGAATTGGGCTCTAACGTTTTCAGACTGTGTCCTCGCTGAGGTGGTTCTTCGTGGCCATGATGATCTACCCGGAAGTCCAACGCCGAGCGCAGCAAGAAATCGACTCAGCCGTGGGGCGAGATCGACTACCTGACTTCGCCGATCGCGAGAACCTGCCATACATCGACGCTGTGCTGAAGGAAGTTCTCCGTTGGAATCCCGTAACGCCTATGGGTATCCCACACGCGAGTACGAAGGACGACGTTTTCAAGGGGTATTTCATCCCGAAGGACTCTACGTTGCTTACAAACCTTTGGTGAGTATCTAACCTTAGGTACCTATCTATGCGTATCCTTCTCGAAATTATAGACACGCCGCCTGTCTAACCGTCTGCTAGGCACTTCACACATGACCCCGAGATTTACCGCGACCCTACGGTTTTCAAACCTGAGCGTTATCTAGCACAAAACGGAAGCGAACCCGAGCCGGACCCGCATGGGCTCGTCTTCGGCTTCGGACGCCGGATCTGCCCCGGACAAGTGCTAGCAGACAAAACACTGTACCTCAATATCGCGCAGGTTTTAGCCGTGTTCAACATCAGCAAGCACGTGGAGAATGGGCGCGAGATTGAACCTTCTCTTCATTTGGAACCAGGCGTGATCAGTCAACCCATGCCGTACAAGTGTCTCATCAAGCCGAGGTCCCCTCACCATGAGAAACTGATACGATCAATCGAAGATAGGTTTCCGTGGGAAGAAAGCGACTCCAAGGTTCTAGAGAGCATAAGTTCTCAAATGTAAGCACTTGGTCACCAAAGCTACCTAAATGCTTCGTAATTTTTCATTCGTTGCCTACCTCTTGTACTTGCGGTGCACAGGAGAGCTACCGGGTACGCACTCTCAGTTGGCGCCATCTTTTTAGGGGAGTTAGTGGGCAAAGGTGCTGTGTTTATAAGGAACCTAAGGAACTTTATTCCCCGTCCAAGTATGTACCGGGATACATAAGCCACTCCGGCATAGAGGGACGTTGAAATATGTATTACTAGAATGGGAGATGGCTAGGTAGATACATTAGGATCTAACATGTAAGGGCTTATGTTTATTTTTAAACTTAAAAAGCTACCTAATATTGACATCCGTTACTCACGCGGGAAACGCCCAAGTTGTAAACGCGCCGTGCAAGACGGGGCCCCTGGCACCGCCGATGATGTCCCCAACCAGCCAGCTTGTCAGCCAGAACCTGGACCTTCGTGGCTTTGGTCCGGTGGTCCATTTTACGCCGCGTCCTGGACGGCGCAATAGTGCGACGTCTCCGGCAGCCACATCCACACGCACGCCCAGGGGCTCGAGCTCGAGCTTCACGATTTTCGACATGCGCGCTTCGGCTGTGCCTGGGCTGACAGGTCAGCTAATGCGAACTATAGATGCACGCACGATGCTATCTCGCTGCCTACGGCCCAACGTTACATAAAATCTTGATGCACCATGGGCTGCATGACCCCTTAATCGTTAACCGAGGGTCCTCTTACTTCTATGAACAAGTTGAGCTGGTGATGGGCGTATCTCATCCCATCACCGACTGGTTCCGCCTTTTCTTTATCTCAGGGATGCAGCACTACTCAGGCACCGCATCCGGCGCCCCATGACTGGGAGTTTGATGTTGCTTTACTTCGGCCATCGTGATCAAGGAATCGTAGATTGGCGTTGTTCTTTCTAGTACGACACTCGTATATGTTAGTTGAAGTCCTCTTTTGTATAATTATGTAACATACGGTCAGGAGTCAACCCCCCCTTGCATCGATAAATAACAGAAATGAAACAAGCCTCTAGCTTCTTTACAGTCGACTTTTCCCATTCATGATCTCTCTTGTATCTCTTCTAAATCAGCGCGTTCCTAGCAGTACATATACGCCATTATCTACGATGGATTTCATTGATGTTGCCATTGTTGGGAGAGGCCCGGCAGGGCTAACTGCCGCCAACACTCTAGCCCGCCAGCGTCACACGGCCGCTGTCTTCGATTCCAAGTCTTATCGCGACGCTGGGGCTGCTCATATGCATATGATCTTGACCTGGGATCATAAAAGCCCCGAAGAATACCGCAGCGAGGCTAGAAAGAATAGGTATTTTAGCCAACTACACCACGATCCAATTCGCCGACGTTGCCGTTACCCAGATCGACAAGAAATCAGATTCCCATTTTGAGGTCAGTGATGCTAACGGCAAGGTTTAGTCCGCCCGGAAAGTAATTCTCGCTGTTGGTCAGGCCTTCAGTCTGACCTGCATCCGTAACCACTCCAACTCCTAGAATAGTATCCATTCAGAGCTCGACAACTCATACAGGTGATCACTCATCCTTCTGTAAGTGTAAGTGATACGATATGAGGCTCCCAACAGTCTCTTGGCGTTCCTTGGCATATGTATTCCTCCCATCAACGGTGCGCCAGAACGCGGCTCAGCTCACTAACCAGGTCACCCTTTACACCAACGGCATTGCCGATGTGAAGGTCGTCGAACTCGAGCCCATTGTCAATATCCTCATAAAATCCAAGTTCCACGTCGAGACGCGCCAGATCAAGCGCCTCGTTGGCAACGACCAAGCCAATTCTGTCACGGTAGAATTCGTCGACGGTTCCAGCATGGAGGAAAAGTTCCTAGTCCACAACCCACGAACGAGCCCTCAAGGCCCGTTTGTGCGCCAGCTCGGTCTTGCCACCACACCGCTAGGCGACATCCAGACCGAAGGACTGTCCTTCCAAACCACCGTCCCCGGCGTCTTCGCTGTTGGCGATTGTAGCGCGCCCTACAAAGTCATTCCGAGCGCCATCACAAGCGGCTGCAATGCAGGGGCCATGGCCAGTGCCGGGATACAGGCTGCTAAATACATACAACCTTCTCCATCTTAGTTGCTGTATTTAGGAGATTGTGTGTGTCTTTAGTGATTCATAAGGGTTTCTAGTTTCTAGACATTGCTTGGAAAATGTACGTATCCGTCTGACGTCGAGCGCTTTCTAGATAGCACTATTCCGTACATGCGTCCCGTGTATCAACGTACTTGCAACCATAGGATTTCTAACTGCAGCGGAACGCTTTTCACCAATTTCCTCATCCCATCATATCTGATGCACCTAACTTTTTAAAATCGACATGAATATCTTCCCACCCAACTGCCCCCAGAACCTTCAAGTCTTGCTCGAAAACATCTAGGGCCAATGGTTGATACGACTCCCCATCCTTCGGGGCTCGTCTCTCTGTAGTCTTGAAAGTCTTCTCGGTAACTTTATTTTTCCAATGGTGACACCAGACGCATGCAGATACATCCCGATTCTCCCATGTCTGCATCCCCTCAATCCATCCGCAACTTGGGAGTCCTCTATATGGGGACCTATAGGCCTTGCTTCCGTCAATACCCAGACCCATGGTCAGTACCAGACCCTTCATACGACTGATCGCATCGCGAGTCTGCAATGACGTAGTGGCAGGAAAGTAAACGGTTCGAAACTCTGTGTAACCTGGAAGACGCCACCAATAGGCAATCTTACCGAAGTCGATAGTCTGTGTCGTTGCTGCGAGGTCACTAGAAGACTGTTTCCCGAGATTGGCCGCCAATTCTCGGTGTTGAATTGATGCCGTAAATGCGTCATAGGCCGCATGCGTCTTCCAGACGATCAGTAGTACGAACGCATCATTCTCCGCAATCTGACCATAGAAAGCAGCGTAAGAGTCCGGTTTGTTTTGAAGAAGGGGTTTAAAGATGGAAAGCGGAAGGCTGCCCTCTGAAGTAAGGGGCACTTCAAATTGGGTCCAGGAAGATATAATATCATCGCTCATTTTGGCTATGTTGGAGAGATATGGACCACCCCAATATGCGGCGCATGGGGGACAGGCCACCTTAAATAAGAGAGCAGTCTGGGGGCGGGGGCCGTCAGAGGCGGCACTGGTAATGATGAGTCAGCGTTGAAGCGTACCTAAGGTACCATGCCCCTTTTTTGTCTGTTTTCATATTCTTCCCATCTTAGTCACAATGAAAATGATATGTCCCAAGTTCTATCGGATGATAATCTATAAAGTTACCTAATCTATAAACCCTTGACGATATATGTATCTACAACAAACCATTGAAGAAAACCTAATTGCCATAAGGGCTATCTAAGCCGAATGAACCCAAACACTTATCCAACGTGACGATAGTGATCGACGGTCTGTTACAAGCTGTTATAACTATTCCCGTCAGCAGTTAAATCTTATAATGCCAACAGATATGCCTCGTGAGATGATTATGCCGAAGAAAAATGTATTAAGGTGTTGGACGGACGGGCGATAGATCTTCGATCGCCACGAGCTTTCTATTTATAGGACCATAGATATTCACACAGGCCAGAATGCACCATGACTGCGGTGTGTATCAAGAGAGGAATTTGTTATATGCACGGGGTGCCAACACGACATAATCCTACGGACCAATAAATGCTGCGATCCCGTTACACAAGCAGGATTATGACCGACCAATCTAGGCAAGCTCGTTGGCGCAACGAGCTCGGCGTCGACCAACAAATATTGCCATTGTGGTGTTGAGGAGGGCGAAGGGGCATCCTATCCTTGAAAAACTGCAATTTGGGTGTCAAAAAAGACCCGATTGCTGATGTATGTCGATCATGTTAGATGTTAGATCAGCGCAATGGGGGCTTTGAGCTGAACCAAACCACACGTCATTGCCATACCGCGAGCCTTGCTATGGCATAGGCGAGGGCGCCTCGAGGATCATTGATCTACAACCGTGTACTGAAAGGTAATTTACTTGAGAGAGTTGGTTCACAGTTCCGATCTCTATTTAACTTCCAAACCAACAACGTCGAACAATGTGGACAGAGTGGCGTTGTGTAGGAATAGAAGCAATTTACAAGCATATTATGGTAGTCATGGTGCTTGGATATGTAAACTAGATTCTGTTTCATTTCCTGGAAAAGCTATTTAAACGATACTTGTCCACCCTTTTAACTTGGATTATATCACCAAACCCATCGAATATCGCCCTGGACAATAATAAAGTCTGTCTCAAGTCATCACCACTATGGTCCCATTATTGTGCCCTTCATTTTCTATGTATCAATCAATTCGAATTACTATCTTGCTTAGCATTCTAACTCCACTCGTGTACGCAACAGTCCATGATGTCTTCCAGGTGAAAACTGGCACCAGCAAGGGAGGATGTGATGGCAAGGGTATCGACAGATGGTTCTCAGATGCACAAACCCTCGCAGAATCTGCTTCTGTTGGCGCAGCGGCTACGGATGAAGATAGCCGCAATTATCTGACGACGTTTTTCAGTATAAAACCAAGCGATGATGCTACTAAGGCCGGTGGTAATCTAACCTAAACTCGAGATTCGATGTTGCTAGTTGTATACTGAGCCTGTGTCATTAGATCCCATTCAGGAAGTGTCCGCTTTCCTCAGTGGTAGTACGGAACCTCCAACCGGCAAGCCGTGGCTCTTTTGCAATAGCGACTGGCTAGAAGGTAAGTATATCTACGACCTGACTCACTTGCCAAGAATTTGCTTTACTAAATAAATACTATCCAGAGCAAAAATGGACAGACATAGCATACGACCAAAGTACTGGCAAGCCGAGGACTGATAAGAAGACGGTCAAGGAGGTTTTGAAACAAGTCGAAGGAGAATGTAAGTGCTACGACGGCTGAAAGCTCCATTTCTATTACTCAGTTTCATATATCTAGCTCCTTTCTGGTCTGATGGCCATCGACAGTATCTTAGAGCAGATCCAGGGGACTACTGTTCTCATAAAGACAACTTGGCAGCTATACAGGAACAGACCACCCCACACACATTAACTCTATGCATTGACAACTTCCAGACTAGTCAAGGCGACACTCTTGCAGACATTCCCGCAGTTAACAAAGCCGGAATATCGGTTTCAACTCTTCAAGTCCACTCATTGACATTCTTCCATGAAATATTCCATTTGGCTCTTGGTGGTGCCGAAACACCCGATACCAGTTGTAAGTCATACTCCAGGAGACATTGCTCCAAAACAATAGTCTCGCAAGTGCTAAGAAGTAATGCGGCAGACATGTTAAGGTCCATTGTTCGACTAGGGACACCTAAGGCAACTACAAACCCCGAATCTTACACTCTCTATGCTTTGGCTTACTATCTCGGCCAAAAAACACAATACACGTTTGCCAATTCCAAGTCCGCTGAGAAGCCATCGAAAGCCAAAGGAGATATTCCAGATGAAGTCGGGAGACTGCCTTCTCCGAACACACAGACACGGAAAATGGTGAAAGTAATGCGCCAGTTCCCAAACTCAACAATACCATTATCATTAACATTATCATCCACTTCCTCTCGATTAAATTCGTCTACCATATCCGTTTCGCAACCGTTCTCGTCAACGCTTTCATCTTCCTCACGGAATTCATCAACGTCAAGGAGTTCTACGAGTGGCTCATTCACAGGAAATTTACCAACAACTATCTTATCGACGAATAAACCATCAACGTCAAAGAGTTCTACGAGTGGCTCATTCACAGGAAATTTACCAACAACTGTCTCGTCGACGGGTGAACCGTCAACGTCAACATCAACTGCAGGCACTACGCCAATACCATTGACGACGTTTGCCCCACCGACCAGCGTATGGATTTCGAGTATTAACGCAGTCACCACCAATACACACACGAAAATTGGTGGCACGGATGTTCCTATCCTTTACGGGTGCCTCTTCTGTCCTCTGGGGAACACAGGGCTGGCTCTGTTTGGTATTCCGGTTATACCAGGGGTATACCCCCCCCCTCCGAAGCCGTAAGTCTACCATTATCCAAATACAACTTCAATCTAACATTGAGAACTAGACCAGTCCCAAATTTTCCACCGTAAGGTCGCCATGTAATTTTTATTAGAGCGCCGATTTTAACTCGTAATAATAGTGTGACAATAGACAGTGTCGGTAACCCCACGGTGCAATCGACTGATGATTCACCAACGAATAATGATCCGTCCATGAAATCGTCAACATCTAACCATGACTCGACTTCCTCGGTAACTATACCAGTACATTTCACTGAAGCTTTCAAGGAACTGACCAGTATTAGAAAATGACCACAAGCACCTCGAGCTCTTCTTCTAGTTCCTCTAGCGCACCAGTCTCTACAATGGCGGTGGTAAAATTCGAGACCTGGCAGAGCACAGAAGAGAGTTCCGCTGAAGATGACGACGCAGCAGATTATGCGCAGTCACAAATAAATGCAGCATTCGGCGGTGGTACCATTTCATCTTCGGGCACCATGTCCAGTACATCCAGGGCCAGCAGCTCTACAGTTATCCAAACGAAAAGTACTCCGAGTATCTCTGCCTCAAAACCCGTCATTCCAGGATCAACATCGACAATCAGCCAGCAAGTAACAACATCCAAGAATGCAAATCCGCCACCGACAGGCGGAAGCGGTGGGGTTTACAGCGAAAGATGCAAGGACGTGAGTTTCAGCCTCTCTTCAAGGACATTTACGACCACTAACAGCTGCCCAGTGGGACATCAAGGATGATCATCTGCTCGTGGCCACCTGTACAGACAAGGATGGGAAAACCAAGAAAACCCAGGAGGATTTGAATCTTTGTTTACATTACGATAATGGATCCTTAATCCCGATGGATAAGTAAGTCTATTCTGAATCGCGTTTGCTTTTTCCACTATCATTTCCCCCCCTTTTTATTCAGTATTATCCACCAATCCCAGGTATAGTAATGAAGCTAACCTTGGACGCGCAGCGGACAATTTCAGCATGACTGTGAAAAATGCCTTTTCAACCCAGAAAGCTGGCCTGACCACTCTACACTATGGTGCATCTGCAAGAATGGTAATGATCCCTTTCAGAAGTCTGCATCAGTTACGCTGGACGATTTGATGACAGTTCAAGACGATGGGTATGTAAAGTGCTTCGGTCATATTAGCGCACCGGTATCGTAATTGGAAAGTTCAAATTATTATAAATATCGTGGGCGGCATGGAGGTCTCCATTTTTAGTTCCCAAATCCTCAATATTTGGACAGCTTTATGCTACCTGAAGTTGATTTCTTCTTTGTTCCCGGTTTCCTTATAGATAGAAAATGAAATAAACGTTAAAAGTACCTGACTGATCCAGCGGCAATGCTTGGTTGCTAGACATGTCCCTCTTAGAAGACAGCTGTTACTCTACTGATTGGATATTCTTTAGGACCAGGGTGTGTAGGCGTGTGGTCTATTTATGATACATACCGTCTAGGAGGTAAGTTGGCAACTGATGATATGGAGGAGTTATCACAAATAGAAACATTAAATGTCAAATTTTGGAGGACGATAAGCAGCATGGAACCAAGAATCACTCGGAACACTCAGGCTAGATAGATAGGTAGCTAGTTGCTCCGTAGAGTAAACCTAACAAGTCAAAATGTATCAGTGCAAGTAAAGAATGAGAGGAGAAAGATAGGCTTCAGGAAAAAGAGGTGAGGGTAATGCTTATTGCCTTTATTCAGTCATTTTCTTTGTTTCGGAAAAGATGATCACTATAATGAGCCGACAACAATGAAATTGTTTATTTACCATATCTAGAGACGCCCCCATCAACAGAAATCATCCATCTCAGTCAAATTGTGTAGCCACCGTTTTTGAACAATTGCTATTTATTAACAACTCGCTGTAGTTGACGCGGTCTAGAGAGATATAATTGGCCATTTAGCACGCTAAATTGCCTAAATCATTCATCATGCACCTCAAAATAGTCAAAGGTAAAAACGGCAGCATTCTGGGGAAGATCCCCGTAGTCACCATGAGCGACAATCGTGATACTAGCGCAGGCGCTAATAACCACACACGCTCTACTCACCAGGGACGAAACCCAAGGGTTCATGAAGATCATCGAGACGACGTACCTAGATCCAGAGATCGAGCAGTTCAAACCGATGCGATTGACGAATACCGGGAACGTGCCTTAGCGTCACGGTCTCCTCGAGCTGTTAGGAGTCCTAGGAGACATGAAGATTCTCGAGAACACCGAAATGATCAATCACATGCTAACTCCAGATCACATCACGATGGAACAGATGATGTCGACAAAATGACAGCTCGTCTCGCAGGTCAACGCCTCGGTTACATGGCTGGCCAGATCCTAGAAGACGATGGTAACGACGGACGCAAGGAAATCGACGAGAACGAATATTTCTTCCCAGCACCGAAGATCACTTTCATCGTTGACCAGCCTAGCAAGCTACTTTGTCAGATATGCCAGGATACGCCGCTGAAGCTGGAAATGACAAGTCGCGACTATTCCGATAGGAGCCTCTCGATATTGCCGTGCGGGCATGTCGGCTGCTATGGGTGTCTGAACAATTGGGTGAAGAGTCACAAGAAGTGTCCTTTCTGTCGTGAAGATATGAGACGCTATGACTGTAGCCACTTCGTCAAGCCCGTGGTACTTGCGTACGACACCATACAAACAATTCCCAAGACTCTCGCCAGAAACGGGAAAATCGCCGATAGTTGTACGAAATGCGATGATAAAGTTGGCCGAGAGACAATTAAAAAGATCAAGTCAGCAGGACAATTTCTGAGGAATGCCCGTCGGCATTGCGAGAAGAGCAATACCGACATTACCGTCGAGGACGTGGAAAAGCTCGAAGCTTCCTTTGAGAGCTATGCCAAGCAGCAGGCATTGGAGGACATGTATGAGCGGACAAACAAGTGGTGATGGGCGTTCTCCCCTAAACCATATCTCTTATTCCCTTTATACCTGCTCATTAAGTCTTATTTCCATTGTTCATACGTTCGAGTTCGGTAAAGCATTGCGTTCAAACAGAAAGAGCTAAATACTGAGGCTGTTTAATCAGAGGAGAGGGTATCTAATGTCTAATGTCTAATGTCTAATGTCTAATGTCTAATGTATAGTGTTTAGTGTTTAGTGTTTAATATTTAGTAATTAATGTTTAATGTTTAATAATTCTATTCACCATGAACTTACCTCCTATTGTGAAACTGACTGCTGTTACGGTTCAAATTAAATAGAAGCTGGTATAAAAAAGGTAACACAATTTCAGTCCTGCTAAAAGGTACGTTATATGAGCTTGTATGCAGGTTAGCCTGAGGGCTAGGTAGGTGATAATGAGGTCGGCGTAGGAGCTGGTTGACTTTAATACTAACCAACAAGGGCTTGGCCATAACCACCTAAGTCCCTTGGTTTCTAGGAGGTAGGTATGTAGTCGCAAGTCGATGGGAATGAAATAAGTATAAGAAAATCTCAGAACCACTTAGGCATATACACAACTATGAATGGGTAGTAAGGACTTATCCAACTAGACATTTGGGATACTAGAAGGAATAGAAAAGAATATGAGTAAGTGTTCCAGGGTAAAAAGGGGGTGGCGATGCAAAGTGGCGCATCAGGCAACCTTCAAAATACCAACAACTAACAGTCAACGAAATCATTGTTTTGTTTCTTCGCACGCTGCTTCTTCATATATTGCTAATATTCCAAAATACTCCGTCGATTATCATCGGCTTCATGATGCTTTTCTCGCGAAACAGCACCAAGCCGCAACTCCGAGGACGACTCTAGCAACGAATACGCCGGGTCGTCTTCGGCAGTCATTGTACACTACCATATACGGCTGCTCGTCATCCGACGGTATGCCCTGTGCTGCCGCTCTGCAATGGCTTCGACCCATCATTCCTACAGCTCGAAAGGGCTTGGAGCCCGCAGAGCGCTATGAGCGCTCCGACGACCCCGTGGCGGAGGACTAGCTTTGCGCTCGCATGAGAGACTTGTAAGCGTGGAATTTCACGAGTGCGTACGAGTATGAGAGCATGGAATTTTCCTTTCCACTCCGGCGCGCTGGATAAGCAGATGCTGGTGGTTGCGGCGTGACCCCGGAGCGGCGCCGGCGCCCGCGTGTGGGTCCCCAAGACGCGGACGGATCCGGGGTACCTACAAAACGGGACTGGCGCATGTGTGGAATGCGTTGGATATGGATGAGAGATGCGAGGTGAAGAGTTTGGGTGGGACACTCTACGAAGACCCGGCGCAGTGCCCAGGCTTGGAGGTTTGATGTTGCGCGGGTGCTTTAGTTCTAAATGTCTGGCAGATACAACACACTGTGAATATGGATTTACTAAAGGATAAATTCTCACAAGATGTTCAAACACTGCTATAATTTCCTCAATGTTACTACCTAAGCTCGTCTCCCTCCGTAGATGCTCAAGTGATAATCACCGAAGAGCCGTTGTCGCAAAGTTATGCACCGTTTTGAACGACTGCAACCTGATCATCATCATCCCCGGGCAACTTCTTGACATCGCTCCTAGTGAACGCTCGATACTTCTCTTCACTGATCCGACCCAGCACGCTCGAAACCACTTTGCTGCCCCCCAGGCCATAAAGCTCCTGGAATGACATGATTAGCGGCCGCCATTTGTCGGGGTCGACCCTGTTCGGATATCCTTCCATCCGCAGGTTCTGCAGGATGTGAGTCCGTAGAACTCGGACTTCAATCGCCAGCGCGAACCCCCTGCGGTCCGGTAGGTCATCCATGAGTCCGTTGGCCTGCACCAACTGGCACTCCATCTGCACCGGGCATTCGGCGATTCGCAACGGAGTAACAAAACTCGACGGCTGCGGGTGTAGTCCAGCTCTTGTCCACTTGTCCTTGACAAACTGGTAGTTTCTCGAAGCCTTGGAGGCGGAAACGGGATTCGAACCGGTCGTGTCGGCTAGCTTGTTGACGTGCTCTCCCATGGAGTCGCTCGGCAGGTTGAGGACGCACTGGTTCGTGCGCAGAATGTTTTGGGTGGTCTTGGATTCGGCGTTGAGCCCAAGCATGCACGAGCGGCCAATCCACCATGCAGCAGACATAGGTGAGATATTGCTTGTCCCGTCTTCGTTCTCGGACGTAATCAAGACCACTGGCGTGCCCCAGTAGAGGATGGCAGGAGAGATGATGGTGTGTTCGGTTGACGACATTTCGACGCTGGATCAGTCTCTGTGCTTCGAAGTATGATGCTGAGGCTTATAGACGGAAGATGGAAGGAGAATCTACTGGTGTGTTATAGACTTGTTGAAGTGTCTCTTAGTCGAAAACGTCCAGACTGCGTTACTGGAAGGTTTAAGTACTAGGGGAGCTGGCTCTAGAAGGAGAAGCGCCGCGGAGTTGCTCATCTTGATGGTTCCCCGGTGAGTCATAAATCATCCATAGACAACGCTCTATTTCCTGATCTATCCCTTGAGAGAGTGATATTATCTGGGAGCATCTCTACTAGCTCGATACTCGGTGATCAGCCGCGCTGGCGCGCCGCTCCAGCTCGATTTTCTTACACTTGATTGGTCACTTCTATAGCAATGCTGACGAAGACCCACCTTTCCTAGGACTGACTTCAAATGCATCATCAATTATCTCCGAGGAATCAATCGAGAATTGTAGTGTCCAATCATCGGGGTGTTTTTCTTCGTCTACAAGGCTTAGCGGCAGCGGCGACTGTAAGTTCCCACACCGCTTACGAACTTTCGCGTTGAAGAACGAACGCTCCTATTTCTCCATTTCCGGCAACGCCGCACTATGACAGCGCAATTGGTTTGGTTTGATTTTCTCTTCATCCTTTAGTGGCTTTGCCACAATACCTATCATGTCCGGCTCTTCATACACTACCGATTCTTCCCGCTGGACCGCTGTTCAGGCGCGAGATCCGTCTGCCGACGGGTTGTTCGTCTACGCGGTACGGACGACGAAGATCTACTGCAGACCAGTATGCAAGTCTCGAAGAGCAAGAAGAGCGAACGTATCTTTTTATACCCGCTGTCAAGATGCAGAGCGCGCAGGATTTCGCCCTTGCAAGCGCTGTAAGCCAGAGGTCGGAGGGGGCATGCCTGAAGAAGCGGCGGTGACGAGGGTACGCTCATTGGTAGAACAGAATCTCTGGAAGCTCGTGATGGAACCGGATGGACAGAACGAACACGATTCAGACCGAACTGGTGACTTGGCGCAGAAAGCCAGGGTTTCGAAATGGCACTTCCATCGAGTTTTCAAAAGAATAACGAGTATGACACCAGCGGAGTACGCGGGCCAACAGAGAGCTTTCGGACCAGGTTATCCAATACTTGGAGACGAGTTTTGGACAAGTGCTCCTGACCCAGATGCCATCCTGAATATTGCGGAAAATCTCGACACCCAGTGCGAGGAGTCGAGTATAGATATCGATACCGATTGGGAAGCTCTGATCAACAATGATGCCTTTCTCTTATGATTGAAGCGCAGATTTTCAACAAGGCATCTTATAAGATAGCTACTTCATAACTCTATTCACACAACTTTATCGTGCGACTTCGTATAGATCAAGTTATTGATGGTTAATACATTACGTGTAAGATTTTAGACAATATGATTCGAAGCTTGGTGGATGAGCCGAATGAACACCAAGTAGCGCGGCATCCCTCGGTCTTACACGAGTTCGGTCCGTCGCTCCGTAATTCGATCAATCCAGTTCCTCGGGGTGGGGCTAGACCGCCGAGGCCGGACCGGTGCAACGGGCGGCTAACGGCCGATGTGGCGTCTCGGAATCGAGACGTTTAGTCAGCGGAGCAACTCCCGAGATGCGGGGTGCATGGATGAGATCTCTTTTGCTAAATGGGGAATTTTCGTCCAAGACGCCGTCTGCTCATATCATCCACTTCATGCGCCCATACCCCTTGCGAATGTAAAGTCACTACTGTGCGCTAGAGTATCTCTTCGGCTCTCAATGCCGACGCTAACAGAATGCAACAACAGGAAGCATATTTTTTCATCGACTAGCTCGATATTGTAGGTTATTTACAGATTAGAATAGGCTTTGTCATAGCCGCGACTCATCGACCCATGGATCGATGGATATTTTTGACCTATGGCGAAGCTTAGCAATGCCTCTGTCATCCAGATGCATAGAACTAACTCTTCTAGGTAGGTGTTTCTGGCTTCTATCGGCACGAATTCAATCTTAAAACAAAAGAGTATTTATTGGCATGACAATCATAAGTCGTCGGACGGTGCGATGAAACATGGACCCACGAGGTGGTGATAGGAGCTTGCCTCTTATTGCGGGGCGGATAAATATGAATCTAACATGCCATTAGTTGCCTAGCTGAAAGTAGAAAGGGGCTTATCATCCGAAGTCCCTTCATCTTGGCGACGATGGCCACTCTCGTATTACATGATGATTTAAATAATAAATCCATTTAGTTAACTAAACTCTAAGCATCTTGCGGTATAAGAAGGAGAGCAAATCCCCCCTATCAATTACACCCTTCCTCGTGCATTGCCCTTTGCTCTATTAGCCTTTCATTGGTCGCGTTCTTGCAATACCCTCATCAAAATGAAGTCGATTTACATGTGTCTCACCTTGGCATTCGCCTCTTTCGCCATGGCTGCTTCAGTGCCAAGGCAGTGCGACTTGACGGAATGCGATCGGCGTTGCGCAGCAGCTGGCCTTGTATGTTTGCAAACTCCATCTCACGAAGTAGGTAGTTACTGACATTATGACATTAGCACGTCCGCGGTGCAGCCTGTTGGGGCGCCGCCCCAGTGTGCGATTGCGCTTAGACGAGAACCTTCCTACATGCCGCGACGGTATCAATAGCCACCTGGGGTTATGTTGTTAGCAGTTACGGATGCAGCACCAGCAGTCCTAAGATCAGATCTTTAGGGCTATATAGGGCGACTGGACATATATGACTGGGCGAGTCTATGATGGATCATACTCATAGACACCGGGAAACTGTACTGTCGTGCCAACCTTAGGCAAGGTCGTTGAGCGAAAAGACCTTTCCAGCACCTAGGTATCTAATTCAACGAGAAGCTGTGCTGCTTACACCAGTTTGTCACTTGGGGATTCTGACGCAAGATCCATCTGCTTCTTCCTAACAAAACTTTGCTACTTACGGCTCTCTTTCTTAGTAGTGTCTTAACCGTAATGACATACATACAGGCATTGATTTCTATTGATTATACTAGGGGCATATTGTTCTCCTTGTCACTATCATTGTCGTACCATATTATCGCTGCGCACTAGAAGAAAATAAACACCCTACGCAACGAGTACTCCAAGGTCTAAACGTGGCCAACGAAGGCTAGCACGAGTATCTAGGAAGGAAATAGATTCAGGGGGACCTCCGCTACTGTGTCCGGAAGTAGATTCTCCCGGGACAGCCGCCGATGGGTTTCGCCGTCCCCAACAAGCACGGGAAGACGCGATGTCCCTCGACGTGATCCGCGCGGATCGTACCGTCGCGGACACCCCTGCCGTACTCGGTGTCCTCGCCGACCTCCTTCGCCGCGGTCTCGACCGCCGGGTACCGGACGTCGGGCGCTTCGCCGGGGTACTCGAGGACGAAGTCGAACTCGCGCGCGGTGAGGGCGAGGAAGATCTTGCCCTCGAGCATGGCCAGCTCCTGGCCGATGCAGTTGCGCGGCCCCTTCTCGAACGGCCGGAAGGCGTCCCGGCCCGCCTCCGTGAACAGCTCCGCCTCGGGGAACGGCGTCTGCGACGCGATGAAGCGCTCGGGGATGAACTCGACCGGGCGCGGGAAGAACCGCGGGTGCCGGTGGATCATGTGCGCCACGGGCCACGGGTGCGAGTCCGGGAGCATGGGGATCCTGGCTTGGGTCCGCGGGTCGATCAGGTAGCCGTTGGGGACGGGGATGCGGATCGTGCTGGCCGGCGGGAAGAGGCGCAGTGTCTCCCGCAGCACGGCCGTGGTATATTCCAGCTTGTTCACGCTATAGGGGTCTTCTTTGATCTTGGCGGCCGTGTCTACAAGCTTTCCGGGGAAAACGTTGTCCAGCTCGGCCTTGAGCTTGGCGTACACTTCGGGGTGCCTGTGGAGGAGATAACTGGCCCAGCAGAGAGTCGATGATGTGGTGTCGTGCCCGGCAAATATGAATGTCTTCACCGAGTCTATGATATCGGCCCTTAGCGCATTGGGGAGGTCCTGCGCGGTCGCGATTCGAACTTTGGAGCCGCCCTTTGCCGCGGAAGCCTCCTTCTCGTAGGCGTTTAATGCTAGGTCGACCACAGAGCGCTTCTTTGCGACATTGGCGCCTTTCTGCTCCTCTTCGGCAATTTCTTTCGCCCGGCGGTAGATCTTCAGGTCGAGCTCCTTGGAAATCTCGCGATCTAGCTTTCTCCCATTGAGGAAGAGCTTGAGTGGACGCAGAAGATCCACAGCTTGCCAAGGAAACAAGGCATCGGATGGGGGCATGAGCCTGGCTCGTTCTCGGAATAATCTGCTGATAGGATGAGGCCTTTTCAAGGCTGACATATCGGTATCAAGCACTACCCGACCGATGATGTCGATAGTTAATTTAGTCAGGTAATCTTCCAACTCGAAGAGCTCTCCCGTTTCTGCCTTAGTTTGAATCACTTCACAGTAGGTCAAGCTCGCATCGACGATCACGCTGGCCAGATTCATAATATTCGTCGGCGAGAATCCGGGATTGAACATGGACCTAATGGACTTCCAGCGTGCTCCCTCCAATGATACCATATTGTTCTTTCCCAGAAACTTTTCTAGGTAACCCCGGACCAGAGGGCTTTTAGGAAGAGATTGGCCAGTAGTGACATACTGTGAGGCCACCGCGGGATCCGCAATTAACAAGAACAAAGACCCGAATGGACGCCTTCACCCCGAGTCAAGTAAGTTAAATAGTTTCCTTGCGTTACTTCTGAAGGGTCAACACTTACCAGTCGACGTAGAATATGTCCGGCATATTATACTTGGTCCGCATATAGTCGGGCCATACGTGGGCATGAATGCCCTTTGGGTAGAGCTGTGCAACTTCGCCGGCGATCTGTAGATGACCGAGAAGCTTGTTCGGCATTGGAGGTTGAGGCTGGTTTCATTCCCATGTTAGCGTCTACCCTCGCATCTCGATGAGTTGGAATCGAAAAAGAGAAACGCGAGGAAAATATCAATGCTTACCAAGCCATCTATTTGTCTCCTTTTCCTCACGAGATCATCAATGAAATACGCGACGATAGCCACCGCTAGAGCAGCAATTCCTGCAACGGCTTTCCACATGATTCTGCGCAAATATCGAGCATAAAAACCCCGACGATCAAAACAATAGATTAGGGAATATCCTTGCCAGTAATGTCTACCCAAACAAATGCATTCAATGAAACACTAAGCATCTATCATCGAAATATGCTCACTGATGTTTTTCTATGACTGCTCGATTGAAACTGTCAGTCAGTAGAGAGAAGGAAGAAGGACATAAGATGACACGGATATCACTGGAATAAATGACGAAGATCTAAACATGGGCACGCTTCTAGTGCTGACACACTTATTAGATTAGTTGGTTGTTATATTTATCGCTGAAGCTAGCGTGGGAAGGAATCGACCCTCGCTGCCTCCACATCGCCGGCGTATCGGAAGGGAGCATTTGGTAAACCTATCTTTCGACTTTCTGCTGTGCCGCAGCTAGACTCTTATTCTATACCCACTTATAGTATCAACCAATTTAAAACTTCAAAGCATGAGGCTAGTAGAATGTTACTAGTTAGAAATTGTCCACTATTTGGAGGCTAAGGAGATGTCAACTCACATAGTGAATAATTATTCGATACGAGGATCTCCAGGGATTCACGTGAAGCTAGCCACGGCACAGCACCATCACGAATACACTCAATTAAATCCTCACTTTTCGGAACATGTAGCACTGTGTAAGAGCAATCCATAATATTGTACTCGGCTTGCGCCTTAGCACCGAAACTGGAAAAGGGAGATACAACCTTCTATTTATACCACTTGTCTTCTACCCGATAGACTAATAACAGTGGCCAGAGTTCCTATTTTGTCAAGATATGAAGGCGAAGTCTAGCAGAAGTCACCAAGTATCCAGACACCCATCGGCCTGAAGGAAATACTCACATTACCAGATACCAGGTATGTGCTGGTAGATTATGATGACTGCTTCCATACCACCACATATGTCTTACTGGGTTGACCTCACAATACTCCCAAAGCTATATGGTTATACTAGATCAGTTTTTCGAAGCTGCTGTTTGGTGCTTGGTCTCATTTTTCTCTGTGATTATATTTTCTGAATTCTTTTAATGTCAAGATTCTTAACTTGATCCAATCACATTGGAAGTAGATTTCACCGTTGTCTTGCAATGTTTGAGGAGACATGTTCAGAGGCTCAGCTTAACCTAGGACTTGTCCACGATTCAGTATTTTCAACATTTCAGATGCTCACAACACGTAGCATTTAAACAAAGTCGAAGCTGCTTCTCTCAGGAGCCTCAGTCCCATTCTCACCCTATGTCGTTACAGCAATCATGTGGTGAGGACTTGGAGTTACGCCAATAAGGTGACGTACACAGAGATGCACGTCCGAAATGGGAACGCTGACGTCATGACTTATAGTCCTACGTGAAACTTGGCGAAGAGCAGCGTCACAAGTGACCGGATCGCGATTGTGAAATACTACGCCAGCAAATCCAACCTCTTTGTCTGCCAATTCCGGGTGTTTGGTGTGACTTAGTTTTCATGTCTCTGACGTAGTTCACCGCGTGTGGCGGTTCCTTGATCAGAATTGCTGGAGTATTAAAACTCGCTTCCTCCACCTTTCCTCATACACCGTCCAAGCCACAACCTGCATTATTACCTAGTAAACATTCATCTATCTGACAATTTATCTTTGGGAAAAGATATAGTTGTATCAAGAATACCCACCTCAACACATCACGCTACCCGTCATCACCATGGGTATCGCAGCAGGAGTTGGTCACTTTTTCCAGTCAATCATTGAGTTGATCCAGGGCCTCCTAGGAGCCGTCGCCAACTTCTTCCAATGGATCCTCAACTCGATCATTGGCCTGTTCCAAGCCTTCGTCGGCTTTGTTGAGGGAACACTCGGTTTCGCGATCCGTAAGCCAAACTTCGCCTATCGCATCTTGAGCCTCCATACTGACTTGAAGCAGACAACTTTTTCATCCTGGGAACGGTGGCTGCCGCTGTGTTCGGGTACATGCTGTATGCTCAGAGGCAAGGCACAACACCGGTCAGTCGCACGATTAAGAACAAGTGATTAGTGTGATCGGCACGGCGCAAGGACGTGGGAATGGGTTTGAGGGAATGGAAGGGAAATGGAAATGCCTTTTGGATAAAGATACCTTTGCGTTTGTCATAATGGCGCTTTAGTAACTTGGATAACTCTTTATCCCTGTGTATATTGATTAGCTTGACCTAGGAGGTATACAATGGGTACTTGGAATGTAAAGCCACAATGTATGTGTATTCTGTATTCTAGTCCCCCGACTTTGTCTCAGTTGGAGTACCGACTTCAACAATTCGATTCATAACGCGGCAGAATATTCCGTCAGTGACATGTGTCATGATTCCAATATACTGGCAGATAAGCGCACTATCATTCCAAAAGCCAAGGAGAGTTTCATAATCTAGAATAAGGTAATCAAGACATCAATCGCGTCCTACGACAGATCATTCCTGAACTTCAGCACTCCCGTACCTGTCACAGACTTGAGTTTATAATCTTCGCCCCGTGTTCCGCGACACCGTAAACGGTTGCCTGCGGGCTTGAGCGAGGAGTGATCGGGATGATGCTAGCGTCGCAGACGCGCAGATTCTCGCAGCCGTAGACCCGTAGCTGCGCATCGACAACGCCACCAATGTCCCGCGGCATCATGGAGCAGGTGCCGGTGTAATGGTAGGCACAGGCAGCAGATTTCCGCACGTAATCCTTCGCGTTGTCCAGGTTTAAGAGGCTGCCACGCGGAGGGCTGACTGGATTGCGCATGCCGTTAGGGGAGAGGTGGCTGGCGAATGGCTCCGTTGTCATAATCCTCTCTGCTTGCTGGACGTGGCGGGCGAGGATCTCCACATCGAGCGGATCAGAGAGGCATTTAAGATCCAAGGCGAGATCCGGGGACGACGAGGAAGCCGCTCTGATATGCACAGACCCACGTGACAGGGGATTTGATAGAAGAATGGTAACAGTGAAGTAGCTCTCGCTGCCGGCTGGGATAGCAGCTCCATTTCCGTCAGGGCCGAACAGCCCAAACCCAGGAATAGCAATATACTGGGCGGATGCCTCCGTGGGAGAGCCAAGAATTGAGTGGATGAAAGATCTATGTGCTTTCGCGAAAGCATCGGTGGTCTTCCCTAGACCAGCAGTTTCGTAACTTGTGTCTTGCAAGACGTGATCAAGGCCCACGGCCTCCATGCTAGAAAGCGGTAGCTGGGCCATAACATCAATCGCACTTCTTGACAATGGCCCAGTACCATCTTTAGTATACGACTCCATTGCAGCCGCAACAGTCTCGGGATCGTTTCGAGAAAGCTTGTCTACCGTCTCAAACCCTTCTTCCTGGAGCGTCTCGAAGGCCATACTGGCCATGGGGTGGTTCTGCAAATTCTCACCAACGTGTGCATTATCAACGATTACGTCAATACCAAGAGATCTTAGAAGTTCCGCGTCACCTATGCCGGAAAGCTCCAGAATCTTCGGCGAATTGAGAGAACCGGCACTAAGAATCACCTCTTTCCGAGCGTCCACGCGATCAGTCTTGCCATCCCTGGTGTACTGAACACCGGTTGCGACAGGCTTGCCTTTCTCGCTCAGCTTATCAAAAAGCACTTTGTCGACTAGGGTCTGCGTCCAAATAGTGAAATTCTCGCGAGCCTTGGCGGGAATGAGGTAAGCAGAACCTGCAAAGCTCCTCTGGTGGGTGACGGGGTCGATGCTCTCTGGAGTTCCCAGGGCACCGAGGAACTGGCCGGAGAAAGGATCCGCAGAGGTTGGATATCCAAGTTTTGAGATGGCGTCTCTCCAAAGCTGTGGCCACCGGGTGTTTTCCTCCGCGATACTCAGTTGCAGAGGACCAGAGCCCTTAGTTGTCCATGGAGACTTTTCCAAGCTGTAAGAGCACCCCAGAGACTTGGAGAAGCTTTCCCAGTCCCAGCCTGGATTCCCGAGTCCAGCCCATGCATCAACGTTGGCCCTTGATGTTGGCAGGAAAGTATGGGAATTTATACCGCTAGAGCCTCCTACCAAGCGGCCTGCAGACTCTACCAAGCGGCGGCCGCCAAGTGATTGCTTTCAAGACACAACTCATTAGTAACGAAGCATAAAAATGTAGGAGAAGACGTACCTGAGGTGTGGTCTGAAAGTACCAGTCCGCTGAGGTGCCTCCTAGAGTGGTTGCCAACGCGGGCGTTTTCACTCTAGGATCTTCTGTCAAATCCTCACCAGCCTCGATCACCAGCACTTGCACGCTTGGATCTTCAGATAGACGCGCAGCCAGCACGAGGCCGGCAGTCCCGCCTCCAACGATGATGAAGTCGAAGGGTTTGGACTCCATTCTGAATCTCGAGAAGTGTTTCTCGTTATGGATGTGAACAGTGTTTGGATGCCGGTGTCGGGCGCTTATGTCGAAGATAAGGACTAGGGTGGACCGGTAGTTTCTTATAAGGGGCTGAGAGCGGAAGACTAGAATCCTGTTATCAGCATAAGAACAGCAAGTCGGATGAAGTATCCGGCCAGCTGGCCCGCAGATGCATACAATATACTCTAGATGAAGCTAGTGTGGGATGCGCTAATTCCAATCCTTACGGTGCGGCCCTCCTATTATTGGTAAGCAGTAGATGTCCACGGCAAGTACCGTAATCGTAATCCTTTCTTTGACGGGGCCTATAACTCACCCTCGACGACCAAATCAGAACCTATTCTTTTACAGATTGTTGTCAGTATTATTCAACTGTTTCTCGAGAATATTACACAAGGTTTCGAAAAAATGCAACCTCCATTTCCATCGCCGACGCCAACTTGGCATAATGATACCTATCCCGCCATCTCCCCCCAGCGCCCGGAGCTTAGCACAACGGGCAAGACTGTTGTCATCACTGGTGCCGTATGTTTAGTTCCCACCACCCGACCCGTCGGCATTCTCTCTAACCATATGTCGCTCGTAGGGTAGCGGGATCGGTCGAGAAACCGCTGTTGCTTTTGCAAGCGCCAAGGCCGCTCGGGTTGTCCTCCTGGGCCGCACCAAAGCAGCGCTAGAGGAAACTGCAAAGTTGCTGCCTGACACTGTTCCAACGTCGATCTTCGTAGTGGACGTTACTCAGGAGAAGGGTCTCACAGAAGCCGCATCCTCGATTGGTGCCTGGGACATCTTGGTACTGAATGCTGGCTATGTATCTACTCCGGCGCCCGTGGGTTCGTCGGATACCCACGAGTGGTGGCAGGGCTTCGAGGTTAAAGCCCACCCTTCCGTGCTTCGTATAATAATGACCAGACTAACACGACTATAGACAAATGTCAAAGGGACGTTCCTATGCATCAAGGCATTCCTACCTACCGCGAATAAATCCCACGCTACCATTCTGGCTGTGACCAGTGGAATAGCGGCTGCCCCAAGCGCGATGCTGCCAGGAGTGTCTGCTTACATATCGTCGAAGCTCGCCCAGACAAAGATGATCGAGTACGTCTCATCTGAGAACCCCAATGTCTTCGCTGCTACCGTGCACCCTGGCGTGTACATGACAAACATAACCAAGAAAAGTGGTGCCAAGGAGGGAGACCTCCCGTTGGATCACAGTAGGTTTTATTCCATCTCTTTCGTTTCTCGTAATTCCCCACTGTGATCTTTCGTATGGTCTGTTTTGATCATGTGACTAACCGATACAAATGTCGAATAGTCCAGCTAGCAGGGCATTTCTTGGTTTGGATGTCCAGCCCGGAAGCTAGATTTCTAGATGGCCGTTCGGTTTGGGCTAATTGGGACGTGGACGAGCTCAAGGCCAGTGCCCAGACCATCCAGTCAGGGATACTGATGACCAGCGGAGTCAATGGTTGGCCATACTCGAGTTTGCAGTAGGATGGGTAGTATTGGGCGATGGAAACGAAGAGCCGCTTTATCATATCTATTATATGACTTAAAAAGTGATTTTTTTTTTAAAAAAAAAAAGGGGGGGGGGGGGGGGGGGGGGGTGGCGCGTCCCACGCGGCAAATTTAAAAAAAAACCTGAGCGCAGCTGAGCCGCGGGCGAGGGGGAGTGGAATGGGAGACCGCCCCGGG